>CM055072.1:0-292893 GCA_029204045.2 Tillandsia leiboldiana | reverse complement strand
CGAAATGGGTTTAACATAAATAAATAGGAGGACGGAAATTTAACAACCCTGATGTTGAAAATTGGGGGGAGGAATTTTATTTTAGGATTTGTGATGAAAATTTGATCTAAGAACTTGTTAGCGAATATAGTTAAGCATGTGAACATGTTCTCAGTCTAGGATAGAAGAAAATATACATAAATTTATCAAAAATATAGGAGAAAGTAGTACTACGTTTGAATCATCAAAATTGTCGTGTAACATGTGCAAATTGTATCACAAAAAGTGATGTGTATTTCTCCTTAATTTAGGAAGATATTTTAGAAGCCTATTTATGAAATTTACGGTCAATTCGATGTTTAGAGGAACCTAATTCATATGATGAATAATTTTAGTGCTGATATCGTAAATATGTATGCTATAAACACCGTATCAAAGAGTTTTTGGGAAGTCGAGGAAGTATTAATTGCTTTATACCAGATTCTTTTGTTAGGTGAGCAGTTTTATTAATTGCATGTTGAGGAAGAAACTTATTTTGAAGATGTTAGATTTGAATATCTTTGGTAAATTGGAAGGATCAATTTGTAAGGATCATGCTTTCTGTTTGACAAACTTAGGGCAAGTAAGATATAACGACCAAGTAGATAAGTATTTTTATGTGGCACATAAATGACACTGCACATTATGAAGAAAAGTTCTTTCTTCAAGTCGAAGGTGCCGTCAGAGGGTAGCATTAGCCATATATAATTAAGATGCCTTAAGAGAGAAATGTGTCATTACATAAAGAGAGAGACATCAAGGAAAATGATGAAATCAGCCATAATAGTTGTTATTGACCAAATATTCCATGCTCCAATATATACTATGGATGTATTGAAGATGTTAGATTTGAATATCATGTAAATTGGAAAGGACCAATTTGTAAGGATCAAGCTTTGTGTTTGACAAACTTAAGTGCAAATAGATGTAATGGCCATAATAGATAAGTACTTATATGTGGCACATAAATGACACGGTACATCATGTAGATAAGTTTCTTCATTCAAGTTGAACTTTTAATTTTAACAAGAAGGTAGTTGGCAGATATAGTTTTTAAGATATGTGGAATCTTAAAATGGAAAACCATGATACATTTGGGATTTTGTGGAGTGATGATTTCTTGGCTAATTGATGTTTACAGGAATGATTGCTTGAATGTAGATTATGTTATGCTACAAATGCGTGATCTTGAGTTTAGGACAGGACTAGTGACAACAACATCTAGTTGAGTATTTAATTTTACTTTAGGGTGAGGAGGTGACCTATGATTTTATTCTATGTACTTGATGTTGGTGATGATTTTTTAAATTTTTTTTTTTCATTCTTAGTTGAAATAAAGGAGTCTTTGATTGATTGAAGTTTTGTTAGATTGAACATTTGAAACCAATGCTTAAAAGGTTTCATGAATTTTAGGTAGATTTTTGTTTAGAGGAACATCATTTGGCGGCATAATATTTGATTCAATGACTAAAACTTCTATTAGTACCGAAGATAGACTGTAGTAAAATAAAAAAATTTAGAGCTTGAATAGCCATTTCCAAATGTTTAGAAGTTTAGATTAGGTGAGGATCATGATCTAGTCTAATTCGTTGATTAGTTTAGATTATGTGAGGTAAGTCGTATGTTTGAGCTCCTTTGTTCATTTTGACTATCATTTCTTATTATTTCTAATTTTTTCTTTGTGCCTTTGATGCTTGATTTCCATAGGTAGTCCAAGAGAAGATTACTTAGCACGTAAATCTGTTTTTTTCTTGTTTATAATGCATGGCCACTCCCAATTTTAAGTTTTGTACTATACAACCAACTGGATTTTCACATTAAGTTCTATGATCAATTATTTGGATTGTCGATCCAACTTTCGATCAGAACCATCAAATTCCATCTTGGGGCGGCTTTGGTTTGGTGCCTAAACATAAATCCTATTTCAATGATCTAAACGCAAACTGATAATAAGGATAATTTAACATGTTGTTAGTTTTTTTGTAGAAAGACGAGTCCATTTTTCATTTCCTTTCTATTTCCTGTGATACCATATTTGATCAAATCTTGCTCCGCTAACCCTTTAAAATTGAATCCGTTAAATAAATATATATATGCTGGTGATGTGCTAAATCACATTTTTGCTCTCTAGATTATTCTGTCTTCTCATGTAAATCTCTATGTCAGTTTAATGACTGGTTACATGATGAATCAAACCTTATTGTCCAGTTAGCTCAATCTGTTTTGTATATACCTTTAATTTTCAGCTAATATGATGAATATATATTCTGTATATATGCTGCATCATATTTTGTTGTCCAGTTAGTTCATTGTGTTCTCATAAACCTTTCACATAAACCTCCAACATTCAGTCGGTTTGATGGAAATATACATTTTATGTTTGCTGAATCACATCCTGTTTAGTACAATTTGCGCTCTTAAACCTCTGAACTTTCAATTAGTTTGATAAAAGATATAGTGGTTATGTGCTAAATATATGCCGATTATTTGCTAAATCATATGTTGCTCTCTAATTTTTCTTTCTCTCATAAATCTCTAAAATTAGACTCTAGTTTTTCTCACCTCTGAGACTACAATTGCAGTTCAATAATTATGAAAATCTTTAACAATAATTGGGAAGGCTGTAATCCATGTGTAGCTTTAGAGACAAATCTTTATCAAGTCATATGCTCAAGAGTAGAAGTTGATAAAAAGGTTACTTTCCATAATTTATCTCATTAATTGTATCTTTCATTTGTAGGCTTAGTTACAAATAACAAATCATATTCCATCATTTGTAGACTTGTTTCTTCCCATGAATGCATGTGAACTAGATAAATTAAATTAACAGGACATGGGGTGTTTCATGGATTTGGTGTGCCATTCTTCTATATAGGACAGTATGCTGACCTGTTGTAAAAGAATTATTCTTGGTACATGACAAGTCTAACAAACTTTGTAATTAATGCTTTTGAGTTTGGTCATATTTCCCAATTGATTTGAAACAGGGCACAATTTCCAATTGATTTGGAATACGGCATTTTTTTTATGATCCTTTTTTAAGTGACAATTTATATGGTTTCATAATTCTATTTTCTATGTGATATGTAGGCCTTTTTTTAGTTCATTTAATTTGCTTCCCAACACATATATTTTCGGTTACTTCAATGGAATATGTGTTGTATACGTACTGAATCATATCTAGCACCCAATTAGTTTAGTTTTCTCTTAAAAGCCTCTATTTTTTAGCTAGATGATGAAAATATATGTTGTATATATGCTGATTGAATCATATCTTGCTGTCAAGTTTGTTCATTTTGCTCTCGTAAAGCTCTTATTTTCAGTTCGATGAAGATATATGTTGTATATCACTAAATCATATCTTGCTGCTCAATTCATGTTGTTCTCTTAAACCGCAAAGTTGCAGTTAGGTTGATAAAATTCATGAGGTAAATTACTAATTTGATGTCCAGTCAGTCATTTGGCTCTCCTAAAACCGCAATTTAATTGGCTTGATGAATATATGTGTTGTATATATGCCGGATCATATCTTGCTTTATGGTTAGTTCTTTGTCGTCTTAAGTACTAATTCTTTTTAACACGATGTTTGACTTGGTTGCAAGACTACAATTGCTATTTAATTATAATAGCTACGATATGAGGCTGGGGGTCCTAGTAATATAGGCATGTAGGCGAGGATCTTTCCTTGTTGTCGCTTATATTCGTAAGGTACCACTTATGAATGAGTCTACTTCTAATTATGCATACATGCAAGTTGTGGCAATCTTACTTTTTAAGCTTGATATTTCAGGTTGCTTGCACATAACTCTAATTATCGGTTAGCGTCACAGGTATGTGCTGGTTAGTGTTTAATTATTTCTTGCAATCTAATTAGCCTATGTTGCTCCCCTGACACTAATGCTTAATCAATTTGATTAATATGTGGGTATTGATTAATATATATGCTGGTTGTGTTGAATCATATTTTGCTCTCTAAATTATTCTTTTTTCTCTAGTGAACTCCAAATTATGAGTTAATTTGTTTACTAGTTGTGTGATGAATTTTATCTTCTTATCCAATTAGCTCATTTTGCTCTCAATAAAGCTCTAATTTCCAGTTTGTTTGATGAAATATATTCAGCATGTGTGTTGAGTCGTATCTTGTTGTTAAATCCTATTTGTTCTCGTAAACCTCCAATACTTATTTTGATGGAAGTATATGATATATATTGCTAAATCGGATCATGTTATTCGGTTCAGTTTGCTCTCTTAAACATAATAAAATTTTAAAATATAGTATTCGATTGTATGCAATCAAACAAATTATATGTAGTTTGATTATTTTTTACTGTCTAACGAAATAAGATAAACGTATCTGTTGCATGTAGAGCAATGCTAGTGGTACACTCCAAATGGGGTGTAAAATGTACACCCCATCCATCCAAGGATAGAGTTTTCTTCACTAGTTTTTTTAAAGTGACTAGTGGACTTCACCCTATTATAGGATGGATGGAGTGTAAAATATACATCCTAAATGGAGTGTACAAAAAGTAATTTTCTAAACAAAAAAGCTTTTTTGCATGAAAAATCTGTTGGTTTTGTGATTTTGCGAAAAAGAACCAATTTTTAGATTTTGTATAATCAGTCTAAAATTTGTGATAAGTGATCCAAAATATCCTCTTCTCCTTCTCTCTTTTCCTTCTGCTTCATCTTTCCCCTCTCCTCTTTTCTCTCCACCTGCCTCCTTTACGCTCCAACATTGTTGCCATTCCTACGGCGTTGACTTTTTACTGTGCTATTCCTCGCCCACTAGGAACATAGACGCCATCCTAGTGGTGAAAGGAGAGAGGAATAATAATATTTTAGCCCGTCTATAATATTCATTCGCTGTCTCTCTTTGTAGTCTAATTTATTTTCCTAATGAATAAAACGGTAGCATGCTACATTGATCTCAAAAAAAAAAATAAGGACATCTGTTCTTTCAATTCAGCTTATTGAGAGCTTTGAGATTTAGATAGAGATTTAGATCTTATATATTTAACTTTTGGTAGGGGTGACTTGCAAATATACAATTACGTGGAAGTTAGTAAGGGATAAGTCTTTGTTAGGTGAACTGGCTAGCTCCCTTCAGCTCACATGATTTAATGGGTACGTCTTTAATTCGTATTGCCTAATGATTTTTGACAAGAAATTTATGGTTGGTGAGTAAATAATTTGTGGAAGGTGTGTGAGAGATGACTCTATCAGCCTTCAATCTATAAACCTTAGCAGAAATGAATGTTGGACAAGGATCCACAGAATGAGCTGAAGCTATCTGGGGTATAGTCTGTTGATCGTGGCTTTATATATTAGCTTGGTGAGTTCAGTCTGTATGTCATGCATCCTATTGATCAGTGCTTTTAGCCGTACGCTCCTCTATTCTCGATCTCCTATATTTAGTTACTTTGCTGACATCAGGCAATGCAGCAGGATATTCGAAGGATATGGGCATACTCCGTCAAAGAATGTTGCAAGCAAACAACACGAGATTGAGAGTATGCTTATGGCTTGCTGTCAATGCCGTGGAATTGTTGGCCATGCCATTTATACCGACATACACTGATGAGCTAGATGGTAAGTTTTAGTACCATATAAATTCTACTACTTTATCTTCAAATATGCCTTTTGAACACCATCTTTGGCATGCCCCTACCAAAACTTTAACGGAGTCAAGAATAGGACATAACAAACCACAGACACCTACTAACATCTCTCTGGACGTTACAATTCTGCTTATCTTTATATACCGACATCCATCAAATACAGAATGAAAATATTCAGTTCAAGTTTAAAAGCAACAAAAGTTCAATTAAGCAAGAGGCGGCGGCTCGGCGGCGGCTAGGCATCAACGCGCGGCCGTAAAACCCAAAACACAAAACCCGAAAAAGCCCCAAAAACGCGAAACGATGAACAACAAAAACGCGAGAGAGATAAAAACCGCTAACCTCACACTAACGGGGAAGACGACCCGATCTCGATCCTCGCGGTTGATGAGAATCCGGTTCCGCTCCCCGCCTCCGGCATGTTGATCCAAGAAGAAGAAGAATCGCTCTCTTTTTCTCTCCGAACTAGGGTTTTCGTTTTCTTAAAAGGTATTAATTTAATATTATATTTATCTTCTATGTACAAAAATAAAACCCTTATTCGGTATATAAAAGAAAAATTCTTATCTCTTCGAAAAACGTGTCGATCACTTAGCACGGATTCCGATGCACACTACGAATATCGAGACCTTCAAAAACCCCTTTTCGGGAGATCCGTAAATCGGATTTCAGATCCGATCGTTTTGCCGTCACTGCTTTCCGTGCTCTAAACCAGAAAAAATACTCGCGAGTACAGATTCACAAGCCCCGACAATTCGATAAAAAAAAAATAATATTAGGGCTAACCATAAATATCAGGCGATGTAAGACTTGCCTCGCTAGTCTTGTCATCTAGACCCAGGCTCAGCCGAGACTCGTTACACACTTCCGGCTAGTTATTAGCTTTTATACCAAATCTAAGACCCGGCCCACTAGCAATAATAACTCGTTGGGTCCAAATTACAGCCCAAAATACTTAAGCCCGGTTATTATTACTATTGTTCATATTTCTTATATACTCAATCACAATCCAATCAAATCCGATGTGAGACTATTAGGGTGTCACAATAAAAGCTCTTTGTTAATGTCTTCTGATACACTAAGTTATGGCACTTCTATGCTCTATATCTAATCTGCTCATCAAGGATTGCCCGTGCCGCCACATGCCACCCGTGACATACCATGCGAAGCCCGTGCCGACACGTGGTCTGGGATCATGGCGAACCGTGTTGAGGAAACATGTCTTTTTTTGCAATTTTTGGATTCTTTTTGAATTCTTTGGAGATAAAAAAGGTTATATGATGCATGGTTTTTTAAACTTAAAACATGTAGATAGACGTTTTTCTGAACTTTTCGGAGCAAATAGAGGGTCCCATTATATAATTAGACCAATTTGTAGTGTAAAATCACAAATTTGACAATTGCTTCCAATTTCTTTTATCGTTTTTGATCTAGTGATGGTAGTGTCTTCCTATGCTTTTCTTCAATTATGACTGTAATTTCATCTTCGTAAGTGTATTATTATATATATCATGTCAAAATTGTATTCTTGATTTGTTAAGATGTTTACGATTCTATTCACACTGAATTTTATAAAATATTAGCACAGACTATTTTTATAGGTACTAGAGACATTAAATCACTCTAAGGAATTATTTTTTATGAAAGAATAATAATAAAAATTCGTGCCAATGTGCTAGTTGCATGCCACTGGCACGGGGCATGTCCGCACTCAGGCACGTCCCATGCCAGTTCCCACTGACATGGCAATTCTTGCTGCTCGTATTACCTTTGCTTCTTGTTAAAAAAAAAAAGAAGTAAGATATCTATTTTGTGTCACTGTAATAGAAGAATGCAGTATAGCTAGCTACCTGTTACATCTTCACTTTCTAATACTCAGCTCATTTGTAGTTTATGCTATTAATAACTTATTTGCTGCATTGGATTCGCCTCCTCTTCCTGGATGGACTGCATATGGAGGAGACCCCTGTATTGAAGCCTGGCAAGGCGTCCAATGTACTGACGCACATATAACTGCAATGTACTATTTCATTCTCACACTTAAATTCTTCATATTTTGCTTGATCATGCCCGCTGAGTAAATGTCAGCTTTAACAGAGTACTCAATGGGGCGAATTTGGGAGGACGATTGAGTGAGACTTTAGTGAACTTCACCTCCATGATAACAATGTATGTTTGGCATCAGATAGGTCTTTTTTGTGCTTTTTTGGCTGAACTCTTACTAGTTGCAAAACATGTTAACTCCAGAAATTTAATCTTGCTTCTCCTTACAATGTTCCTTTTTTTTCTTGTACAAATTCATTTAAAATGCTCTCTTGTTATGAACATGTCAAACTTACATGTATTTAAAATTTTTTGAATGTTGTTAAGAATTGAAATTAATATCTTTAATTTTTTAATTTTTATAGTTGATGTTGTTATTTAAAATTTAAATTCGTGATCGGATCGCGAATCAAGGCGATCGACTATTTCGATCAGGGCGTGATTCCGTGTGGACGCGAGTAGAGGCCGGGCGCGTGCGCGGCTAGCAAGGACGAACAATTTTTACCAACGATCGTCGGCTTCGCGGTGATCTCGACCCGCGCAAGGTAAAAATTAAATCCTAATCGATAAGATCAATTAGATTACTCTTATTAACGATCTAAAACAAAACACGAGGTGATCTTTGGTTTAGAAAAATTTTATTTGCGTCTCTTTCTTCCGCTGCGCATCTCCGACTATTTTTCTTACAGTGGTATCAGAGCCACCCTCGTCGTTTGTTTTAGATCTAATCTCTTTTTCGATGTTGATTGGGTTTTCTGGAACGATCAAAATCAAAACAATGAAGATTGTTTTTGCGTACATTATTTTGATTGTTTTGAAACATTAATTAAAATTAGCGCACGATGCACTATTGGCACGGCACTAATGCTAATTAAATTAGTGCATGCGGGCAAGGCGCTGCAATGCTAATTAAATTAGTGCATGAGGCGCTGCAATTCTAATTAATTAGCATTGCCATGCATGACGGATTAGTGTATAGCAACACTAATTGATTAGTTCATGGTTTTCATTGCACGTGGTTGCCGCAATGTGTTTTGAACGCATTTACATGGTGCAGTCATGCGCGCCATGTGGTTTTTTGTGCAAAATCACAATTTAAAATTAATTCGAAACCCAATTAATTAGAAATCGAATTAGAGAATTTTATTTTATATTATATGCCTGTGATGTGTATGAGGTGATGATCATGGATAGCAACCTTGTGATGTACATGTATCATGTGATGATGTGAATTGGTGTAATTTAATAAGGACCCAGTGTTAGATTTATTTTGGGTGCCTGCGTGCACCAATTATATTATGTAATTTGGAGACCTGCGCGTCTCATTATTATTATGGGTTGTGTTGTAATTGTTGCAAAATTAAAGGGTAAAAGGGTAGTTCAGGTTCCATGACGATTTGTTCCATTCAAGAGTTGATGCGGTGCAGATCAAGTTTGGACCAAATATTGATCGAGGAAGCCGACAAGAGTTGATCTACTCAAATTCGATCAAAGATGCAGAGCAAGTTTTTTTTTTTTTTTTTTGTGTAATACCCTCTGACCCGATTCCGGCCTAGTGGCTCAGGCCCGAATCAAGTTAAAATCTATGATCATCACCGGTAGTTATTTTTATATATATGCGATATATGTGTGCATATGATGCGATGGTTTACATGAGATGTAAATTAATACTAAATTAAAACTGATGAGATAATAAATCTTCCTAAATAAAATATTAAGTTAGTGGTGTTATGAACCCATTAGTGGCCTTCCATCGTTGTAGGGTGTGGGCATCTCTTTAGTGTTGATTGATGCACCCGGACACGGGGTCAGTTGCATTAGGGAGCCGCAACTATTCTATTGGCATGAGATGCTATGTGGTAAAAAAGGGGTTGAATCCAAGAATCTGTCTGGATGAGGATTCAATGATTTTTTTTTATTTTGCATGATGAAATTGAATACGAATGATTAAATTGAATATCTTTAAAAAGTAAAAATTTTAAAATTAAGAGTTAATACAACTTAAGAAAAATAAAAATAATTAAATAAAAATAAAATTATATTGAAATGAAATGAATATTTAAAATTGAATTCAAATTTGATTATTTGTTACGACCAATAAAGAGTTAATACAACTACTAAATACTAATATATAGAATTGAGATAATATTTAATTATTCACTTAAGAAAAAGATATCGAATGATATAAAAATTTATAAACTTAATGTTATATAATTTAAATTTGAATTTAATTAATAAATTTATAAATTTTCGGCATGAAGGACCATTAAAAAGCCTTAAGACCGCTTCATTTATAGTGCCTATCCATCTTGAATTTGCTGGAGTTTTTGTTTTCCATTTTTTCTTAATAGGCTGCATTTAACAAAAAAAAAATAAAAAAATAAAAAATAACAAAAATAATAAAAATAACAAAAGTATAATTTTACTTTTTAAATTAAATATGGATGAAAATTTTGAAATATTTATTTTAAAACATATACTTACATTTTATTTTGTTTCTCAAACATACCAAAATATTCAATATAAATCAACAATAATGTAAATTTAATTCAAAATATGATTTATAGCGAATTTAATCTTATATAATTTAAATACGAATGATTAAATTGAATATCTTTTAAAATTAAGATAGGTACAAATATATGAAACCTATCGAAATTATACATTATTTTAAATCGGTTACCAAACTTTTTAAAATTTCGGTTTGACTATCAAACTTTTGGATTTGATTTAGTTATAGGGTGTAGAGAGCCGATCTCTATTTTTCTCAACCTTCCGTCCCAGATCTCTCTCTTCCGTTCGTTGCTCTCTTAAACATAACAAAATTTTTAAATATAGTATGCAATTGTGTGCAATCAAACAAATTATATGTAGTTTGATTATTTTTTACTGTCTAACAAAATAAGATAAATGTATCTGTTGCATGTAGAGCAATTCAAGTGGTACATCCGAAATGAGGTATAAGATGCACACTCCATTCATTCAAAGAGAGTTTTTTTCACTAGTCTCTTTAAAGTGATTAGTGTATTTCATCAGGATGGGATGTAAAATATACATCCTAAATAGAGTCTACAAAAAATATTTTTCTAAACAAAAAGACTTTTTTGCATAAAAAATCTGTTGGTTTTGTGATTTTGCTGGAAAGAATCAATTTTTAGATTTTGCATAATCAGTCTAAAATAAAATTTGTGAAAAGTGACCAAACTATCCTCCTCTTTCTCTCTTTTCCTTCTGCGTCCTCTTTCCCCTCTCCTCTTTTCTCTCCCCTTGCCTCCTTTATGCATGCTCCAATGTTGTTGCCGTTCCTACGATGTTGACTTGTCACCGTACTATTTCTCGCCCACTAGGAATATAGGCACCATCCTGAAAGGAGAGGAATAATCATATTTTAATCTTATAAAATTTAATCTTATAAAATAATCATATAAATTTAATCTTATAAAATTTAAATACGAATGATTAAATTGAATATCTTTAAAAAGTAAAAATTTTAAAATTAAGAGTTAATACAACTTAAGAAAAATAAAAATAATCAAATAAAAATAAAATTATATTGAAATGAAATGAATATTTAAAATTGAATTCAAATTTGATTATTTGTTACGATCAATAAAGAGTTAATACAACTACTAAATACTAATATATAGAGTTAATACAACTACTAAATACTAATATATAGAATTGAGATAATATTTAATTATTCACTTAAGAAAAAGATATCGAATGATATAAAAATTTATAAACTTAATGTTATATAATTTAAATTTGAATTTAATTAATAAATTTATAAATTTTCGGCTCGATCCGGCATGAAGGACCATTAAAAAGCCTTAAGACCGCTTCATTTATAGTGCCTATCCATCTTGAATTTGCTGGAGTGTTTGTTTTCCATTTTTTCTTAATAGGCTGCATTTAACAAAAAAAAAAAAAGCAAAAATAATAAAAATAACAAAAATATAATTTTACTTTTTAAATTAAATATGGATGAAAATTTTGAAATATTTATTTTAAAACATATACTTACATTTTATTTTGTTTCTCAAACATACCAAAATATTCAATATATATCAACAATAATGTAAATTTAATTCAAAATATAATTTATAGCGAATTTAATCTTATATAATTTAAATACGAATGATTAAATTGAATATTTTTTTAAATTAAGATAGGTACAAATATATGAAACCTATCGAAATTATACATTATTTTAAATCGGTTACCAAACTTTTTAAAATTTCGGTTTGACTATCAAACTTTTGGATTTGATTTAGTTATAGAGTGTAGAGAGCCGATCTCTATTTTTCTCAACCTTCCGTCCCAGATCTCTCTCTTCCGTTCATTGCTCTCTTAAACATAACAAAATTTTTAAATATAGTATTCAATTGTGTGCAATCAAACAAATTATATGTAGTTTGATTATTTTTTAGTGTCTAACAAAATAAGATAAATGTATCTGTTGCATGTAGAGCAATGCAAGTGGTACATCCGAAATGAGGTATAAGATGCACACTCCATTCATTCAAAGAGAGTTTTTTTCACTAGTCTCTTTAAAGTGACTAGTGTATTTCATCCCATCCTAAAATGGATGGGATGTAAAATATACATCCTAAATAGAGTCTACAAAAAATATTTTTCTAAACAAAAGGACTTTTTTGCATAAAAAATCTGTTGGTTTTGTGATTTTGCTGGAAAGAATCAATTTTTAGATTTTGCATAATCAGTCTAAAATAAAATTTGTGAAAAGTGACCAAACTATCCTCCTCTTTCTCTCTTTTCCTTCTGCGTCCTCTTTCCCCTCTCCTCTTTTCTCTCCCCTTGCCTCCTTTATGCATGCTCCAATGTTGTTGCCGTTCCTACGATGTTGACTTGTCACCGTACTATTTCCCGCCCACTAGGAATATAGGCACCATCCTGAAAGGAGAGGAATAATCATATTTTAATCTTATAAAATTTAATCTTATAAAATAATCATATAAATTTAATCGTATAAAATTTAAATACGAATGATTAAATTGAATATCTTTAAAAAGTAAAAATTTTAAAATTAAGAGTTAATACAACTTAAGAAAAATAAAAATAATCAAATAAAAATAAAATTATATTGAAATGAAATGAATATTTAAAATTGAATTCAAATTTGATTATTTGTTACGATCAATAAAGAGTTAATACAACTACTAAATACTAATATATAGAGTTGAGATAATATTTAATTATTCACTTAAGAAAAAGATATCGAATGATATAAAAATTTATAAACTTAATGTTATATAATTTAAATTTGAATTTAATTAATAAATTTATAAATTTTCGGCTCGATCCGGCATGAAGGACCATTAAAAAGCCTTAAGACCGCTTCATTTATAGTGCCTATCCATCTTGAATTTGCTGGAGTGTTTGTTTTCCATTTTTTCTTAATAGGCTGCATTTAACAAAAAAAAAATAATAATAAAAAATAACAAAAATAATAAAAATAACAAAAATATAATTTTACTTTTTAAATTAAATATGGATGAAAATTTTGAAATATTTATTTTAAAACATATACTTACATTTTATTTTGTTTCTCAAACATACCAAAATATTCAATATATATCAACAATAATGTAAATTTAATTCAAAATATGATTTATAGCGAATTTAATCTTATATAATTTAAATACAAATGATTAAATTGAATATCTTTTAAAATTAAGATAGGTACAAATATATGAAACCTATCGAAATTATATATTATTTTAAATCGGTTACCAAACTTTTTAAAATTTCGGTTTGACTATCAAACTTTTGGATTTGATTTAGTTATAGGGTGTAGAGAGCCGATCTCTATTTTTCTCAACCTTCCGTACCAGATCTCTCTCTTTCGTTCGTTGCTCTCTTAAACATAACAAAATTTTTAAATATAGTATTCAATTGTGTGCAATCAAACAAATTATATGTAGTTTGATTATTTTTTACTGTCTAACAAAATAAGATAAATGTATCTGTTGCATGTAGAGCAATGCAAGTGGTACATCCGAAATGAGGTATAAGATGAAACTCCATTCATTCAAAGAGAGTTTTTTTCACTAGTCTCTTTAAAGTGACTAGTGTATTTCATCCCATCCTAAAATGGATGGGATGTAAAATATACATCCTAAATAGAGTCTACAAAAAATATTTTTTTAAACAAAAAGACTTTTTTGCATAAAAAATTTGTTGGTTTTGTGATTTTGCTGGAAAGAATCAATTTTTAGATTTTGCATAATCAGTCTAAAATAAAATTTGTGAAAAGTGACCAAACTATCCTCCTCTTTCTCTCTTTTCCTTCTGCGTCCTCTTTCCCCTCTCCTCTTTTCTCTCCCCCTGCCTCCTTTATGCATGCTCCAATGTTGTTGCCGTCCCTACGATGTTGACTTGTCACCGTACTATTTCTCGCCCACTAGGAATATAGGCACCATCCTGAAAGGAGAGGAATAATCATATTTTAGTCAGTTTATTAAAATCTAAATAAATATTTATTTTTGCAAAATACATGAAATCGGTGATTATTTTTTTACAAATTTTTCTAAATTTTTAATAGAAAAGATATAAATGTATTTCCGTATTATAAATTTTTTTTTTGTAATACTTTCTATCATTTCTTATACATAGCCTAATTCTTCTTATCATTTTGGAGTTATATATCGCTTATTATTGACTTTTAAATGCACAAAGCAAACTTAGTTAAGAAAACAATTTTATGAAGGCCCCGCCTTTATTAAGTATTTTCTAGTAAGGTGCCACTTATTCGTCATGTTCAACAAATATGTTTTTCTAAACCAAGCAATCTCTTATTTTAGGCGCAGTATTTCTTGCAAATCTTGAATGCACCATAGATGACCACCATCATTTTTCTTTTGGCATGTTTTTTTTACAGAGTGCTACATTTTGGTATTTGTTTGGATAATCAGATGCATTGCCTTTTTGCACTTTCTTTTCGGATATTTTAAATTCACTGGTAATTACAAATAAATTTAATCTTTAAACACGTTTTGGCATTTTATTCTTCTAAGGCATATATGGCTTTTCAAACCCTTTTTCCTATTATAGTCAAACACACTTACTATATCTAGACTTTTACATTTTAGGATTATTTACTTTGGGAAATTAATTATATACTTGGAGCCAAATATTATAGCTTCATATATCTCATTACGGTAACAATAAGAATTAGGTATGATGCAAATTAGTTTTTCGTTGTTCTTGTAATAGCATATATCACGATATTTGATGCAGGTGTTAGTGCATATTTAAGACATTTAGTAAACTAGCAAGCTCTTTGGATTAAAAATAAAATTGCTTAATTATTTATATACGCTCGCCCACGCTGCGCCCCGCATGCCCCGGTGGCCGCGCCCAATGAGGCGCGGCCACGTGGCGGTTGCACGGTTTGCTGCGCCGGGCGCACGCGCGGTGGGCCGTGGACCGGCCCACCCGTAAATTCGGCCCGAAATTCGTCCGAAAATAGTCAATTTTGACTGTTTTCGCGCGCTGAGTCCGTTTTTGGCGTCCGTTTGATGTACAACGCACTCGATACATCAAAAATAGATATTTCGCCGCCAACCACACGGTCAAGTCGTGCGAAAAAAATTCGGGATTCCAAAGTAGTAGCCGGACTCTGTATATATATATATATATGATGTGCCATTCAGCCGTATTTTTATAGTGATTTTGGTGTTCCTGAAATGGAGAGTAATACTGGAAGAAAATGAAGAGAAATACTTGAAGTATGTGTGGAAATAGAATAAAGGTGGTGTTTTTTATTGTATAAATATGAAGTTTGCATCTTTGGTGTTTGATTAAATGTGTGACTCATCTGAATGATTTGTGTGATGGTTTTAGTTGGTGATTATGGGCTCTTTACTTTGGGAGAGAAGATAAAGTTGCAAAAGTTGCTCCTTTTGAGTTTTTTGAGATTTGGGTTTTTTGGTTTTGAATTCTTTTTAAAGAAAAAACTTTTAAAAGAAAAAAAATGAAGATCTGGATTATGGAGTACTGATATTGGAGTATTTTATGTCTCATTGATGGGCAAGACCGAGCTTTATTCTACGCCTCTGCTGATCTTTTCTTGGTGATTATATTTGTTATTTTCCACACGTATTGCTGCGAGTACATGAAGTGCAATGATTATGGTCTTTTCATACCTAGCAAATTGCCCATTCAGGTATTGTTCTGAATATGCAGCCTATTCTTTAGTTCAACAATACCTTTTGCTCATTTCTTTAATTGCCCATTTAGGTTTGCAGCCTAAATTTTTGTCTTGTGAGCATTGTATTGCTCTTCACATGTCGGACGAAATCCCCATTCTTGGTTGCTTGCTCTTCACACATTTGATGAAGAATCCTATTTATGGTACCTAAGTTTTTTGTAACCTGTTAGTATTTTCTCATGATTCGATTGGACATGTAGATTATATTCGTACTGGTTTCTCATGGACCGAAGAATTCCTTATTATCGTAAACCCAAGAAATTCATTTATTAGAACAAACTTATAGATTTTGTTTTTGTATTCAAACACTATGCTCATTCTGTTTACTGATTTTGTGGAGGACAATTGGTCCTGTTAAGATGCTTTGTATCTACATATATACAGCTGTAGAAAAGGACTATAAATGCTGAGATGGCAAAAAGTTGATTTTGCAACCACAAATTACCGCTCCGCTTTTTAAATTTTGAAGTCTATATTAGTTTTGACAAATACATCCAAAGGCCCCTTAGTTGTGTTTTTTGATTGAAGGTACTAATACTTTAAAAGCCACTTAGTTTATCATAGGCCATTTTGTTCTGTATTTGCAGATCTAGGTGTCGGCAACTATCAGACTAATGAAAACCTTCGGAAAATTTGGAAGCCAAGGGTCACTCTTACATTGTTTGCATTTGGTTGTTTCGTTGGCTTTGTCTTTCAGTTGACTATGCATTATTTTCACTTAGTTCAAGACATGTTATGTGTGCTCTCAGAAGGTTCCCAAACAACGAGGCCAAATTGAAGAACTTCTATGAAGAGCACCTGCACACTGATGAAGAAATACAACAATATTGTCTTGAGGGAAGAGGTTTGTTCTTTGTGTTTGTACTTCTTCTTGCACATCTTAACAGCATTCTACATACTTTAGAGACATTTATGATCTTAGTGTATTTATTCTTTGTATTCTTTAAGATATTTTGATGTTGGGACCATGAAGCAATTCATATTTTTGTCGTCAATTCTAATTTAGATTACTTTATCTACACATTTTTTTTCCTATCGGCTTGCTTCCATTCTTACATCTTAATTTGTTTGGATGGTTTAGAAGTAAAATATGATTTTTTTTTAAATAAAAATGATAAATTTACTTGGTTGTTCGTTTTGGATTCTGTGTTTTCTACATTGTCTTTTTATCTCCAAGATATAGGTAGTGAATTCAAAAACATTAAATCATCTCAATCTAAACTGTTAGTTCATTTATAAATATTTTTTTTTCTTTGCATTTTTAAATTACGGAATTTTTTTACTACTAATTCTAAGTTTTGGTTTGTATGCAAAAGAAGACAATTGACGGCAATAAATTCCGAGACTAAAGGAATTGTTCCATCACTCTAAGTTTAAAAAAAAAAAAAAATTGTATTTTTTGTTTTCCTATTCTTAATTATTACTTTATTTTTAAAGGTTAACTTTATTAAACGTATCGAATAGCAGATATATCTCTATAAATTTTAATTTTTTATATTTATTTCTTCAAACAAATTTAATTGTTTATATATATTTCTCTGATTTATTACTGTTAGATTATTATTTATTTTTTTACAAAATATAAGTGAAATGTTAATTTTATTTTTGCAAATATATTCCTTCAAAAGTTTCAACTGTTAAAAAATATACCTATGCTTAAACATAATATATGAAAGGATAAAAAGATAAAGTTACTTCATTCACTAAACAAGATTAAGTATTTAATATATGATTAACTATATTTTTTTAACGGACAATGACGGTAGGGACATATATAAACAATTTAGGACTTTTTAGGAATAAATATGAAAAGTTGAACTTTATTGGATGTATCTGGTATTCGATATGTTTATAGGGAGATGTATGAAATTAACCTTTTTTTTAATATTAATTTGTTAGATTTAATTTGGATGTATAGTTATTTTTTTTCTTTTAGATTTCAAAGTATAATTAAAGCATTTGTTTAATAAAATACCTTTGAGAAAACTTCCAGTAATTTATCTATATACTATATGCTTTTTGAATTAAATGTGAGAATTTTATAATATATAATTTACTTACAATTTTTCTATTCTTCATATTAATTATGCCATCATTTTATATGTTATAACTGTAAAAACTTATTTGGACAAGTTGTATTGAAAATTTGATAGTTGATTATAATAATAAATTTTAATCCTACATGCAAAGGGCGGATTCTTAGCTATTGTAATATGTTATGTTATTTTTCATATTTTACGTTTTACAAAAAGACAGTAGCTGAATGTCAATTTTACTCTAGAAGACATTGATTTGTAAGGTTTCACTAGCTTGTCTTTGTGTTTGTTAGGGGGACATTAGTAACCATATATTTCACCATTGTATGTTGTACAATATTTGATCATATCATAACACTACTTAATTTTAGTAGGGACCATTTGATGCCTTTCTTTGATTTGTAAGTAGATCATTTTTGACAATATTAGATATGGGTGCTACTTAAGTATATGATATTTTTTTTATAACATTACGTGTTAAATCAAGTGTTTCATAGTGATGGAATTGAATTTTTTTTTTTTTTTTTTTTTTTTTTTTTTTTTTTTTTTTTATATCTTGAGATGATATCATCTAATTATTTGTTGTGTAAATAAGTTCAACCTTTGTTGATTTCGATATTGAAGAACGAGTTTTACATATTTGCAATTGTGAATGGAGTGTGGTTGCATGAAAGTAATTGATATTGTAGTGTTGATTGAAGATACCTAGTTTTGAAAAAAATTTAATTGTTTGACGGACTAAACATTTCATGATTTAAGTACTTATACTATAGATGTACTAAAGATGTTGGACTTGAATATCTTGCTGAATAGGAAAGGACTTGATTTGTAAGGATTGAGCTTTATACTTAGAAAATTTTGGCTCTGGTAAGATTGTGGATGATTGCTCTGGTAAGATTGTGGATGATTGCTTGAGAAGTGATTTAGATGGCTTCAATACCTGCGACAAAAACCACAGTGCACATCATAAAATTTAGTTTTTTTCTTAAAAGTGGAAGGTGCTTGCAGAGGGTAAGCACAGGCCATATATAATTAATACTGCACAAAGCTATGGCAATAGACTTGACAGCACAGAAGATGTTTGTTTAGTTGACCTTATGAAGCAGAATTAATTAAATACTTGATTTCCTAATTTACTAAGATTAATAAATTAATTGATTAATTAAATTTGTTTGCCAATTAAAATATAAAGTCAATGTATAGCACATTAGTTAATAATAATATATAATTATTTAGAAGGAAGTTAGTAGTACTAGTTTTGACATGAGTAGTGATCGAATTACCCTAAAATAATTTGGATATATACATTAAAGGCTGTATTAACTTTAACTTGAATTTGAGTTTTTAATTCAATAATAATGTCTTGAACTATACATTTAAATTTGAATTCAAATTTAAATTTTAAGTTAAAATTGTGAATCCAAATTTGAGTTTCAAATTTTGATTTAAGTTAATTAATTCGGATTTTGGATTTAAATTTCAATTAAAATTTTCATCTTTTAGTCAAAATTTAATTTCAATTAAAATTTCTTTTCTGAATTTAACTTTTCTTTTGAATTTCATCTTGAATATAATTCAGATATATAGTTAGTTTAACATATTCAGGTTGCCACCCTACATATCCATTATTTAATTAGTTCAATGAGTATATATGCTATTTATTTGCTGAATTTTGTGTCTCTCCTCGTAGTTCAGTGTGCTATCCTAGATATTTTATTTTGAGTTTGATTGACCTCAACAAAGCTTGCCCAAAGTCTGGAAAAGCCTGTCCTCGTCTCTTAATACTAATTCTAGTTATTTGTTGAACCTAACTATGTTGTTCTTCAGTATGCCATTTTAGACATTATTTTTTGGTTAGTTTGTTCAGTATATGCTTGGTTGTTTGCTCAATCTTAATCTCTCTCATGTTATTCAGTTTGCTATCCTGAATATCTACTTTTGAATTAGTTTTGTTGATCATTTGCATTAGTTATATGCTAAAAACTATTTCAATCTGGATCCTGTATTCTCTGGCCTATACCATGGCGATGATGTTAGCCTACAAAAATAGACATAGTAACATTCGAAAAGGTAGCAGAGATTTTGCCTGGTGCATCCACTATGTGTATGCAAGTTATCTTTATGTTTATGTCAACTCATATTAGTTTTAAATTGCTTAATCATTTTTTTTACATTCCTGTAAGTTTTAGTTTGTCATTCTAGATATCTATTTTTTAGTTGGGTTGATGAGCATATAAGCTGATTATTTGATGAATCTTACTTTGTTGTCCAACTTGAATTTAGTTGGCCGTTTGTGGACCATTTTCCTTCAATGGGCCGTATTAGGCCTAGTTCCGCAGAACTGTACTGGGCTCTGGGCCGGGCCGCTAAGGTCCATTTTTATTTAGCGTATCCATCTTGGGCAAAGTAGGCCGTTTTGGACCATTTTTCCTTAAAGGGCCGTATTAGGCCCACTTTTCAGTACAATTGCAGGACTTTCCATTTTAGGTAAACTCCGAACAATTTATTCTTAAATAAATTATTCCACCATATAAACAGGACCTCACTGTCCCATGTATACAAAGCACATTTGGTTTATCGGCAATTGCCTATATACTTCCCAACACAAGCCTACTTTCATATCTAATCTCTCAAAAACATGTATTCTCAAATCTATTCTTTTAAAAATCTAAATTTTTTCAAATAAACTTTCACAATAGGATATATATATATATATATCATCAAGCAATTGGTGCTATCAAATTTTACTCTTAGATGAAATAATGTGCAGTTAAAATTATAGTAATCTTCTAAAATTTTTACTATTCAACCAGCCACCCACTAAATCTTAGGGAACCACTATCATTCTAACCATATATATATATATATAAAGAGAGAGAGAGAGAGAGAGAGAGAGAGAGAGAGGGAGAGAGAGAGAGGAAAACATTTCAAGAGTATAAGGATAAATAGGAATGTTTGAAACTTTATTAGGATAAAGACTGATCTAGCTAGATTCATCACAAATAACATTCTATATAATGCTTACTACTCGCCTTGGTCGAAATGACAAAGATGATAAGTACCCATGGGACAAATAAACGAGATACCGATGGAACCCAAGGATAGCAGCTCTCGCCAAGATTGCGAAGAAACTACAGCTCACTCTGAGCATCAATACCGGATCTCTTCGTACATCTTTCAGCACTTTGTAGAATATAACTTTCAACCGGCGGTCCCTCAGGACAGCATGCCACAAAGTTGAAGGAAGTGTTGATGACAGACAACCCGCGTCTCTCTCTTGCATGTCTTCAGCCACAAAGCAATTATTGGGTTGATTTACTGCTTTATATACTCTTGTAGCCTCATTCATCCACTGGTAAATAACATTAGCAAGATCCCTACAGACAAATTGCCTCAAGAAAACTGCATCTTTGGAAACTACAACTCGGGCTAGAGACCTTCCATCCTGAATGCAATGTAAACAATGTAGGTCAAAGAACTCTTCCATGCACTTGATAATGCAAACGACTAACATGCACGACAGCACCCGAATACAAGCAACCAGCTAAATAATGTAACAGATGACAACAGGGAGGACAGCTACAACTGAAGGATCTGGAACTCAGGCTACAACTGTAAGGATTTGGAACCTTACCGTAAGCTTAATTGAGTTCAAAAAATTATTTCATGCATAAAATTCATACCGCAGACATGAGAAGTCTTCGTATCACCGTACCATCCTTTGACGATAAAAGCCGCAAAATTAGGTTTGAAATCTCAAGTACTCCTTCCTGTGCACCTAGGTCATATCCGGAGGGTCTGCTTTCTCTCATGATTGGCATATTCACAACTTTTCTGCTTTTCCTAGCATCACTTGTAAAAAAATAGCCCCACAATTTGAAGAAAACACATTTAAAGGTACACACATAATGAAAATCAATACACAAGCAAAACATAGAAACAAAATGTCTCAGATCACATGTCCCTGGAAAACCTCGAGGAAGCTTTATCAACTTGTAACCCTTTTTAAAGGGGCATATGCATGCAATGATACAGATGTTAACAGTAGTCAACAGCGGTTATATACCTCCAACAGGTCATCCTATTCAGCAGAATAAAGGAGAACTATTCAATTAGGGGCTATTTGTTTGCTCGTAACTGATTTTAGAATTGAAAATATCTTTCAGTTGAACTAAATTTCAGGTAAAAAAAAATTTTCTACCACTGTTTATTTGATAAGAGTCAGTGGCTTTAAACATGTAGTTGTCCCACTTTTTTTGTTTGTTTTACCAAAATTTTCATACCATTACAGAAGAGGATGAAAAAACTTTTTGTTATTATTTCTACCACTTTCTTTCCTATAATTGACTTTACCACCATTCAGAGTGAAGTCAATTATAGATATTTTCGAAAGTCTATTATGGAGTTTTCAAAAGATAAGAGTTACGGTAATTTAATTTACGGCGAACCAAACAACGAAAGTGGGCATTTACGGCCGAAAAAATTTCATCCCCTTCCACTTTTAATGACACAAACATGTCCTTAGTCATTTTGATGTGAGAAAACTACCAAGTCAGCAAATAGGATAGCAACATCGGTCGACAAATGTAAAGACAACTGTTGCTTTGGATCGTGGGAATATCATGGGGACAATTTCTCAATAACAAGTTGCTCAATGACAAAGGGATCTTATCTTTCCTGCCAAAACAGAGTTAACAGAGGCTCCTTGAAGCCAAAAGTTGCATTGCCTACTATCGAAGAGGCTGAGAATGAGCAATAGTATAAGTTGCACTATCGAAGGGGCTGAGAATGAGCTATAGTATCACATCATTTAAGGGTCGAAAAAAATACACTAAATGGAAATTGCAATGCATAGATGGTATTAGTCTGGCTAATGGCTATCGACAAAGAGGCCGAGTCAGTCCCAAGACAAACACTGCAAACGTAAATCAGGTGGTAGTGCATTCCAGAATGAAAAAGGATGTTTATTTTCATGAGCCCTTTCACACCACTTTGCTGTTGATTTAGAAATCAAAAGCCCCAAAATGATGAGATTTCTCATTTGTTGGGCAACTATGAAATGGCAATATTCACGGAGAGTGGAAGTTACACTTCTTTGGATCAAAAGCTTCAGCATATATGTATAGCGACACTACCACATTTGGCTGGCCTGTTGTAGTCATGTAAGTTCGTTAAATCTTAGTATCTGTGGTGCAGTAAGCTAATACAGAACTGAATGTGTTAGAACAACATATTTACCAAAACATGAATAATTTGCCACCCTTACCTCTCTGAACATAGTTTTAGAAACAGCAGAATCTTCGGCCACTGTAGTTCCTTGCTTTTGTTGAAGACAACCTTTATGAGTATGAAGAATGGCATTAGAAGTAGTGAACCTACCAATTTGAGATGTAACATCCTATAATACTATCTGCATGAGAAGGTTCACAATTTCTTAAGTATGGAAGTGGATATGAAGTACAAAATTGGAGAGCACTTTCATCGTGGAGATCATTTAATGCCAGAGCCAATATCATGATGATAAATTAGGCACCTGTCTCGTTGATTTTCCATTAAAGAAGCAACAACAGAATTTCCTCTGAGTTTTGATCTTTAGCGAGTTGAGTAATCCTTTTCACCTCACCAAGAGCAATTCTGCTATGCCTCCACTTAGTGAGAGCTGTGTTGAGATCCTAGGTTACTAGCCTGTTTGGCTGGTAAGACAGCCAAATCGGCCAAAAGGAGGTATGATACAGAAGGCTAAGATGAAGTGAGTGTCAAATAGTTAATGATACATTGAACTAAACTACTGTAGGGATCCTTGTAATAAGCGATTTCAGATGTGCTGATGGCACAGTTATAAAGGATAAAATATTCTAGCAGCCGCAAGCTCCATACTAACAATTTGAAGGAGACGAGGAAAAATAATAATAATACCGAGTACAAGATTCTCCTTGTAGCAGCTGAATTATCGTAAATAAGTTTCCGGACAACATAAGGATATGCAGCTTGAAATGTTTTAAAGTTCTGATCTGCTGCCACAGCCAATCCTGTTAATAACCAGAGCGTCATGTAACTTCACAAGTTTAAGAAAAATCCAAGTACAGAAACATATGGCTAAATATCACTGTTCGCACATGCACCCATTGACATGTAGAAACACTTTAATTGAGGTCTGTGCCGATGAGTGCCAGCATGCCATGCCATCCTGGTGGCACATCGGCACACACATGTGCAAGCGCAGGTGGCACAGCAAAGCACTTGCTGGAAATAACTTTAACTCAATAAGCTAACCTTCTAAGGAAGCCAGAGATCGCAAGACCAAGGTATAATATGGCGGCATTCGAAAATGATATTTAAGTGCTACAGACCAGATTTTAGCCAGAACCTGCAGAACGTTCTAGCAGCTATCAAAAAGAGAAACAAGGATCTTTCTTTTTCTTTATATCGTGAAAAAAGAGAATGTTTTAGTAGGGCATAATGCTTGCACCAAAATGTCCAGCCGACTGAGGAATCTTAAATTATATGTTAGCTCGTTAGAATGCCACTCATTCGCTTCAATGATCTTAAAGCTTTTTTAATGCCAAGCTAATCTAGAATATTTTAGTTGAATATAGCACCCTAAGATGAAAAACAAGAAAGGTTGACAAAAGTTGCTTATTTCTTTATTAGAAATACTAAATAATAGTTCAATTATCTTCTTTTAGCATCCCAATGTTATAAATCCAAACCTAAACTATTTACCATCAAGTAACAATGTAGGTACGAAAAGGAAATACATTTCTTCACAATAGATATGACAAAAATTTACTATATTAGACATTGTCACGTTTAAAAGACGAAGAATATAAAAGCAAGAAAGTTTTCATTAGTTAATTTCCAACTGAATAAGTTAGAATCTTGTTTGCCGGTGGTGACTTTTTCTATTTAGAGAAATTATGCATCTGCTACACAGATATGTAAGGTAACAGGATTCTCCTCTCTGACTTTTATGAATATCATTCAAAAACTAAGGCATTTCAGATTGTAGAAACCTTTATATTGCGTGATAAAACTTTAAAAGTGTATATGTATAAGCGTGTGTGCATGTATATAGAGTAAGGCTACTATACTCTTATAAGTACAGAGGTCTCCGTACTTACAAGTCATTTTCGATGATAGAGAGCTTCCAAATCGATGATCCATACGGTTAAAAATGATCTAGAGCATTTGAAACTTCTAAAAAACGAATTTCGTAATTTTTCAAAATGATAATAAAGTCCATCAAGTGGGTATAAAATAAAAAGTCAAAATCGAACGACCTCTTAAAAATAGAGGATTGGATTCTTCAATTTAAAATCAAAATTATTGATCTTTATCTAAATAGTGAATAGAATTTTTTATCAAAAATTCAATTGATTCCGATTCTTTTACACTGTTAAACCAGCAAACCTGACATTAAAAATTATCTATTTTGAGATCTTTTGATCGTACGGTAAATAATGTCGAAAAATTATAAAATTCGGTTTTTAAAAGTTTCAAATGCTCTGAATCATGTTTAATGGTATGGATCATCGATTCGGAAGCTCTACCATCAAAAACGACTTATGAGTGTCAAGGTGATCGTACTCATAAGAGTATAGTAGATGGACTCTCTCTCTCTCTCTCTCTCTCTCTCTCTCTCTCTCTCTCTCTCTCTCTCTCTCTCTCTATATATATATATATATATAGAGAGAGAGAGATATATATATATATATATATATATAGAGAGAGAGAGAGAGAGAGAGAGAGAGAGAGAAACTAAAATACTATTAATAGTAGAGGAATAGTGTCTACTATCAACTTTTTAAGAGAATTTGTGCCTAACATATTGTTCATATGGTAAAAACCTCACCACACACAATTGTCCATGCGGTAAAAGCCTAGAATAAAGGCAACACGATCATGTTCAAAAAAATTTATTTTGAAGAATAGAAAGAAGCATTATATACCTTACTAAACTTGATCTCCGGAATTCCATCATTCAATGATTCCTCACCCAAAGCCCTTTCTAAATCCTAAAACAATCCAAAGACAAGCAGAAGTATGCTGATGTTTAATATTTACAAGAGATTCCGAAGGTCATATGTATGGTTATATGTACGGACTATGGTAAACAAGCATTTATCAGCATTATAGAATGCTGATCTGATAATGTATCCGCCCTTCTTGATAGACTCACTATGCAATACATTATAGCAGAGCTCATAATTGATACTAATTGATGACATGTTGTTTGACGCTTTCTTCACCTCTTCTTAGTATAGTCAAATTCTGGAACATGTCATAAGGATCAATCATGAATTATCAATAAAACTCAAAAAACTTACTGTTTAGTTTAATACGAGATATTATTCACAATCATGCAAGTAACACACGAAGCTCCATCCAAGGTACAACACCACTTCTCAACATGATCTCACAAGGCACAAAGCTTGCTGTCTCTATGCTTGCAGCAGCATGACATAATTTTTCTGCTTGATGTTTAACAACGTCAAAGGTCCAGATAGCTAGCTAAACCAGAATGAAGTTCAAACCAAGTTTTTTTGGGGCTTCGGAAAAAGAAGTTGAAGACGGTTGTCAACCTCCTCAACGGTAATAAATCTTTGACTTGACTTGGCTGAGCCCTTCTCTTTAACGAGGGCCTTTTGTGTTGTACTTACAATATTTTCACATGAAGTTGAGATGGAAATTGAGTAATGGCTTTATAGGATTAAGTTCTTAGCAACTTCGTCCAGAAGAGTTCCATACAGTTTATATACTAGTGGGTGGTTCCAAAATAAAATAATGAGTAAGTTCGTGCCACATCTTAGTAGATCTACAAGAACAGTATTTCATAGAGCACATCATCATATATAAAAGTATACAAAAATGAAAACTATTTGCATATACCAATTGCATACTATTAAATGCAGCCAAAAATGGAAGAAAATAAGATAATATCTATCATATATTCTTTCAGAGGTCGTGTCGATCATGTAATCAAACAAAATATGACCACATCATCAAGCCAATTTACCATCCTCTATTGACAATTTACTATCCTCCATCTTTTGCCTGCATTTCCAACATTACAAGGACTACCCTTTTAAGATACTTTTTCTCTTGGTTGTAATTTCATGCACTTCCTTCTACACGAACATGCTACCATAAAGTAAGAAAATTAAGACTCCTTGAACATGTCAATCATGTAATACAACAGAATATGACCACATTATTAAGAAACCTTTTCTTTTAATTGTAATCTCATGCACTTGCTTTGCAACGACATGCCGCCATAAAGTAACGAAATTAAAACTCTTTAAATATTTCATTTAAACTAAAGACAATCAACAAAAGATATAGGTATTGGAAAATTACCAATGTAACACAACGGAGATTAGTTCCTGCCGGTACAACATCCATTTCGGCCAAATCATAAACAAGTGCGCCCCAGTCCCCATTCACAATATGCACTATGCTTGCAAGCATAGCAAACTGATGTCTCTTCTCCATCAAACAAAGCAAACCAAAATCGAGAAACCTAAAGAGAGGCAAAGTTTTATAGAATAACCATCCAAAAAGAAAAATTGAATTAAACAGCTATCTAACTCTTCCAAAAGGAGGTATAGTCGTCCAGAGCAAAGAAGAAAGCGATAAATATCTAAGCGAGAATGAAACTGCAGACTTGTTTATCATTTCCCTCCTTAATTAAAAACTACTATACAAATGTATTGAAAAAGAAACTTATATTACCCAATACGCCCTTCAGGTGTATAACGCAAGTTCCCAGGATGTGGATCAGCATGTAATAAGCCTGTCTCAAGAAGTTGAACTAATGTTGCTTCCACACCTTTGTTGACCTTTAATCAGACAATAACAGAGAAAACATTAGACACTTGTGCTCCAACTAATGGAACTTGATTTAGTAAACAGAAACAAGAACACTAGAATGTTTCCACACAAATTCATATGAGCATACCTGCCTGCCCTAATTCAAAAAAATAAGGACGTATCTAGAAAGCAAGAACAGTAGAAATCGGAGAGGCATCCTAAAATAAGTGGTGAAATTAAGGACCAATGAAAGATTCCAGGTATTGAAATGGAACAGTGTTAACCGATGCAAAAGCATGAATAATATATTTATACACAAGAAAGAACAAATATGCAGCTTTTCCGTCTCTCTTTTGCAACATGACGAGCCAAAATAAAACCAGAGTATTGATGGTGGCACAAACTATTCCAGCAATCTAATTTCTTCAAGGAAGATTTTAGGCGCATGGGAAACATTTAGTGACTACCAGATCAAGAAGGCATGCATTTGCCTCCAACTTCTGTCTCTCTGAGTACTGAGTATGGCCATTGCCCAGTCCTCTGGATAGCAAAAGCAACTCACTGGGGCTTCTACCTATCACCCACTCCATAGTCAAAACTCTTTTTCTAGTAAATTGTCTGAACACCTTTGGAACCAGCATAAATGAGTATCTTGAATGAGTTTCCTGTGTAACGTCGATCCAATGATTAGAAGGAAAAAACTATGGTAAAGAAACCAAAAATTATAGATGGGAAAGAGAAAAGTAACCATAGGCTCAAGTACCAGAAATTTGGAAGCATTTGCTGCTTCAATCGTATAGTCTAACTCACCAACAAAACCTTTACCTAGTTCATCAGCATAAAGTGAAAGATCACTTTTCCGCTTTGCTACCTTCCTCAAAAGGGCGAGCTGCATAATCAGAAAGAAGAGAACAATAATTGCTAATAAAAAAAACAATCTGGTGATTTTCTATTAGCACCTTCTCAGTAGAACCTTTTGCCAGAAAATACGTCAAAGTTTTTCAAGGTAGAAAATACTCATATTGCAGCAGTACAAGAAAAGTAATTCTTGCAGAAACCCAAACAGCATTCCATAAAGAAAATCTAAAGAGAGAAGCTGATAGGAATCTATCTCTCGAAATACTAACAGGTACCCAAGAAAGAGGAGAATTTGACATCAAAAACCTATAATGGCAACTGCTTTTGGCATCAATCCTTAAATTACATAAAGAAAGTGAGGAAATAAGAATCAGCAAGAGAGCTTAAGAAGTCAGCGAGAAGTGATGATGAATCCTATGTAAAGTCTTCCACTTTGTCACTTCAGCAGATGCATACAGCTCATACTGCACAATTGTTAGCATTGTCATGTTAGATTTAGCAATCAATCGTGCTATTCATTCATAGACCCAATAAGACTCGTGATCTCAATGAATAGTAAAAGTCAACTTGCTGCACGAGTAGTGAACTTTAGACTCTTAGATTTCTTTTTCTCAGAAGAAGAAATGTGAGCAAAGTGATGTTAATATCTTTAGCACTTCTTAATATTTATAAGAAGAAAATTAGCAACAACAGATATCTTTTAAGAAGAATTCGACTAGTCAGTGTAGAATAGGAGTATTTTTAACAAGTTAAGACAAAAACATAAATTCTAAGAGTGTCTATTAATACCAACCCCGAGACGTAGGATATATATGTCCCGCACAACAGAATGAAGCAAGTTTGGCCGCTGGACCTTTATAGCCACAACAGTGCCATCAACGGTGCAGCCCCGATAAACCTGAATGTGAAATTTTAAAAGATATTTAGAAACTTCAATATGACCATAATTATTAACGTCAACAAAAAAAGAGGCAATAAATTCGTAATTATATCCAACTTTTGATTTTAGACAAACTAATCTTACTTATCAGCAAAAATTCATGAAAATGAAGATTGTAAGAAAAAAAATCTACATAATAACTGCATAAATTTCAGAATATAAGAATTGTGGCTACACCACTGACAATAATAAACAAATTACTTAACACATATACAATTTTAATAGTAAAATAAAGCATCAATAATGTGTGATTGTTAGTTGATATACGGGCAACACAGAGACAATATGTGGTTGTTGATTGATATGTCAATAATTGGTCATCATTGGTACAATTTACCTTTACCTTAAAAATCCAAATTAAGAACCACAGTTCCTACTAGTTACAAGAAACCTCCGATTAATCTTCTTGCGAAACAGTAACTTGCCACTAGAAGACGTAACATTCAGACTCTCAAAAGTTAACAACTTGGAAGTTCATAAATTCATGTTTAAAAGCAAAAGAGCATACTACATTTAGCTATTCTGGCCTATGAGTATAAAATATCACCTAACTTTGCAAGTAGTATTCTTCTAAACAACTTTAAATGGATAGTAGACAATAACCGCATTGAGCAGTGAAATCAGACAAGTAGTTTTACAAACATCAAGCTACCTGGCCAAAGGAAGCTGCAGCGATAGGTTCATTAGAAATGTAGCTATATATGCTATCTATTGGGCATCCTAATTCTGTTTCTATAATCTTCATAGCGACATCTCTTGGGAAAGGAGGAACTTTCTCATGTAACTCGGACAGTGCCTGAAATGGAAGTCAAGAAGCATTCAGTTCATTTACTCCTTAATTAGTTCCCATGAAATATTGCAACTACTTGAACACCTCCAGCAATTTTTTTTAAAAAAGAAAAAGATATAATAGAAACAGCAAGAATAATAACTAGGAATGAGAAATATGCTAGGAATATTTTATCAAACCTCAGAAATCTCTGATCCAATTATATCTGGCCTTGTAGAGAGAGATTGCCCGACTGCAGACACAAAACCGACTTGTCATTAAATCTTATAATCTGCAGCTAAAGCAAAAGAGAATGTTCAAGACTGATGTGTATCACTAACATTAATGTTACTCACAAGGATTTAAGTGCCGTGGCACGGGGTCATGCCGAAAACTTGCCGGCACGGTACGGCACGGTGCCTGCCGAGCCGTGCAGATGAGTGTCGGTCACAAAAAATACATGCGTACCGACACATAATGGTATGAAATATTTATTTTCTTTAGCAACAAATTTTTTTAATTGCTTATTATATTTCTTTATCAAATATTTTGAACTTTATTGAGAAAATTATTTAGTAATTTTAAGAAAAAAAGGTTTTGAACTGTGCCATCGGCATGGGGGCTGTATCGTGCCGGTATCTTGTTGGCACGGTACGGTACGGTACAGTGGATACGGCCTGTGCTGATGGATACTTAAATCCTTGGTTACGCAATATATTCCCCATTTCTGCATGTCATAAAGTACCAAGTAATTTAATATACAATATGTATGTCAACAAGCTGTCTAACCTTTAATGAAAGTTGGCCCAAGATTCAGCAACATTTCCTTAAGAAGCTGGCCGATATAGAATTTTGGGATGTCGTAGCTTTCAATTGTTCTCAAGCCATGCCTCCTAAACTTGATCCTTCTAGATGTTTGCAATTTTATGGCAGCAAAGACAAATGAAGAGAATATCTACAGATCAACAATGTTTCAAATGAATTTTTACTGCTGTTAGAAGTGTACTAGAAAGGCCCTCTTTCTAGACATCTATTAGCTGCTCACTATAAACTTGTATACTCCAGGAAAAAAGCTAAATCTACTATCCATATGATTGAGTAAAAAGTATTTAGAGAAGAAATGTTAGAGAAAATTCTACCATCTAGCACATGTAGTCAACAAAAGTACTAATTACGTGCGGTGTTAGTGAATACCAACACAACCGGATAATTTGCAGGATAGGAAACCAAAAATTTAAATCTCAAAACTTAAAAATGGCAGCATAGCTACTGCAAAAGCCAGAAGCTACATAGAAGACGCCGGCAATTAGGTTGGATCAATGAGCATCACCGGTCAATAATAACATTAAGCTACATTATCAGCATAGCAAACTGCCATTGAAGAAATGTTAATATCAATTAAAAGTACCTCAATGATGCGAAATGCCAAGACGTGAGGCCGACAACAGAAATAGTCAGCAACCATTTGTGGCTCATATACCTCAGGGAGAGGAATAGACCAAATCTTCCAAGATTCGCGCCAACAACTAAAATACAACTTCAAAGCTCCAAGATCAGCCATCATCAGATCCACACAGGATAAACCTATAGGGGGAAAAGTGGAAAAAGAAAAACATACCGGTGAGATAGTGCGGAAGAATGAGAAAGCAACATTTGATTTTCTAAGTGATAACCACGACATGGTTTCAAATTTATGTAGGTAAAACAAAGCAAACATATGACTCAAAGCAACTAAAAAGACGATAGCGGATAGTGCCGATGGTGAAAACTTCTCATGTTCTACCAGCTACGGTGGTATCAGCTTGTGCTGCCTCCTTTAATCTTATGCACGTCAGAGAAGAAGATAAGTTTAGACAGTAAAAAATCCTCATCTTTCTTCTTCGGCGCACTCCATGCCTGTGCAAATTGTCGGAAGGTTGCATAAGCCTAACTACCAATTAACAATGTTCATATCTATAACTTGCCTTATCGATTACATTTTTAAGTCCTTCAGTTGATTGAGACTTAAGGTATATTTTGATAGCAGAAACTTAATTCACATCCCAAGATTGCACTTCGTTACCATATGGCAGCCGCCTTCTGCCAATCAAGAACGGTAGCAGACTTAGGTCTTCCCAATATTTTAACCAAGGACAAAATCGGCAGACAAGTGATTTGAGATCCCAACATGAGACTGCAAATAAATTAAGCACAGAACATGACATTTCCTGGTTTGCAGATAATAAATGCGTTACACCTTGAGCTGTAAAACTTTTCAAACTAGAGATGTGTCGAGAGCTGAGAAAGTCTGCAAGATAGAGTATAGATTTCATGTGCTGTAGTGTGCTGTGGTGGGGAACAAAAGGATTATCTGTAGAGCTAATGGTGAATGATGGGAGCACGCTCGAATCCACTTGTATTGGAGAATATTCTCGACGGATGGATGAACGGACGGATGGGTGGGGGTGGGGGTGGGGGTGAGTCGTGAGAGATTACGAAGAAAGCTAGGTGGGCACCTGGCAGATAGGAGGAGGGGAGCACTGGGGGTGCAGCAGTAGCACGGCTAGTACTAGCAGGACGAGGGTGGCGGGGAGCGCGTTCAGGATCTTCGAGGAAGCGAAGCCAGAAGATGTCGGAAGCAGCCTTGCGAAGCGGAGCGGCGGCCGAGCGGAGGAAGTCGGCGTCGCGACGGACCACTCGGAGGACCTCCCGCATGGCTCCGCACTCCTCCGCCGTCTGCTTCGCCGCCCAAGTCGGGCGGACGAGGGCGGTGGGGCGCGGCAGCACTGACAGCACCGCCGCCATGGGGCTCCGCCTGCGAAAATCGCCGGTTCTGTGATTGCGCAAATGCAGCAGAGGCGGAGCAGCTCAGTAGACTGCTTGGGTTCGGACTCGGGCTCTGGCGCTTGGGCTCCCCCGAGCAGACAGATGAAACAGATAGGCGGGGCCTACAAATTGCCGAGGGAACGGATGGCTGCCAGAGAGACACGGCGGCGGCGGCAGCAGCAGCTGCGCGTTCCGTGATCCCGTCCTCAGCCAGCACCATAAAAGCTTTATTTCTTACAAGTGAAAATTTTTGATCTAATTGAAATAAAAAAAAATTCTGTAACTCTAACAAAATTTTATAGTTTTAAATTTTAAAATAATTGAATATATATTATATAATTTTACAAAAAATTTCTCAATTTAAAGTTTTTTTTTTTAAAAAAAAATATTAATTTTATATTTTAAAATTAAAATTTTCATAATTTCATATTAAAATTTTAAAATTTAAAATTAAAATTGAAAATTAAAAATTTAAAACTTGAAATTTCAAACCAAAAATTTGAAAAAATTTTAAAAATCAAAATTTAAAATTTAATATTTAATATTTTAAAATTTAAAATTAAAATTTATTATTTTAAAATTAAAATATATAATTTTAAAATTAAAGTTCATTATTTTAAAATTAAAATTTATTACAGTATAGTATAACTATGGGGATTTTTTCAAAATGACCCTATGAAAAAGGTTATTTTGCAAAATAACCTTCTCAAAAACGTATTTGTAAAACTAACCCTACTTTTGCCACCTCGGCGCCACGTCATGAAGGCGCTGAAGCGGTCAGCGCCTTCACAATAATCCTATGAAGGCGCTGATCCCCTCAGCGCCTTCATGCCATGTGTTGAAGGCGCTGAACGGTTCAGCGCCTTCATAGGATTTGTTGTGAAGGCGCTGAACCCATCAGCGCCTTCATGGAGTACGCTGAAGGCGCTGAATGAAACAGCGCCTTCAGCATACACATAACGCGTCGAGGACTTGGGCATTTTTCGCCGCGAAATATGCCTAAGTCCTCAGTGTAAGGGAAAAATGGATTCTCTGTAAAGGCGCTGAGCCAGTCAGCGTTTTTAGTGCCACTAAAGGCGCTTATCCGATCAGCGTCTTTAGTATAAAACACTAAAGGCGCTGAGCGGATCAGCGCATTTAACTTAATGTTAAAGGCGCTGAGCGGATCAGCGTCTTTAACTTAATGTTAAAGGCGCTGACCGCGTCAGCGTCTTCTTCACCACATAACCCCCCGCGGGCAGCAGTGTGAGGCACTTATCTTCTCCATCTTCTTCATCCCGCAGCGCATTGCCCATCTCGCCGATCTCGCCGTCGCATTGCCCAGAGCCGTCGCCGTCGCCGTCGCATTGCTCCTTTCTCACTAACTCACTGTGAGTTCTCTCTCTTCTCTCTCTCTCTCTTTCTCTCTCTCACTGTGAGAGATCACTCTCTCACAGTGATCTCGCTTCACTGTGAGAGAGTGATCTCTCACTCTCTCACAGTGAAGCTCTCTCACTGTGAGAGATCACTCTCACAGTGAGAGAGCTTGATCTCTCACTGTGAGAGAGCTTAACTCTCTCACAGTAAGAGATTAGAGCACAGTGAGTGGAGCCCAATGTTGTTTATAAACTACAACCTACTTTATGCGGAGCCTAATGTTGTTTATAAAATTGAAATTTATGCACAAGTTTTACTAAACAACTACAACTGCTACAATAAATAGCAAAAATTACTAGTACAAAATAGTCTTAGCAGCAGCTTGATCTCTCACTGTGAGAGAGCTTTACTCTCTCACTGTGAGAGAGCTTTACTCTCTCACAGTGAGAGATTAGAGTTATCTCTCACAGTGAGAGAGCTTGATCTCTCACTGTGAGAGCTTCACTCTCTCACTGTGAGAGTGATCTCTCACAGTGAGAGAGCTTGATCTCTCACTGTGAGAGAGATTGATCTCTCACTGTGAGAGAGCTTCACTCTCTCACTGTGAGAGATTAGAGTGATCTCTCACAGTGAGAGAGCTTGATCTCTCACTGTGAGAGCTTCACTCTCTCACTGTGAGAGAGATTAGCTCTCTCAGTGATTAACCCGCCAAAAAAAAATAAATAAATAAACGATAAGAATACAACTTATAATTTTGTAAACAATACTGTAATTTAGGGCTAGAGAGTAAACATCACTCTCTCACAGTGAGAGAGCTTCCCCTCACAGTAGTGAGAGATCGCTCACTGTGAGAGATCCCCTCACAGTGAGAAGTTAAAAGTAGTATTTTGAAGTGGTTAAATTTTGTTTTGTAGTTGAAATGGCTAATCGCATGCCCATAAGTGTTCATTGGGATGGACAGTTAGTTATCGATGGGAATGGTCCACGATATATCGGCGGTCAAAAAAAGCTAATCGCGATACCTTCTGATTGTACATATAGTAGGTTTGAGACGAGAATGTATCGTTTAGTAAATTGTACAAGCGAACAATTTCGTCTAAAATTTACTATTGGTTGTCCCACGATCGGTGGTGGATTTTTAGCTCACGAAGTACTAGATGATGAATCATTGGAGGGAATGATAGGATTATGTCAACATCATGGTGTTGTGACGGTATACATTGAGAAAGAGTTACAACCGTCGGATAATTTTGAACCGCAAGGTTATTACACCCAAATGCTCCACAATTATATTGATTTGGGTCCTTCCGCCAATGTAATGAGTGATCAACATATTCCACACGAAGGTGGTGTCAGAATGACAAGGTTAGAACAACAACCTAATAATTTTGTCATTTAGCATAATATTTAAATGGACTTAAATATTGTATACATTGCAGAGAAAGTGAGTATGACCCGATTGAGAGTGTTGTACCTTGCTCGTTTAGTAGTGTGCCACCAACGACCACATGTGTGGCACCTACGACCAGACACACGCAAGCCACGACCTCACGCGGACACACGCAAGCCACGACCTCACGCGGACACACGCAAGCCACGACCTCACGCGGACACCGCACGCATGCCACGACATCACGCGAACAATGCACGACCTCCCGTATTGAACCAAGGATGTCTCATTTACAACTAGAACCTTCTGATTGGGGGTAAGTACAAATATAAATTAAATGTTAAGTTTTGAAATTAATGGCAATGTTGGAAGTTTAGGTTTACCAAATTTGCAGGTTATCTAATTCCTATGAACATTGGAATCCACCTGCTATTAATGAATTTGATACGAATGTTGAGGAAGGAGGTGATAATGTTGACAGGGGTGGTGATAGTGATATTAATCACGAGGATTCACCAATCCATGATGATCAGAATAGTAGTGAGGATGACGAACCGGATGTTCCATTTTCAGATATAGATGAAAATCATGATGGAGGGTTAAATGATCTTGCAAATGCAATTTACACTCAAGTGGACAACCCACAAATCAGCAATGATTACGTAGACAATCCTGACGAGGAAAATGAATTTATTGATCATCCGGATCGTTTTATTTCCGATACTAATTGGATTAATCAGTATGTTGTAGATCATACAGATCTTAATATTCGACAAATCAATACTGGTCGACCTAGCATCGACGAGAGTTGGGCTGGACGTGTCTTTCAAGATAAGCCATCTTTATTGGATGCACTAGACCGGTGGCATATTGAGCATAATGTACAAATGAAAGTATTGAAATCTACAAAAACGACGTACACTGTCAAATGCTTAGTAGAGGAATGTTCTTGGAGATTACATGCTTCAGTACCCAAAAATACGACATATTTTAGGGTAAAAACATATGCTGGTCCACACACATGTGTAATTCCAATACTGAATGCGGCGAACCGTAACTGTAATTCCACCCTTATATGTCAATTGATCCTTCCGGTGTTAAAAGTTAGACTTAATTTAAGGCCAAAAGAAATTCGAGATATGGTGCAAGCAGAGTTCCATACTGACATAACATATTGGAAGGCTTGGCAATCAAAGATTAAAGCATTACAAATTATTTACGGGAGCTGGGAGCAATCGTACACTGACTTACCTCGTTACCTTTCAATGGTAAAGAATTATAATCCTGGTACTCAATGGCATCTGGATCATAGGTGGCCGCAAGATGGCATTTTTACCTTTCATCGTGTTTTTTGGTCATTTGGACCTTCGATCCATGGATTCGCAAATTGTCGGCCGTTGGTTAGTATTGATGCCACACATTTATACGGCAAATACGAAGGTCATGCTTTGATAGCGACGGCTGTAGATGCAAATGATGGATTATATCCTTTGGCATTTGCAATTTGTGAGGGAGAGAATGCCGGGAGTTGGCAATGGTTTTTGCATAACTTGCGTCGCTATGTTACCCGTGATAGAGAGATTTGTTTAATATCTGATCGATTTCCTGGATTGAAGGAAATAGTTGCTGATATCTATCGTCCAGCACGAGGGCACGTGCATCGTTGGTGTCTTCGACATATGAAAGCAAACATGAAAAAGCGCTTCAAGACCGACATATTGTTAAATAAATTCTGGGATATCGGAAAGGCTGCAACACCGACGGAATATAATCAGCTGAAGGAAGAATTAAAGGTGTTGGATAACGATGCATGGGAGTGGGTCCATAATCTAGACAGATATAAAGAGTACTGGGCAAGAGCATTTGATGGAGGCAGACGGTTTGGAATGTTGACTACAAATCTTTCTGAATCCTTAAATGGGGTTCTTAAGGACACCCGTGGTTTGCCTATCACAGCTTTTGTTGCGTCTACTTTTTATAAGCTTAATACCTATTTCTGCCAGCGCCGTGAGGACGGTGAACTTTGGACTGGCGCTTTTGTCAGTAAAGTAAAAAATCAGATTACTGAAAATTTAGATACGGCGCGGACACATAATATTGTAAGATTTGGACTCACCGAATTTGAAGTTCAAACTGAAGATTTCGACTACAAAGTGATCGTCAATGGTTCAAATGTCGAATGCTCATGTTGTGAATTATATCTAACAGGAATACCTTGCTCGCATGTCTTAGCAGTTTGTAGTACATCACATATGAGATTACCATACGAGAATTTTACTTCACACTGGTATAGTACAGACTGCTATCGTGCGACGTACGCACCACAATTTCATCCTGTTCCTGATAGACGGCACTGGCTACGACCCCCAGGTCCCCCGATTGTACCGCCCCCTTTACGAAGGAAGAAAGGTCGTCCACGATCTACACGTATTCGTAATGTAATGGACGAGGGGGGTGACCGACGAGGGAAATGCTCCATTTGTAAGCAGGCAGGCCATTATAGGAGCACTTGTCCACAAAATACAGATATAGCGCAACGAGGACGCCGGCGTATGATTTACACAATTATATTTATCTTGTCTTAATATTTAATTATTTCTATCTATCATGTTACTAATATGTAGATTGCTAATTGCAGATGGCAGATCACGAGGACGCGGGGCCAGTTGATGGGTCTGTACTGGTAGACCAGCATCGCCATAGGTCGGCCTTTATCACGACTGAGGTAAGAGATATAATTTTTTATTTTTTCAAATATTATAAATAAGCTGACTATATTTTATATGTAAGAGCTAACTATATTTTTTTTTGCATTACAGGATTATCGTCCCGTCCCGTTCGCAGAGCACGGCCGCAAGATGAACCAGTGGGAGCTTGATCATCCAGGGGTACTCGACCTGCTTCGCCAGTCGGGATTCTACGGGTTATCCCGACTGCGACGGTTGGTACTGGATCAAGCTCTACTGGGCGCTCTTGCCGAGAGGTGGAGACCGGAGACCCAGACCTTCCATTTCCGCCACGGTGAGATGACCGTCACACTCCAGGATGTGGCGGTCATCTCGGGTCTCCGTGTGCATGGTGCACCGGTCTCTGGTTCCACCCTCCACGACTGGAGGGCTCTGTGTATGGACTTATTGGGGGCGCTACCCGATAACATCCAGAGGTATCAGGTTTCACTTGATTGGTTATATCAACATTTTCATAATATACCTATGGATGCCCCCGCCGGATTAGTCGCAGCTACCGCCCGTGCTTATATGCTATATCAGATCGGCGGTAGTCTGATGCCAAACCCCAGCGGATACAAAGTTTATCTAAAGTGGCTACCACTTTTAGCTGACTTTGATATCTGCGGCGCTTACGCGTGGGGCGCTGCGACACTGGCATTTCTATATCGGGCACTAGCAGATGCCGCGGTGAACGGGAAGGCCGAATGCTGTTGTTTTGCTACCCTATTGCAGGTATAAAATCTGATTTTTGGATTTCAGATTTATCTTTATATTGGTAATATATATTAGTTTAATTAATTTAACCTGGTGGCGTGAATTTACAGATCTGGGCTTGGGACCATGTTCACATCGGCCGACCTACGCGCATCCTAGATCAGCCCGAGATAGTCGATCGACCCCTGGGTTGCCGGTAAGATATTTCTTTTCATAAAGTAGATTTTTGTATTTCAATTATAAATGCAACTAATATATGTTTTTTATAATCTAGATGGGGCAACACTGGAGGGCTGCGTTACGGAACCAATGTCAAGACGTGTGACATTGAGTTCTACAGAGACGAGCTGGATCAGCAGCGAGAGGCGCAGGTATGTAGATCTTTTATTAAATACTTTAAGTATGTAGATGTTTTATTCAACACTTCTATATTAACTAATCATTTTGTCGATTAACAGGTTATATGGATGCCCTACACAGATCAGGTTATAGAGACATTACCTGATTTCTGTGTGCATGGCTCAGCGGTCTGGCGTGCACGGATAGTCCTGATATGCTTTCATATCGTGGAGATGCACGTGCCAGACCGAGTCATGCGGCAGTTCGGTCTTCTGCAGTATATACCTGTCAATGTGCAGTCCATCCCACGCATCACAGGACGTGGGCGTGCGGATGAGGACTGGATAGCATTTCATGCTGCCCACATTGAGAGCTGGTCCGAGAGGCTTGATCACATTTTTGATCAAGCCCCGGCTGCTGGTGAGGACCCACTGCAAGCGGCATCCATGTACATGCAGTGGTACTGGAGCATTACACGACGATGGATTTCCCATCCAGTACAGCGTCCTCCGCTGACTTTCCACCCTCGTGGGCATGTCGAGAGATCACTGGTATTAAAATTTATATATATAAATTTACTATATTCAACTTTCCTCATATAAATTTAATTTTAATTTCTAATTTATAATGCAGGCCGACACACTACGACATGTTCAAACCATTGCCGACCAGATAGTGCATGACCCACCGCCGACTAATACTATTCTTCAGACTTTGAGAGAAATGAGCGGCAATATTCAGATGGTACTACAGCATGTACCATCTGAACCTACGGCCAGAGAGGCAGCCCGACCTTCAGATGAGGGAGCGACCTCGAGTCATCAGGTACTATTTAGCATAGAATTCAAATTAAGTTTTCAAATTCATATTAACAAACTATTTACACTCTTTCAGGTGCCACGATCTCCATCTCCTACCATTCAGGCACCGATAACATTTCCTTCGACGTCAGCATCGCTCCCGCCGCCAGTCTCACGGACATCTTTTGCATCGACATATTCACGCCGTCGTCCAAGGTCATCATCGTCACAGGAGCATATTGCGGAGCAGGATGAGGGTGGTATCATCGAGGAGCTCGATCAGTCGGCAGCAGTCGAGCATCTCGATGATATACCTATCATCGACCTTGCTGTTCCCCGTGGGCGAGGGCGAGGGCGAGGGCGAGGGCGTGGACGTGGGCGTGGGCGAGGACGTCGAGGTCGAGGACGTGCTCAAAATTGAGCTTTTGAGTTCAATTTTTGTAAATTTTATTTTTTGATGTTACTCAAGCCTCATTTATGAATGAAATGATTGTTGGTTGATCATTTGGTGTTTGTGAATGTAGTTTTTACTTTTTCAATGTTATTTGTCAATGTTTGAACTTGTTGTACAAATTTGGGATTTTTTTAAGGTGATCTTAAGTAGTGTTTGTGGGTGCAGGTAAAGGCGCTGAGCCAGTCAGCGCCTTTAGTGTTCTGCACTGAAGGCGCTGATCCGCTCAGCGCCTTTAGTGTTTTACACTAAAGGCGCTGAGCTACTCAGCGCCTTCAGTGCAGAACACTAAAGACGCTGACTGGCTCAGCGCCTCTACAGGGAATTTTCGCTTGCACTGCGGACTTAGTCAATTTCCGCGGCAAAAAATGCCCAAGTCCTCGACGCCTTATGTGTACGCTGAAGGCGCTGATTGGTTCAGCGCCTTCGCAAGAAATCCTATGAAGGCGCTGAACCCTTCAGCGCCTTCAACACATGGCGTGAAGGCGCTGAGGGGTTCAGTGCCTTCCTAGGAATATTGTGAAGGCGCTGACCGCTTCAGCGCCTTCACGCTGTCTACCCTACGTGGCGCCCAGGTGGCAAAAGGAGGGTTAGTTTTACAAAAAAAATTTTCATAGGGTTATTTTGCAAAATAGAGATTTTGGGAGGGTTATTTTTAAAAAATCTCCTTTTATACGATTAAAGTAAAGCCCCGTTTAGATACGGGGATTTTTTTTAAATTGACCCTCTGAAAACTCAAATTTTGCAAAATGACCTTATGAAAAAACTTTTTGTAAAATTAACCCTCCTTTTGCCACCTCGGCGCCACGTAGGGTAGACAGCATGAAGGCGCTGAAGCGGTCAGCGTCTTCACAATAATCCTATGAAGGCGCTGAAGCGGTCAGCGCCTTCATATGATTTCTTGTGAAGACGCTGAACCCATCAGCGCCTTCATGGTGTACGCTCCGAAAAATGACTAAGTCCGCAGTGCAAGCGAAAATTGGCGCCTTTAGTATAAAGGCGCTGAATGGCTCAGCGTCTTTAACATTAAGTTAAAGGCGCTGAGCGGATCAGCGCCTTTAACTCAATGTTAAAGGCGCTGACCGCTTCAGCGCCTTCAACGCATGGCATGAAGGCGTTGAGGGGTTCAGCGCCTTCATAGGATTATTGTGAAGGCGCTGACTGCTTCAGCGCCTTCACGCTGTCTGCCCAACGCGGCGCCGAGGTGGCAAAAGTAGGGTTAGTTTTGCAAATTTTTTTTTGCCAGGGTTATTTTACAAATTTATAATTTTCAGAGGGTTATTTTTAAAAAATCCCCTCGTATAAAATTAACCTTTTTAATAACGGACTGCTCATTTGTCGAAAAACATTTTAAATGTCTAATAAGTATTTATTGAGAACAATGAGTTAAAATTTTCAATTGGTAACCTCTGATTTTCTACTACTCAATTGAGTGAAGTAAGTGATACCTTTGATTTGCTTTAATCTTATCTTCTTCCTTTTTTCTGTAATTTAGTTTTTATTTTTTTAAATAAAGCGATAACATGGCACTATTTTCTTAAAACAAAAAAAAAAGAAAAGAAGAGTGAAGTAAATGAAATCAACGAAGTACTCCTCCCAGTGCCGAGGTCCAACGAGGTTCAAATTCAATTGTTTCCACTTTTATTTTTGTATTTTTTAGGTTTTTGCAAAGTTTGGTATTTTTTTTTATTTTTAGTCTGATTATTTTATTTTTTATAATCTGATGGAGTTTAGAAGTACATTAGAATTTATTATCTTTATCTAGTAGGATCCTTTATATAATGGTGGTATTCTGTTAATAAAATTAAAGCTTATTTGAGAGAGAAAAATTTCATGCTATCACCTTCTTTTCGTTCTTACTTCTTCTCTTTCAACGGGAGTTAGGCATGTGTCAGAAACTGGATCAAGTTGGTGGATTGTTGAGATTCAGCCGACTCATCAATTAGATCTTAAGTTTAATCCGATTGAGTCGGACAGACACTTAATTGCAAGTAGTTTTGATAAGATCAATCCTGCTCTTGTCGTCGATCCAGTGCAGCATGCATGCATGTTCTTCCTTGCGCCGTCATCACGATATATTAAATTTGGTTCATTTTGACGGCGATAGCTGGAACAACCATAGCAGCCCGTTGCCTCCGCCACGGCAGGCGGCGACTAATTTCAAACACCTCGCCGCCATTTCAAGGGGGAGGCTGTCTGCAACGTGAAAAGCAATAAGAAGATAGAGAGTAACGTACCAAAACAGCAGTACGAAGGGTAAAACAGTAATCAAGGCCGCGAAGTGATGGCGGCACACATCTTCATGATCACTAATAAACTCATCATCGACAGCCTCAGCATTCTCTCTGTAACTACCGAGGCAAGACACTTACTGGAATCTCCGTCTCAGCTTAGAAGCTCATGTGTTACCACAGACTCGATCGAATATCAGTGTGCATGGCTCTATTTTTAAGACAGCGCGATCAATTCTTTTAATTTCAGATATGAAGCGCGTCTAATTCATTGTCACCAAAGAGTTACGGCCATACTGGAGAGAAGATCATGAAAAAGTAAAGGGTTAAAAACATGCGTTATTTCTTGTTTGTTTGGTGAGGTGATGCGCCAGTATCTAATTGAATTTTCATCAACTCTAATTAATTAACCCTACTTTCTAAACGAGATATATATAGTGTTGATTCAAAACAATTACTCAGTGGTCGATCAGAGAACACAAGTGACCTCCCCACTATAGGTTTATTCCGTTTCTGACTGTTATCTATTATGACAAGTGGTAATATCTACAACTGTTTTTGATTTTTAGTCAATGATAAAATAAAAAAAGAAAAAAAAAAAAAAAGTGATAAACTAATGGAAAGAAATAGCTTTTTGATGAACATGTTGTAAGATTAATTACAATACACACTATGCATTTTGGGTCGTAAACCTAGCATTATACTTATATATTATATGCATGCTACTAGAAAATCAAACTGCATGTTTGTTTGACTGATTAGTCTACATTCCAACGGTTGAAGTACATGCATGTGCCACCTCCTTTTGGTCATGGTTTAGTTGGAATTAAAGTTCCTGCATTCGCACGGCAACATATAGGATTAGCTGCGTGATGACTCGGGCGGTTCAACATAATATTATATAATGATTACTTATAATATGCGCAGTTGCTTAATATTATTTTTTTTGAACTTTTTTTGAAAATGACCTTCAAAAAATTTGTATTTTTAAAAATGGCCCTACAAAATTTGTATTTGCAAAAATGGCGCTATACCTGCCAACTGGGCGCCACGTGTGCGTGCCACGTCAGTCGGGGGAGTGAGCTGGGACGAGTTGAACACGCAGACTGGGTCTGCGTGTCTAAACACACAGGCTGAGCCTACGTACGTGTCTAGAATGAAAAATAAATGATGAAATCTAAGGAGAAATATGCCGTGTACTGAAGTACTATTAATTTAGTAATATTAATTAATTTAGTAAAATTTTAGCCGAAGTACTATTAATTTAGTAAAATTTTTAAGATATTTTTACATTAATTATTTAACTAAAACTTTTTTTATTAAAATTTTAATTAGGTAAAATCTTATTTATGTGCTAAAATTTCTATTTGAGTATATTTTGTCTTTTTTCAAAATTAAATTAAAGATATATAATATTTAATATATTTCTCATTGATCAAAATATTATTTTTATTGATTTTTTTTTTGTTCAAACATTTTAGAGTTTATTAATAAATTTAAAAATATTTTAAATATAAAAAATAAATTTTAAAAATTTGAATAGCGAGTATATAAGCAAAAAAAAAAAAAAAAAAAAAAAAAAAAAAAACTTTTATGAAAACACCAACCACTAATATCATAACCACCGGAGATCTCAACGTGATTGGTCACCGTCGAATCTAATATTCCCTCTGCATATTCCTTCTTAGATTTCATCCTTCATTTTTCATCTTAGTTTTAGCCTGCGTGTGTGTCTAAACACGCAGGCTCAGCCTGCGTGTTTAGAGACCCAGTCTGCGTGTTCAACTCGTTCCAACTCACTCCTCCGGCTGACGTGGCACGCACACGTGGCGCCCAGTTGGCAGGTATAGGGTCATTTTTGTAAATACAAATTTTGTAGGGCCATTTTCAAAAATATAAATTTTTAGAAGGTCATTTTCAAAAAAAACCCTAATTTTTTTTAAAAAAATATTTGATATTATTGATTTTTCGATTTTTGGACAAAAAAAAATATACGATTAAAATTATAATGAACCTCTAAAATTTATACTATTTCACTAATAATCCACTAAATTTTAAAAAACTATTATTATTTTAACCGCGTATCTCTTCATTCAATAACTAAAAACTAAATAGTATTAAGTGTTTGGTATTACTGATAGCATAGTAACCTTATTATATATATATATATATATATATATATATATATATATATATATATATATATATATATATATATATATATATATATATATATAATAGTACAAATTTCAATACAAATCTAATAATAAAAAATTTGGAAGCATAAATTGACTTATACTTTTAAAAGTATATAAACTCTACTGATCCTATATATATATATATATATATATATATATATATATATATATATATATATATATATATATATATATATATATATATATATATATATATATATATATATATATATAGTCCGGCTACTATACTATTAATAGTACTAAATTATTGGTGCTATCAAGTTTTCTATCCTTAGATCAAATCTTTTTATCATTTTCACCCGTTATATTTTACTATTTCTCCAACCACTTATTAAATCCAAGAGACCCACTATCATCTCAACCACATATCTTTTAATCCAAAGATTAAAAATTTAATAGTACGAAATACTTGATAGTATTCCAGCCTAGCTATATATATATATATAATTGAGATCCTATGATTGTAAAAACACCAAGTTATAATTGATGGTGGGTTCCTTGGGTTTAGTAGGTGGTTAGTAAAATAGTATGATCTAAGGGGTAGAATTAATCAATGAGTTTGATCTAACGGTATAAAACTTACAAGCACTAATTGCTTGGTGCTTGTACAAGCAAAGTAACCGAACTTTATATATATATATATATATATATATATATATATATATATATATATATATATATATATATATATATATATATATGCTTACCGAGACTAGCATACTTTGGCCACAACCATATTTGTTCAACTTCAGGTTCAATTTAACTCAATGCCGTGATAATAAAATCAGCGACAAAAATATTTTATTATTATTATTATTATTATCTTCTGACCGGCGAGTGCTGGCTACCACAAATTCTTTGAGTTCTAGGGAGGACTAATTAATAAATTCGTCATTTTTCGGGAGATTGATAGGTGGATTTCATGGCATACATGCTATTCATAAGGGTGGGGAGATGAGACCAAAATTTTGAAACCAACCAATGAACGAATAAGAAATGAAGTTGTACGAACACGACAAATTAGAAAAGGCAGAAGCATCTTCTTTCCGCGCACGAGATATTTGAAGTACACGAGATAAGTGTGCACACGAGATAATTGTGCACGACTCTCTTTTAATTGATTTACGAGTGAGGAGCTTTGGGGGGTGGCATCAAAATTTTGAAGCAATAAAAATAATTAAATTTTCTTTTGAGATGAGATATTTTTATAAAAATAATTATTTTTAGATACCACTTGCCTAGTTTAAATCAAAGCAATTATATTAACAAAATAATTTTAATGTATTACTGAAGTTTATTCGTAATTAGGCAATTTTTTTTTGTTGCAGCAATAATGTGAGAGGAAAACTTTTTACAAAGGCTTCTCCGACATCAAACATTTTTATAATTAAGACCAGATATGCCCAAAAAAAAAAAAAAGAAAAAAAAAAAAAAAGGAAAAAGGAAAGAGATATGACAATTAGGCTAAAATTGGGTGCTTAAGCAAATATCTGAAGAAAAAATTTAGGTTGAGGAGAGGTGTAGGAGTTTTAAACAATTAAATTATTTTTGATGATATATGTCTGTCAAAAAAAAAGAGTAAGGCAAATTTGCATAAAAAATATATTCGTTTTGAGATTTTGCAAAAATAAGCTACTATTTTAAAATTTATAGATTATGTTCAAATTTTTAAAATAATAATCAAAATATTATTAAAATATTATTATTTTATTCTTTTTTTTTTTTTCGATCCTCCTTCACCACCTCCGCGACCCCCCACGACGATAACAATGGCGGTGCCGTCTCCTTTTCCTCCGCTTTATTTTTTCGTCGGCGCAGGTATCAATACTTGCGCCGGAGGAGAATGACGCTATCGCAAGCGCAGGTGATAGTGGAGCGAATGGAGACGATGTGGTCATTGGGCTTGTGGCCAAGACAGTGCTTGCTGTTACCCGTGAAGGTGAGGACGAAAACGCGTCTACGATTCTTCAAGGAACGCCTCTGGCGAGGGGCGATGACTGTGGTAGAGGGGCACAAAAGAGAAGCCACAATAACAAAATAATAATAATAATAATAATAAAATAAAAAATTAGAAAAAAAGTATTTTTTTTCTACAAGAAAAATTAAGAACCAAAGAAAAAGGAAGAGAGATGAAGTTTCACTATTTCAGAAGAAATTTGTAGTGTTTTAAACAAAAATTATATTTTTTGAGATAAAAATTACACTCTTTGAAATAAAAGTTATACTCTTTAGGTGAAAGTTGCACTATTTCTCTTTTTCCTGCTCATCCTTTTCTTCCTCCTTTCCTTCCACTTCATCGCACTTCTTCTGCGCCCATCCGGGGCTGGCGACGCTCATGGTAGAGGTGAAGGAAAGCGCGGCAACACCAAAGATAAGGGTAACAGAGGCGAAGGCGGAGGTGACCTGCCTTGCCTCCACCCTGCGTGGAGTGCACTTCCTCGTACGGCTTCTCATCATCGTCCTCATCTTGTTCGCCACGGATAGTATGAGAAAGCGCACAACGGTTTCACTTAATTAAAAACTAAAATTGTCTTAATTAAGTGGAGGCGAGGCTCTTGTACGACTTCTCTTTTTCGTCCCTTATGAACACAGAAGAAGCACGAGTAAGTGAAGGGGAAAAAGGAAGAGGAAGATAAATAGTATAATTTTAGTATAAAAAGTGCAACTTTCGTCTAAAAAATGTAACTCTCATCTTATTTTTCACGCCCCGCGAAAGGTGTGCTTCTTCATACCTCGTGGGGGGGTGCGCTTTCTCGTACGACTTCTTCTCCTTGTCCTTATCCCGTTATCTACGCCCAGTACGAGAAAACGCATAAGGATTTTACTTAATTAAAAAACAAAATCTTTTTAGTTAAGTGGAGGCGAGGGCCTCATACGACTCCTTCTCATCGTCTCGGATTGGCGCAGAATAAATACGAGGAAGTGGAATGAAAGGAAATAGTAAAATTTTAGTCCAAATAGTGCAATTTTCGTCTAAGGAGTGTAACACTTATATCAAAAAGTGTAATTTTTATCTCAAATAGTGTAATTTTCGTCTAAAACAATATATTTTTTTTGAAATAGCATAACTTCATTTTAATAGTGTAATTTCATCATCTTTTTTTTTATTCTATAGTTCTTGGTCTTTTTCGTAGTAGTTATGATATATAATGACCTTCTTAGAAGATTTTTTTTTTTATATTATCTATATATTTTTTCTCGATCGGCATCCTTGCTACCGCCATAGACCCCTTCGAAGTGCCACCCGTAGAAGCCATGCCCGCTCCCGTCGTGCCCACACCCATACTTGTGACGTTTTGCCCATCAGATACGTGTGAACATAGGTATGGGCGCGGGTGGGGTCGGACGGGGTGGGGCGATATCAAAAGACGGCGCTCCGGCGAGGTCCATGGCTATGACGGTTTGGATGTTGCGTACGGCGTGGGAGCAAGGCTGCGAGCTTGGAAAGAAAAAGAAAAGGAAGACATACCTTGAGCAGAGAAAAAAAAAACGAAAAAAGAGAAAGAAAAAAAAAATATTTTTATCAGTTTTTTAAAAATTTACACCGAATATATAAAAACAAAAATGATGACACATTTTTGCCAAAACGTAAAAACAATCAATTTATTATGCAAATCGGCCAAAAAGTAATAATAAGGTGATTAAAATAAATTGAATAATTTGAATATATTTGATGTATTTATGTTTGTTTGTCTGCATGTGAATGTTTATTTGATGATGGTATGCAATTTTTGTTGAATACAAATTTTTGTACAAATTTATTAGCAATCTATTTATATGAATTTTTTATATAAATAACCGGTTATTTAAATTTTCATATCAATTTTCTGAATTTTAAAATTTTAAAATAAATTATACATTTATATTTATATTTTTCTTAGCACAAATATGAATATAAATGTATAATTTATTTTAAAAGTTTAAAATTCAGAAAACTTGATGTAATCACAATAGGTCCGACATTTAAAAAAAGAAAGAAAAAAAAAAAAAAAATTTAGGGAGCAGCGGGAGGGAGCAAACAGTTGGGCAGTGTCATAAGGCCCGTTTGTTTCGAGAACGGGAACGGGAATAGCGGGTTTATCCCCCTTATTCTGTCAAACGCATCTGAAATCATCTGGTATTGCTTAACCCAGAATAGCGAGAATAGCGGGATTAACAAAACCCATCTTAATATTTTACTTTACTTTTTACTTTTTTTTTTACCATTCTACCCTTTTTCCTTTACTTTTACTTTTCCTTTACTTTTACTTTTACTTTACTTTTCCTTTTACTTTTTTTTTTACCATTCTCTCTCCTCTCATTAACTCTTGGGGGCAAAAAGGTAATTTACCCTTTTTATCCTCTTTATTCCTCCTATTCCCACATTCTCATTCCCAAACGAGATTAAGCTCCAATTCCCAACTTTATACCTATCCCCGGTTTAGCGGGAATTGCCTTAACCCCGAACCAAACGCAGCCTAATAGGTCTGTAGGACGGGTGGAGGGGAATTCGGGGGCTGCGAGTGGTGACTGGCGACTGCAGCTGTTTATTAAGCAGCAGAATCACCGGGACCGACTGTCCTCCTCCGAAAACGAGGAGTCCCTCCAGCTGGTGCTGGTACGCCCGCCCCTCTCTTCCTTCCGTCCTCTTCTCCTCGATCTTCCTCTCCTCTTCTCCTCTCTATGCGAGAGCCATCTATATTTTTTTTTTCTTCCCCCTCCTTTAATACTTCGTTGGCGGCCTCTTCTTCTTCTTCCTTTTTTTTTTTTTTTTTTTTTTTTTTTTTTTTTTTGTGTGTGTGTGTGTGTGCTGGCCGTCCCTCCCCCTTCAGAAAGATTAGTATCTGTCTGATGCATCTGATTGTGGTCCGACCGTCCGTGAATTTTAGAGTGAGAGGGAGCTCGTAAATTCCCAGGATCAATTTCGTTTATCCCGTGCGATTGATTGTACGAGGCCCTAATCGATATGTGTCTTGCGATAAAAATTTCATCTTGTCATGACAAAATTGTCGGCCGTGTTTTCGTTTTTGCTTTATTATTATTATTATTACCGGTGCTCTGCCTGCTGCAGCAAGGATAGGGGGCGATTCGTCCTAATCAGAGGGCTTTTTGTTTGGCCTGAATCTTTTCACTTGTCTGTTTTTTTTTTTTTTTTTAATAGCGGAATCAAGTGGGAGGGCAAGGATAACGAAGTCGCCGTGCAACAATGGCTGCTGGAGCGATTCCACCTTCCCTGCCCAGCCTGAAGGCTCACGATTGCAGCTTGAGCTTTGCGAAGAGCGTCGATTTTGCGAAGGTTCTTTGTGCTCCTCGACCGCAGAGGATCAAGTCTCCTATGATTAGATCACCTCTGATTAGAAATTCTACTAATCCTGGCTCTGATACTGCTGAACTCGAACCGGCATCGAAAGGCAGTCCTCTCTTAGGTATTACTCATGGACCTAAATATGCTTAACTTTTGCTCGCTCATCTATCTTATCCTACATGCTGTACATGATTTATAAAAGAAGCATCCATTTGCCTTGTTTTGAAAGCAAGTTTCTTATCTTCCTGTTTTATAGGTACAAAAATATATCCTCTTTTTTTTTTTGTTCTTTTTTTTTTTTTTTTTTCGAAAAAACGAAGATACTATTCTGTTGATTCTGTTGTTTCCCGAACTGTCAAACTTCACATAACTAAATTTTTGCTTCTTGTTATTAGGTTCATCATTTCATTCATTTGTCAACCGAAAAATTATTGTATTGTGTTCCGTTCTTCTCAGTATGTGACTATGATTGGAAAATTCTTACATTTTGATCAGCGAAGACAACTCCTGTGTCCTGACAGGTCATAAGCCTTGTCTTTGTTAAACCGTCGGCCAAATATTTGACTACTTGCTGATTTGGAAACCGCATGCTATAGATAATAACTCTTTTTTAAGTTTTTTTTTTTTTGAAAAGTCTAGATGGCTTTTTTTCATCTGAGTATGCATCTGTTGTTTCAAATGTTTAATGAAACTGTAATTTTTCCTCTAGTTCCTAGGCAGAAGTACTGCGAATCAGTATATCGAACTATCAGAAGAAAAACTCGCACAGTGATGGTTGGAAATGTGCCGCTTGGCAGTGACCATCCGATAAGAATCCAGACGATGACTACTTCTGACACAAAGGATGTAGCTAAAACTGTTGAAGAGGTTTTTAACATTTAATTTCTTTTCTCTTTTACGTCTTTGAATGCTTGACTTTGAAGGAGCTTGACCCGACTGTTTCATTATTTTGGTCTGATAGGGTCTGATACCTGTTGTATTTCCTGCAGTGTTTTCGCCTTTGATTCACTATTATATCTACGCTATTGTATTTAGGCATTTATTCCTGTAGTAATTGGTGCACATTGCTGCTTTGGCAGGTTATGAGAATAGCAGATAAAGGTGCTGATTTAGTTCGAATAACAGTCCAGGGAAGGAAAGAAGCTGATGCTTGCTTCGAGATTAAGAACAGTCTTGTTCAGAAAAAGTATTTATCAAGATTTTTTTGTTCCTCATTCTGATGAGTATAGGAAAATATTATATTTTGCCTCACGCTTCTTTATTTTCCTTTTATCCAGCTACAATATTCCTCTGGTGGCAGACATACATTTTGCTCCTTCAGTTGCACTAAGAGTGGCTGAATGCTTTGACAAGATTCGCGTGAACCCAGGAAATTTCGGTGTGTATTGCGTTAATGTATTATTTTCTCCTTCAGCTCCTTGTAATTCTTGATACTGTTTGCTAAGAGAATATGCTTGCAGCTGATAGGCGGGCCCAATTTGAGAAACTGGAGTACAGTGAAGAAGATTATCAAAAGGAGCTTGAGCATATTGAAAAGGTGCCGAACTTCTTCTTATCCGTATCATATCTTCATGCACATGAGAAAAATACAACTTGCTAAAGAATGTGAAACAACTGTTGTTCTCCAAAAGCTTAAGATTCCAGAGAACAGTGTTTCTAATTTCTATATCCAACACCCCACCTCACGTATGGAATCGAGACTTTTTGATAGACCTAAGAGTCTAAGACATGGATATGAATTAAATAAGATAAAATTAAATAAAACTAGGGGCCTGGTGAGATTCGAGCCTAGGACCTCTTACTCTTTTACTATGTTAAAGAATGTGAAATAATCGTTGTTCTCTAAAAGCTTAAGCTACAAGAGAACGGTATTTTTAATATTTGTATTCAACATACCTACATGTTTTAGAACCTGCAACTTGACCTGCCCTTTTACTGCAAATTAACACTTCTTATTTCTTGCCATCCATACATTTTTATCATTAAAGACTACGAGGAGCTTAGCAACTGTGTTTAAAAACGCAGGTAGGTCATGGTAATATGTCATTTGGCGTCTTGTGTATAATTTATATAAGGCCATCTTTACCATAAGTCTGGCCTATTTATCTGGACTGCTAAAATGTATTTGGTGAATTTGTTGCTTCTCATGAATTAATATCCAACTCATCTACTGGTGCAAAAACCATGATATTTCCACTTCTGTGGAATACCTGCAATTGAGATGACTGTTGATTTGTTTGTCTGTGCCAATTCATGCAATCAAATCATTATATTCGAACTTTGTGCTAGGTTTTCTCTCCCTTAGTCGAGAAGTGTAAGAAATATGGACGAGCCATGCGTATTGGAACAAATCATGGAAGTCTTTCAGACCGTATCATGAGTTATTATGGTGATTCTCCAAGAGGAATGGTGAGTATCTTCTTTCTAGACATATCTGGCTTCCTTATGATGGGCATACAAATTTATGAGCATACTGATGTCGGAACAGGTTGAGTCTGCATTTGAATTTGCAAGAATTTGCCGGAACTTGGACTTCCATAATTTTGTATTCTCAATGAAAGCAAGCAACCCAGTTGTCATGGTACAAGCATATCGATTGCTTGTTGCTGAAATGTATGTTCAAGGATGGGATTATCCTCTGCACCTCGGGGTTACAGAAGCTGGGGAAGGTGAAGATGGCCGAATGAAATCTGCAATTGGCATTGGAACTCTTCTTCAGGTACATACTGTCTTCAATTTCTCAAACATCTAATCTCAGCCATATAATTCTTTTCCTTTTCATTTGAGTGATGGGAATTTGTTATGATTTGAGAAGAACATAATGACAATATATTTTGGTCTCCTGAGGAGTGGATATTGATACATCAGTTGTAGCTAAAGTTTATATAATAAAAGGAATCAAGGATGGTTGGCTATTGCAAATCTGTTGCATGTGCAATCTATGAATCGATGATGGCTCTTGTCATATCTTCTGCTCCCTCAATAAGAAGAGAGAGAGGAGGGAGGGAAAGAGGGTAATATTGCAAATTCCAATTGCTATGCCGGCTCTATATATATTTTCTATGGATGGAGAATGGCAAAAAGGAGAAAATTAAACTGCAGTTTGCAGCGAATCTTTAGATCTTTCTATACCTCATAACTTCTGGATCTTGCTTACACTTAACTGAGAAATTTCTGCTTATTGAATGTCTGAGGCCCAAAAGAAGCCATGCTTGATGTGTAAATATGAAATACAGGAGTCTAGTCTCTGTTTCAGGTTGATAGATTGAATAAAACATTTTCTTGGCCTCTTAAATAGATCAGCTAGTTATTTAGTCAGAGTTCAACCCTGTTGACTCTGAAGTCTGAACACGTTCCTCCCTCCAAAGAAGGGAGAAACAAAGTTTTGTTAAGAACTTGCTCATTTTATCATGATATTATAGCATTTAATCTCTTGTGTAGCTGTGTTTGTTGAGGCTATCCGTGTCTATGACTCTGGACATTTTCTTGTGCCAATTTCCCTTAAATAACAAGTCGACTGAAGTGACATAGGTCTATATGGATCCATTAAGGTGAAAAATTTTCTTTATATGTAATTCTTTTCTTTCCTCCCAGAGTTACAATTCTATTTATTACGTTTTCTCCTCCTTTTTCTTTTTCTCGTCCTTTCTTGCTATATGTTTTCTCATTATTCTAGTTCGTATTGTTCTCTTTTTTCTTATTGTGTTTGCTATTGTTAGCAATGCTCTATTATGGAGGCTATATAAGATCTTGACTCTGGTTGCATAAGCATTTAACGTAGTGAGTATGGTGATGAAAGTGTAGATATGGTCCAGAATAATTATTTTGAGCTGAAAATTACATGCCAAACAAGGTTGCATCCTGGAAATCAATTAAGTGTCCGTAACTGCTGATGTGTATTCTTTTCTTTTTGCAATCTACTGCAATGGCTGAAACAGAGATCATCTGATTTTAAAATCTAGTAATTTTACAGGATGGGTTGGGTGATACAATACGAGTGTCCCTCACAGAGCCACCAGAGGAGGAGATAGATCCTTGCAGGAGATTGGCTAACCTTGGAATGCAAGCCACAAGTCTTCAAAAAGGGCTGGTAAGGCTTGTTTTTCTTTGCTTTGTTCTTTTGCCTTTTCACAAGATGGAAGTTGTTATGACTGGGAGTCTGCTTAGAATAGTAATGTGATAGTTAACTCCATCATTCCTTATTGTTATTGAAAGCCTCACTTTTGTTCCATCCCATGTTTTAATAGGCCCCTTTCGAAGAAAAACTTAGGCGCTATTTTGATTTCCAGCGGAGAAGTGGTCAATTGCCAGTGCAAATGGAGGTTAAGTTTCAGGTTCATTCTATGGTATGGTAATGAAATGAAAAAATTTCTAATTGCTTCTCCTTTCTTTGACGTAGGGTGAAGAGGTAGACTACCGTGGAGTCTTGCATCGAGATGGCTCTGTTCTGATGTCAGTTTCTCTGAATAAATTGAAAGTATGGTTTTACCTTGTGTTATTTTCCATTTCATATGGATCTTTCTCATTCTCTATAATATAGTGTACGAGGTGGATTATCTGTTGATGAGTAGGGCCACTGGTATATGACAGTAGAAGATAAATATAGTGCTCAGCTTGTGTACGTACCTCTTGAATTTCAGGTTTAGTACATGATTTTGCAGTTCAAGCTTGCAGCAATTTGGAAGCTACACACTATTTTAGGGCAAATATCATTTATTCACTCGTGTCGTATAGCCCTACTCCGCTTAACCAACTTGTGATACAACATGAAACAATTTGCTACCCTGGCCGTCTAGTTGCAGCTTCAGTTTATTTCCCTATTGCTGATTCTTCAGTTTTTAGCGTGGAGTTGCTGTCAAATTGATAATAGCATGACTCATTGCATTGCTATGTATTGCAAAAAACACAATTAAGCAATCAAATTCGTATCTACACTATTTGAACTGTTGCATAATTTTTGTTCACCGAAAGTGGAGGGGGTGAAGTTGTTTTTGGCCGTAAATACCCACTTTCATTGTTTGGTTCGCCATAAATTAAATTCGTCCGTAACTCCACTTTCCCATAACACCGTAATTGACTTCGCCCTGGGTTGTGCAGTAGTCAATTATGGGAGAGAAAGAGATAGAAAAAATAATAAAAAATAACTGTTGTAGGTTTTTTTTCATCCTCTTATGTGCTAGAGTAAAAATTTATAGTAAAATAACTAAGAAAAGTGGGATGATTACAGTTCCAAAGCTATCGACTTTCTATCAAACAAACAGTGGCAGAAATTATTTTTTTTTACCTGAACAACTAAAAGTCATTTTTAATATGAAAATCACTTACTTACGGGCAAACACAAGCCCTAAGTGTGATGCTATTTGCTGCAGGAAACTTTAAGGATACTTCACTTTCTGGCTAAAATATGTTGCCTTATGATTTTTTGCTGTTAATATAATCTTGCGCTTCAAGCTGACATAACTTCTTTGCTTTGTCAGACACCGGAACTTCTTTATAGGTCTCTTGCGGCAAAACTTGTGGTTGGCATGCCTTTCAAGGTTTATTCTTGTATATTTCTATGCAACAAGTATGCGCCATATTTCAAGGAATGAAGTTGAAATTTATAATGCTTTTTGTTTGCTTTTTGTTTGGACTTCAGGACCTGGCAACAGTAGACTCAATTCTTCTAAGAGAGCTTCCATCAGTTGAAGACGTTGATTCTGTGAGAACTCTATATTTTTTTCATTTTCCATTTATCAGTAACGAATGCAAGTCATAATCACCTTTAACATGATTCATTCAACACATTATTTAAATGAACAATTATGTAAGTTGATCCGGAGTATTTCATCTCATTCAGAGGTTAGCTCTCAAAAGATTGGTCGACATAAGTATGGGTATTTTGACTCCTCTGTCAGAACAGTTGACAAAACCACTTCCTTATGCCATTGTCCTTGTAAATCTCAAGGAACTGTCCACTGGTGCATACCAACTTTTGCCAGAAGGTAATGCTTTTAAGTCAGATCCTCTTTTGGTGGCATACCCATTACTTTTATGCCTTTTGGCCTTCTGTTGGTTGATTGGTCTTGAATGTTTTGCTTAATTTCTTTTTAACATTTAGGCACCAGACTAGCTGTAACTATTCGTGGAGATGAACCTTATGAGGAGCTAGAAATCCTCAAAACTGTGGATGGTATAACCATGTTGTTACATAGCCTTCCATATAGTGAAGAAAAAATCAGCAGAGTTCATGCGGCAAGAAGGTGATCAACTGTACCAACCCCGGTTTTGCTGTTTAAAATCTCATTAATTTGGATGTTGTTGCAATGCGCTTCATTTTGCCAGTCAGAGATGATTCCTCCTCCTTTATCCCTTTGTGGTGAAATTGTTAAGTTGCTTTGTCGTCGTCCGAACTAAAATTTTCATTTCCAAATCTGTTCCTTCTCTCATCCTTGTGTGATTTTGGAATATTGCTGATTGTTTGCATTTGTTAATTCAATCATGCTGCAGGATTTTCGAGTATTTAGAAGAGAATGGTTTAAAATTTCCAGTAATCCACCATATAGAGTTTCCTGAAGGGATGCACAGGTATCACCAAGTTACATAGTGAAGTGACGGCTGCTGGATAGCAAGTTTGTGCCAGATCCGTATGTACTTACGTTTTCTCTGGAAATTAATTGCAGAGACGATCTAGTCATCTTTGCTGGTAGCAACGCTGGTGGTCTTTTAGTTGACGGACTTGGGGATGGTGTACTGCTTGACGCTCCCGATCAGGATTTTGATTTCTTGAGAAACACGTCTTTTAACTTGCTTCAGGGTTGCAGGATGCGCAACACAAAAACTGTAAGCTTGATGTTGATGTTACTCCCCCACAAATGATACTAATTTTAAAAAAGGTAACTGAATCGTTGGTTGGTGAACCATTTGTGACATATGAACATGTATAAAACTTGCTGCAGGAATATGTTTCATGCCCTTCTTGTGGCCGTACTCTCTTCGATCTTCAAGAAATAAGTGCAGAGATTAGAGAGAAGACTTCTCATCTGCCTGGTGTTTCGGTAACTTATTTTCTCTACCGTCTGAAGTTTTGCTAAACAGTTGTGGTTTGGGCTCAAGTAACAGCTTGCTCATTTTTATGGCAGATTGCGATCATGGGTTGTATTGTGAATGGGCCAGGAGAGATGGCTGATGCAGATTTTGGATATGTTGGCGGTGCTCCTGGAAAGATTGACCTCTACGTCGGCAAGGTTTGTTCTCCTTGTGCAATAAGACCACCGTTTAATAAAATAATAAAATAATGCGTAAGGTTCTTTGTTAGGGTGTGGATGTATGCTTTTCCAAATTTGAAAGGTATTCGTGTAGTCCGGGGATTTTCCTTTTCTGGTAGCAGATTTTATTCATCATAGGGGACTTGAATTGTTGCAGACGGTGTTGAAGCGTGGGATAGCAATGGAGCATGCAACTGAGGCCTTAATTCAACTTATAAAGGACCATGGACGTTGGGTAGATCCGCCTGCCGAAGAGTAATACTGTAAAGCTTAATTTGAAGGCTTTTTTCAGGAAAAGACGGGGAGATTCGTATGAATTAATAAATATAATTAATTTGCCGATTGTTGTAAACAATAAATATTTGGAAGAAAGCCGTTGCCTGTGTATATAAATGGTGCGGAAAGTGAATTTATAATACGTGCCGTCTTATTCGGAGGATAACTAACCAGTGTTTTTGCCCGGGGCAGTTAAAATGTTTTTATTCTCCTTGTTTCGTAATTTGATAGGAGGATAATTACAAGTAGTTAATCCTATAATAATGAAATGATTGTCAATCGAAATTTTTTTTTTTTTTTAAAAAAAAAAATAGTTAAAAAGAAAGTGTCGTCAGGATGGCAAAAGGAGACTCCGCCGGGAGGCGCATGCACAATCTATTCAGTTCAGTTATTATATAAATAAATAAATGAGTCTTCTTTTCTTTTTTTTTAAATTTTTTTTATTGAAATGAAAACTGGAGGCCGTTGAAACGATAACGATGAAAGCACAGTCGCGTATATAGGAATGGGAAGAGGGATATTGGTGGTGGAAAGTATATATATATATATATAGGAAATGGGTTGCGTAAACTTTTATTAAAGATCTGCCATGGTTTCCGCAGCCTCCACATACATCTTTTACCCAAAATTCTACCCTGTGCGTAGAAGGAATATCAAATCTGCTTGCAGCGGAATACATCCTTGCTCTACAAATAAATTACACACTTTTTCACAGCAAAATGTCCCGTAAATAATCAAATCCCATGTACTGTACAACTGACTGGACAATAGTTTCTTCAATCAAATTTCCACCTACGACGACGCTCAGAAAAGATACACTAATTCGGTGCTTTCCAAACTTTTGCATTACAATGTCAGGCGCAGCACAACTCTACGCCCAAGCCACAATAATACCAAGTACCATGTGACAATCACAACGGTCTGGCTGTGGGTATTAATAAAAATAAAGCAAGAACAAAAACACAATCCAAATCGGACAGCAAACAGTTGGGAGAAACTTTCTTCTTAGTTGTTCACCTAGTAGCCAATGACCAGAAGTTAATAAGAAAGGACGGCGACACTGCAAACCAGCTGATAAAAGCCATGGCGGTAGCAGTCTCAAAACTTGCACAGTGATTCTGTGCACAGATGTCGAGATCATTCCCAATCAGCACCGTGATGCCGGCAGAAGCACATGCAGCTGCAAAGGTGAGAGTCGATGTGATCTGCAATACAGATATCAAACAGTATAAAGCCACCTTGAGGTTTTACCTAAAACATCAAGCAATACACAATGGAACAATCAAAGCCACAGACTCTCGATGATACAAAAACAGTTGAAGCTATCTGAATCTGTCATTTATGTGCCAGTGGCTCCTTGAAAGTGTAAGGGGATACAACTGGATAGGCAATACTCTCATTGTAGGTCGGAATCCTAAGGTTACAGTTTATTTTCCTAAAAGAATATCTGCAAATTCCACCTAGTTTGTATAAACTGATTTTGCTCACTACATAGCAAGTGGCTTTCTTACCCCATCTCCGATGGTAAACAGGGACACAGCTCGGGAATTCCGCAAACTGCGTTTCACAAGAAGGGCATAAATGTCCACAAAGGCTAGCGAAAGGCTCCACAAGCTTTGCAAGACGACTGCTGCAACCAGGTAGCTGCACCCAATATAACTAAACGTCAGTTCATTTGCCAAAAGGTAAAAATTGCTAAACACCTCTGCACAGGGCAGAATAAGTGTCAGGCATGTCACGTACACTGTAACCACCATGTAATTTTAGCATTTTAATTGGTAATTCCAATTATGAGAAATTATGATTTACAAAATGTCAGTTCCATCAGTTGTCTTGCTATTCAGAATTGAAGGCTTGAAGCTAAGATGTTAGCATAAAAACCCCATCCAATTTATACATGCCGATTGGTCAGTACAATAAGGCTTGGTATATCAACGAAATAACAATGCATTTTTCATCTACGATACAACGCGTTAGAGAGCTGTGCAGAACAAGTAAAAATAACCATCAAGTGGTATACAATAATAATCTATAGAAATTAACGCTGAGTTAAATTGCCAGCCTTTAAGGTCATACATGGCACTGGACTATACTCAGAATTGACTCGATCCTAAGTCCTAACAAGAAACTACGCCCTTAAAGTTTTGACCGGATGGCATATATTTTAATGTTCACCTAGCATGAAGAGTTCATCACGGAACATGGTGAAATCCTAGTGATCCTTAGAAAGCACCAGAGCCTTTCAAGGAAGGATGGTATTGAGCACCGTCTCATAACTGTTGCTTATATGGGATGCATCCTGAATTTGTCTTGCAAGACTGACTCCTGGTATAGGACGCACAAGGGACCGTGTTGCTAATATATCTACTCTCCATCCATTCCAATCTGATTAGTCATGAGATGACAAGTTAGGAAATCCTTTGGGTATAAATCTTGTGATCATTCATATGCTTGCTCAAACATCTTTCATTGGGATGGGAATTATGCTGCAATGTAAATCAGGCAGATAGCTTCTAGCTCTGATGAGTCCAAAATTAGGCAAACATCTTGATTCCTAAGATTACTTTTAATCTGCAGCTCAGAAATAAATAATCTGCTGCTTATCTACGCAATCACGCAGGTCCACCGAGAGTGGCAAACCTTGATCTCGGCCGAGACTTGAAAACCGGATGAAAACAGCAATTTCACCTAAAATTGCAACACTGATGCAGTCACCAACTATGAGTCCTCGGTAGTAGCAGCTCGTATATGCTAGGTTTGCTGTAAAACCGTCCCTCGATAAGAGGGAGTAAAATTTATATAAATAGTAAGCTAGCGTGCCTGGAAAGGAAGGGGAAAAAAAAAAAAAAAAAAAAAAAAAAGATATCGGAGCAGCAGAAGCAGCAGCAAAAGTAAGTAGAGGGGAGAAGATGTAGTGATATACCGGAAGGCGGTGACGGAGCGGAAATCGGCGGTGGAGGCCATGACGCAGAGCGCGGCAACAGCGAAGAGGAATTGGGAGATGCGAAGGGCGAGGCCTCCAGGCGTGCCCGGCATACCTTGGAAATCCTTCATCCTCACCCCGGCCGGGTTCTCCGCCGCATCCGTGAGAGGGGGAGCCTCCACCGGGTGCACCGACGGCCGACTGGCGAACATCCCACTCCTTCTCTTCTCTTTGTAACTCTTCCTCTCCTACTTCCTAGCTCTCTGTCTGTCTGTCCGTCCGTCCGATCTAGGCCGATGGAAGAGAAAGGAAAGAGACGGTGGCTCCAAGGATCCGGTAAGCCCTAATTTCGCCGACCTCTCGGGATGGGATGGGATGGGATGGGAGGGAGGGACGGACGGAAGTGAAAATTATTATTAACTAAGAAAAAAAAAAAAAAAAGAGGGTGCTGCGTCTGCAGATTGGATTGCTGAGGACTGCGATAGAAATTTCCTTTCCTACAGCAACCGGAGGACGGAGGACGGAGGACGGAGGACGGAGGACGGAGGAGAGAGAGAGATCGAAAGATAGAAATTAGATCGAAATTGTGATGGGGGGTGCAAAGAGGTCCAAGGTACGACGGGGGGAAGCACCACTGCAGGCGCAAGGGAAAGGGAATAGAAAGGCCGTAGAATAGAATTATTAAAATTAATGAAAAAACAAAAATAAATAAATAAATAAAATATCACGTTTTTTCTTAACCATTATTTCATCATTTATTTATTAATTTATTACTGTAGAGTATTATTTTCTTTGCTTTGAGGACGTCGGACCATGTCACTTTTTTTTTTACTTTCCTCGCCTCCCACCCGAACCATGCATGTACTCCGGATTTAACCCGAAATAACGCTATTCATTTTATACGATCAGGTAGGGGACCAATTTTTCGGATAATATATAAAATCTATCTCCTTACAATATATATATAAATTTTTTAGAATATCATTTTTATTTTGTATATATCTTTCTAAACCTGGTTATGGCGGGAGCCGATTTTAGAGCCAACTGCATAATAGAGCACGTCGTTTTGCACCTGTTCCGGACCAAAAGAAAATCCGACCAAACAAGAAGAAGAAATGGAAACACCCATAACTGTTGTCGAATCCGACTAAGGAGAGTAGAGTTGGCGGCATTCGTTTTATGGAAAACTTCCAGCTATCACTCCGTAGTAACCGGCAACATATGGTCACCATCAAATTGATCACGTTCCAATTTATTGCAACACTTTTCTCAGCCCAACAAAAGAAGAAAAATTATTTTCTATCACTAAGCCATTTTGTCAACTAAATCAATGAAAAAAAAAAAAAAAAAAAACCGACAATAAGAGGTTATAATCAAATTAATCTTGTCATCTAGAGTGTGCTGGGTTTTATTTTTCATTTTTTGCTTTTTTTTTGAAAAATTAGTTATATTTATATTGTATTCAAGTTAACTTGAATACAGAAGATATATATATATATATATATATATATATATATATATATATATATATATATATATATATATATATATATATATGTAATTATTCGTTGTCTATCTAATTATTCGTTGTCCAGATAAATGGATGCGTAAAATTTCATCAACTAATGCTAAGTTCTATCACTCCAAGAGAATGTTAGAAGTTGGCTTCTTAACAAAAAAAAAAAAAAAAAAAAAAAAAAACAGCTTTTTATCTCAATTACTTTTCTACATGTTCGATCAACTACCTACAATTCTTATATCAGAAGTCAGTGGATAAGTATCTAAATATTTAAACCTATTTGAGATGTATTGAAAACAAAAGCAATTACATGTGGAGAAGATCAATTGAGATTGGATGAGACAACTTGTATTCTTTGTAATATCCTGCTAATAATGTTTGTAAATAAAGGTTTTAGTTTGGCCCAACTTATTTTTGAGTTTTTAATCGAAGAGTGTCTAGCAAATGGACTAGTTCAAATTTGTACTGTGACTATCCGGCTCTGATGTAAGCGACGCAGACCTGTTGTTTTTCTTTTATCAACACCGTCGCTATACCAATTCATTGGTGAACTTTAAGTCTTCTTCGCTTAATGTTTTATAAGAATGGAGCGCGGTAGAGAGAGAAAGAGAGGTAGAGAGAGAGAAAGAGGTAGAGCGAGAGGTAGAGAGAGAGAGAGGTAGAGAGAGAGGTAGAGAGAGAGAGAGAGAGAGAGAGAGAGAGAGGTCATGAGAGAGCGAGAGGTGGAGTGGAAGCAAGAGGTAGAGAGAGAGAGAGAGAGGTAGGGTGAGAGGGGGGGGGGGGGGGGGGGGGTGAACTTCGTGCATTACCGTGTGAGCGGCTGGGCGGGTGGGGGAGCGCGGCCCTCGCGCGGCGGGTACGACCACGGGAGTGACTTTACCCGAGCGAGCATCCCCCACTATTGTCGCGGTGCGAGGGAGCTCAACCGGGGACGTTATCGTCACGTGGACGACTGGAAAGGTCAGCACATACCTCCTCCTCACACCCCCCTGGCGCATACTATCCGTCCGTCCGATGGCCTCGGGCGCGAGCATAGTCAGCTTCCTGATGATGGACAGGATCGACGCCATTGCCCAAAGATTCCCCAAGCTCGGGCAAACTCGACCGGACAACCTGTCCTGTCGGATCGCCCGCGTCCCGGACACGGCAGACCCGCCTCTCGCCCCCCGCCACAGGTGTCTTGGGCAGACCAACAAGGACTCCCCCTTTGCTCTGTCCTCTCTTCTTCCTCCGCTGTGATGCTCCCCCGCCGTCTGTTACACTCCTCCGCGAAGGGACAGGATGCCTGTCACCTCGCCTCCTGCTCCAAGCTTCCTTCCAAGCTGGGCCGCGAGAGTGATTCCCAACCGAGCTGTGATTCCAAGCTGTCCTATAAAGCTGCCCTGCTCCAACCGACTTTGCCCCCTACCCACCGCGAGCCACCTAACCTCAGATTCCGTCCCTCCCGCTCTGCGTCAACTCCCCGGGCCAAGCAGTGCTTCAAGTGCTTGGCCAGGGACCACCTGGTTCGCAACTGCCGTGATCCTCTGCGCTGTGCGGCGTGCCTCTGTACCGGCCACCGTGCAAGGCACTGTCCCACTCGCCGGCAGCGCTGCAGTATGGAGCGCGGAGGACGCGGCTTCCGACCTGTTTCATTGAAGGCTTTCATCCCCTTAACCGACGACTTCCGCACTCGTCAGAACCGGCGTCGGAGTGCTGTCCTTGCCGACATCATCGGGAGATCACACCTCGGCCACTTCCCCCAGGGCGCGATTGCGGCTGACCTGGCAGCAAGGTTCGGAGGCTTTGCAAGCGACTTCCTGGTGGCGCGCCATCTTGACCGCGACCTCGTCATTTTTTTGCCGGAGTGGGTCCGCCCCGACGACGTCATCAACAACGGCCTGGTTCATCTCCAACATTGCCGGCTCCGCTGCGTCCCTTGGGATCCCTACCACAACGCCGCCATCTCGCGGCTAACGCATAAGGCATGGATTAAGATCTTTAACCTCCCGTACGAGTGCTGGTCAACCACCCGCGTGTGCGCGATCGTAGGCAGCTTCGGCCGCTTTATCAGAGCCGACGAGAGCAGTATCAATGTGGAGGACACGACCGGTTATCGGTGCGAGGTGGCGGTCGAAGAACTTGTCGACATCCCAGAAGCAGTCTCCATCTCGACGGGAGACGTCGTCGTCTCCTCGCAGGTTAGGATCGAAAGCACTTCCCCCTTCGGGGGTGAGAACCATGGCACGCCCTTCGTGGGAGGAGGACCCGACGAAGGCGGGGACCAAACCGACCTGCTTGGCATGCGGCTGGCCAGGCGGGTAGCTCTGGTTGGCCTCGGGGGAGAGAGCAGTGACTCCAGAGATGCGACGCGCTCCGGGCAAGGCGATTCGTGGGACTCCTCGGAGATACGTGACAGAAGACGGCGCTGCGATGAGATTCCGGACGGGCACCGGGGCATGTCCCCGCCTCCGCCGTCGTTGACCGGGATGGCAAGCGCCGTCGCGGGTCCCTGCTTCAACCCAACGGTCCGGCGCCGTGAGGACTTCGACCGCCCTCGTGTTGCCCAACTCCCAGATCCAGCCATCGGGGACGGCCTCGGGAGAGTCCTCGGACTTCGTTCCTTGCGTTTTTTTGGTAAGTGTTCAAATTGGTTTCACCAGATGGGGAGTTGGGGGATTGCCTGCTCGGTCAGGGTGGTGCAGGGTGACGCTACCACGCTCTTCTCGGTGGATCGGCTCGAGATACGTCTATTCCCTCGACTCCCGCGCGCACACCCTTGGTCTCCGAGCGTCAGCGCCTCGACCAGCGCATCCTTGCTGCCTTGTCTCGACACCCCCGCAGCCCCTCTTTCCCACTCGAATGGACTCGGGGGCTGGGTGGGCCCCCACTCTGACTTCAGGTCCGGTTCGGGGACACACTCTGACTTCAGGTCCAGTTCGGGCCCCCACTCTGACTTTAGGTCCGGTTCGAGGACACACCCGGGCTGCTCGGTGGGCCCCCTTTTGTCTGCTCTCGGATTAAATCTTGGGCCCCGGGTTTCCGCTGGGCCCGGCCCCTCTTGCCACTTCTCCTGGGCCTTGGATCTTGCGGGGCCCATCCGCCTTCCTCCGAGTGCCCTCCTGCTCCCCTCCACCTGTGTACCCCCGGCCCCTGTCCATCTTTCGGCCTCGGGGGCCTGCGAGCCCAGCCCGGCATCCACCGGCCCTATCACCTCCACCGGCACTATTACCCCCCCTTCCGGCCTCGGCGGTCTTCTCAGCCGGGCCGTGCCCGTACCGGGGAGCCGCCCCCACACCTATGAGTTCAGCAGCCTCCTCTGGCCCGTGGCCTCCGCTCCCGGCTCTGAAGTCACCACGACCGCGCCTCTGTCACCTCTTGCAACTTTTGCTGCTGTACCAGGACCGGCAGCCCCGCTCACCCAACCGGTCTCCTTGGACCTCTCCTCTCTGACTTCTCCCGGCCCGGGCCTTCCATCTGTTGGAGGGACCTCGGTGGCATGCTGCCCCTTTCGTGCCGCCAGGGCCGACTCCGACCGCTGTTCGGCTGCTGGGAGCCGAGCGCCGAGATTTGACTCCTGATCTCGCTCCCTCGCCCACTGATCCCTGCCTGGTGCCTCAACCCGCGCCGCATTCCTCCCTCACCCCTGTGGTGACGGTGACCAGGCCGGTACCCTCGTCGGCGCGCGACCCTCCCTGCATGCGGAGGAGCCCAAGGTTGGCTAGGCGTGTAGGCTTCAACGCACTGGAGGCCGCTATGACTCGGAAAGCGGCGATTAGAACGGGGGGCGATCAACCTGGAAGGAAGCTTACAGGCAAGCTCGCAACCACCTTGCAGGGATCCACCACTGACAGGGCCCGGCCAGCCATCAAGAAGCTAATGAACCAAGCAGCCTTAATTGGAATCAAGCTGTCACCAGAGGAAGCTGTTGACCTAGCAGACTTCGGGATGTCGGCTCGCAACCTGGTCTAGCGACCTGGAAGGTTGGAGTGTCACCCCGGTGTTTTCTTTATTTCCATGTTACAAGTTTATTCCTGGAATGTTCGGGGTCTCAACGACCGTGCCAAAAGGGTTGTTGTCAAGTCTGTTGTATCTAGGTTTAGGGACTGTATCTTATGTTTTCAAGAATCGAAGGTGAGCTCTGTCTCCCGCTCCTTCCTCAACTCCTTCGATGGGCGTCTTTTCAATAAAAGCCAGTGTATCAGTGCTAACGGCGCTTCCGGGGGTATCGTAACCTGTTGGAACAATGACAACGTGATCTGCTCCGATGTCTTGGTCCGGGACTTCTCTCTGACTCTTCGCCTGACTCACCGTGTCAGCGGGTTCTCTTTCTACCTCACCAACGTCTACGGTCCTCCCGGGTGGGCGGGGAAGGAGGACTTCTATTCGGAACTTAGGGCACTCAAAGATCTCTGCACCGGGCCGTGGCTGATGTGCGGGGACTTCAACCTAACCCGCAATCAGCATGAACGCCGGGGCAGGACTTGGAGCTGCAAGCTTATGAGACTGTTCTCTAACCTTAACAACTCGCTAGAATTGATCGATCTCCCCATTGGTAACCAGCAATTTACCTGGTCGAATCAGCAACGCATTCCCTCCCTCGCCAAACTTGATCGTTTCCTCATCTCGACGGAGTGGGACTCTGCCCTCCCCGGCTCCAAGGTTTCAGCACTACCGCGCTTAACATCGAATCACTCACCCCTCCTCCTCAAGACCTTGCCTCAGCCGCGCAACCGCATGTTCAGACTCGAGAAGGTTTGGCTTACCAGGAATGACTTCAATCTTCTCGTGCCCGTCTGGTCGAACGAGCTGCCATCCGCAACAGGAGGTATTCTTTCATTTGCCTCCAAACTCCGACACTGCCGCAAAAGGATCAAAGAATGGTGCGCCTCCAACTTCTACAGCATCAAAAACGCCAAAAAGACAACAATTGAGGAGATCCATAAGCTGGACATCTTAGAAGAAGGGTCTAACCTGACGGCCTCCCAGCTACAGATCCGGAGTTCGCTCAAAGCGAACCTGAAACATATTATCGCCGACGAGGAACTGCTTTGGCAAGCGAGAGCTAAACAGCATTGGCTTAAGGAAGGAGACGGCAACACCGGATTCTTCCACGCCATGGCCAACGGGAGAGCAAGAGCCAACCACATCGGGGTAGTGGTAGACGAAGGCCGTAGGCTAGAGAGGGAACAGGACAAGAACGACTACTTCTACCGTAAGTTTAAGGACAGATTCTCCCCTGACGGCCTCAATCCCGGAGCACGAGGGGACTGGAGCAACCTCTTCGGCGATGATGGAATCTTAAGCGCGGAACAGCTAACGGAGCAGTTCTCCTTCGAAGAAGTCAAAAAGACCATCTTCCAGCTTAACGGGGATAAGGCCCCGGGTCCTGACGGTTTCAGCATGTGGTTCTATCAAAAATTTTGGGATGTCATATCATCGGATATTATGAGAACATTCACAGATCTCTACGATGGCAGCCTGAATACTGGCCCTATAGACTACTCTTTCATCTGTCTCATCCCCAAATTAGAAGGAGCTAAAACGGCCAATGATTACCGTCCTATCTGCCTCCTTAACTGCATCCAAAAGATAATCTCAAAGGTGTTGGCGAATAGACTTGAAGGGGTGATGCATAAAATCATCTCTACTTCGCAGTCGGCCTTTCTCAAAGGACGATTAATTCTGGACTTTTTTGTCACTGCTAGCGAGTTAATCAGCTGGGGTGCGAAAGCGCATTCCGAGAGCGTTGGTATTAAGGCAGATTTCGAAAAAGCATTTGACAAAGTAGATTGGTCCTACCTTAGACGCCTACTTATTTGGTTAGGGGCCAACCAAAAGTGGTGCTATTGGATTGACCAATGTATTGCTAACGGTAAATTAGCGATCCTGGTTAACGGGGTGCCCACGAAATGGATTAAACCCAAGCGGGGACTTCGACAGGGAGATCCGCTATCCCCCTTTCTCTTCTTGATAGTAGCCGAAGGACTCGCTAGAATGACGGAGAAAGCTATCAGAAACAACCTGCTGAGAGGGGTGGGGCCAACCGAGGATGCCAAAATTGCCATCATTCAGTACGCGGACGACACTATCTTCTTCTGTGAGGCAAAAAAACGACAACTTCGTAACCTGAGGCTCATCTGGCAGATCTTTGAATGGGCTTCTGGCCTAAAGATTAACAGAAGTAAGTCTGAGTTGTTCTACCTAGGCAAGAGTGGCAGCAAAGGAAAGAGGCTTGCCGATTTCTTGGAGTGTAAGCTGGGCTCCCTGCCGATCAAGTATCTTGGGTTACCTCTGTCCAGGGGGCGTATCAGGAAGGTGGACTGGAATGGTATCATATCCAAAATCGAAAACAGGATCGAAGGTTGGCAAGCCAAACTCCTTTCTCAGGGTGGGCGCCTAACCCTGGTTAACTCGGTGCTGTCTAACCTTCCCCTGTATTACCTATCTGTGTTTAAAGCACCCATCTGGGTTTTGCGCCGCATCAACTCACTGCGAAGAGCGTTTTTCTGGCGAGGCACTAGCGTTACTACCGGGGGCCTCTGTCTTGTTAACTGGAAGGTGGTCTGTAGGGCGAAGAGAGATGGCGGGTTAGGAATCCTTAATCTGGATAACCTGAATACCGCCCTGTTGGTGAAGTGGTGGTGGCGCTACTTCATCGCCGAGTCAACCACCTGGGACCACTTGATTAATAGGCTGTACTACAGAAGACGGCGTCCCCTAAGTGAAGGGACCACGTTCAAACCTTACTCACAGTGGTGGAGAAGTGTCTTAAAAACGAAAGACCTGTTCACCTGCAGCTCCTCCCGTTCGGTTGGAGACGGCCGATGGACAAACTTTTGGTCAGACATCTGGTTGGGAAACACCAGTCCGCGCTGCCTCTTCCCTCGCATCTTCGGGGCGGTACACTCTAAAGCCTGTCGGGTCGCTGATAACTTTGGTAGTAATGGCTGGATGAGGCGAAGGACCCTGGCAGGCTTCACCCCCTGCAACGACCTGGACAGAGCAATGCTCCAAGGCTTAGCTGACACTCTGTCAGGCGTCCGACTAGCGAATAGAAGGGATACCATCAAATGGAGATGGTCTAACTCTGAAACCTTCTCGGTGAAATCCGCTTACCGCTTCCTGCAGGACTCTGGCGTGCGCGATAGTAGCTTCACCAATCTTTGGTCTATCAAAGCCCCTCTGAAAGTCAAAATTTTCATCTGGCTGGTGCTCACTTCAGATAGACTGCTCAATTGGGGGTGGCAGGGAGACACCAAATGCACCTTCTGCCCGTGCCCCCTTGAAACCGCTGACCACCTCTTTGCCTCCTGCATGATCGTACGACAGGTACTGGACTACTTGCTCCCCAACAACGCTTCTACCCGACGCTTCTCCTCGGTCAACCTACTATGGGACGCGCGTGGGATCACTGGGAACCACCGAGAACAAGAGGAACTAACCGTCATAGCGGCTGCCTGGTGGTCCGTCTGGTTAGAACGCAACAATAGGAGATTCAGGGCGGCCTCCTTCCCCCTAGGACAGCTCTGCTCCTCGGCGCGTGACCTGTCCTTCTCCTGGGCTTCGGCCGGTCTGTAGTTTTTTTTTTTTTTTTTTTTTTTTTTTTTTTTTTTTTTTTTTTTTTAAACCCGGAGACCTGGTTGTCTCCATCCTTGTAGCTAAATTCATTTTTCCAATGAATGAAGCGGCAGCACGCTGCCTTCCCTTAAAAAAAAAAAAAAAAAAAAAAAAAAAAAAAAAAAAAAAAAAAAAAAAAAAAAAAAAAAACACCGTCGCTATAAAAGGTAACCAAACACTACTGCAACTACTGGTTGGCCGGAGCACAATTTCTTGCAACGTATTCCGTACACAATTAATCTCACCGTTGATCCCAGAAGTGAGGTTGATTTTTACTATAACTAATGCAACAGGAATTGACATACATGGGTTGGCAAAAAATCAGCCCACGGACCACAGCGGGCCAAGCAAGCTATGAATAAACCTGTTGGGCAGAGAGCAGGCCGTGCGGATGGATTGGGCACGAGTGTTTAAGTGTTAACATGCAAGGATCAGTTTTGATGAGCATTTTATTTTATAATTTTGTAAGTAAAGATCTGTAAAGGAAAGATGAGCACCAAACAAATTACACAAGGCATAGCCGGAGAGGGAGATAGATTTAGATTTTTAGATTATTATGTGCCGTTTTCTGGGAATGCCGCGAGCTCGTTTCGTGTGCGCAGCCGGCTGAGTACTGTCTAAGCAAGAGCGAGCAGGTAGCGTGCATCTATCATCATCGGCCCCCCGATCCCCCAAGGGAAGGGAGGGAGGTGGGAGGTGGGAGGTGGGAGGTGGGAGGGGAGGGGGGGACTGGAGATAGCAAAAGGATGAGCGCGGCTTTGAGTTTTCCTCCCTCTTTACCCATCCTTACCCCTTCTGCTGCTCCTGCTCCTGCTCCTCCTCTTCCTCCTCATAAATCGTCGCCTCCTCCTCCCAGGTATGGGGTTAGATCCCTTCGCCGAATCCTCCTTTCCACGGGAGAACCAGGTATCTATCTCATCCCATCCCATCCCATCCCATCGGATCCCACACAGCTTTTATTCTCCTATTGCTTAGGTATTTCCTTTTATTTAGTGACCTCTAGGTATCGAGAAATAGCACTTCTGATCAATAGACTGCATGCTGCATATCAGTAAATATTAGAAAATTACCGACAGTGGTGGCCAGTTTTGCTGTTAATTTGGGGATTAAAAAAAAAAAAAAGTCTCCTTTTATTACTCGAGATTGATGTGCCATCCTAGGTCCATAAATGATTGGGATCAGCTTGACCATGCTGAAAATCGTCCCCTACTGCATGCGCTTGGCCATGCCATCTATGGTTGGTCAGTCCAAAAAAAAATAAATAAAAAAAAAAAATAAACTTGGCCTTACCGATATCCCATCTAGGAATTTTGGCGCAATTTTAAGCATAACAGATGCTCCCTATATGGGCTGCGTCAGTTTCCTCAAAGAATACAACCGTAAAGGTTGTCTGCGACTTTTTCCCTTGGAAAAATCCATATGCGTGAAAATTTTCCCACTAGTGCAGCTGTTTTTTTTTCTCACACACAAAATTTCTCCTTGTTTTTCTCATTGATCAATGAATCTATTTTTTTATTTTTTTTTTGAGAGAAAGGTAGCAAGCTACCTGCTTCATTCATCGAAAGACTGAACTTGGCTACACGAGTGAGACAGCACAGGTCTCTAAAAAAAAAAAACAACATCGCACTGCACGGATCAACCTATTCCGGACCAAAGCGCCAACACATCACCAACCCATCGCACTGCACGGAGGGGGTCCGTGTTAATCTGCCTGAAGATAGCTCTATTCCTTATTTTCCATAGGACCCACCAGTGCGCCGCCAGAGAAGTTAGTGTCTTGTTCGAGTCAGGAACACTCTCTATACCCAACTGACTCTCCCACACCCTTCGTACGCTATTCCCCAACGCTCGGATATCCACGGCCCCGGCTCCCGCCCCGAACAAGAAACGCGCGTACACGCATCCCATAAAGAAATGGTCTGCTGTCTCCAGGAGAACCCCGCAGAGCACACAAAGGTTATTTCCGCACCAACCTTTATTCAGCAGGCTATCGACCGTGGGCAGCCAGTTCTTTAGGGCAATCCAAATGAAAATTTTAACCTTCGGCGGCAAACGCAAACTCCAAATAGCAAGAGCAGCATGATCGCGTATCCCCCCATCAATGAGGAAGACGTACGTCGACTTGACATAAAAGCAACCCTTCTTGTTCCACCTCCACACTAACTCATCGCAGCCAGACCCCGATGTGGCTGCCCCCACCAGTACCTTCAGCTTATTGACCCGTTCCCTGCCTGCCAGTCCCCTCGCTAAGGCACCTTTGAGAATCTTCTTCCATCTCCATCTGCCCTGGTCAAAACATGCACTGACTTTGATCGACTTCCTTACAACCTCGCTAAACCACTCGAGGCAGTGGGAATGCAGTGTCGACTCCCCACACCACCTGTCCGTCCAGAAACTCACGAGTTTTCCGTCACCGATCCTGTAGGAAGTCCCTCCTTTGAATGTGTCTTTAACACCAAGTACATCCCTCCACCACTGCGAGTTCGGTCTAAAGGATCTCCCTTCTCCCAATGGTATTCTCTTCCGATAATACAGACCTTGGATAAGCTTACTCCACTGCAGGTTAGGTGACGCCAAGAATCTCCACTACCATTTACAAAGGAGGGCCACATTCATAACGCTCAGATCAATGACACCCAGACCTCCTTCTGCTTTAGGCCTACATACCTGTCTCCAGGCGACTAACCGTCCCCACCCATTCGCCTTTGTCGAGCCGAACCAAAAGAAATCCCTTCTGAGAGCTTCAACCCGTTTGATGACCCATTTGGGCGCTCTAAAAATAGAAAGCTGGTAGAGCGGTATATTGGCCAACACCGCATTAACAAGCGTAAGCCTACCGCCCCTGGATAGCAGCTTAGCCTGCCATCCCTCTAATCTACGCTGGATTTTTCTAATAATCCCACGCCAATCCTCTACCCTAAGGCTCTTATAGGACAGCGGCAGTCCGAGGTATTTCGTCGGTAAAGTTCCAACTTTACATTTTAGTAGGCTCGCAAGTCTAACCTCCTTATTTTCGACTATGCCAGTATAAAACAACTCTGTTTTATCCTTGTTAACTTTGAGTCGGGATGCCCACTCGAAGAGGTGCCAGATGAACCTAAGGTTCTTTAAAAATTCCTTACGAGCCACACAGAAAAAAAAAATGTGTCACCTGCGTATTGAATCAGTGCGATCCGACGTTCAACGGAAGGTCCGATCCCTCTCACCAAATCGTTACTAACCGCCTCGTCCGTCATCCGTGAGAGTCCCTCAGCCACAATGAGGAACAGATATGGTGATAGGGGATCCCCTTGTCTCACCCCTCTCTTGGTCTTTATCCAGCTGGTTGCTTCTCCGTTAACAAGCCCCGCCACCTTAGCGTTCCCGGTGCATTGTTGAATCCACTCGCACCAAATGTCGGCGAAACCCCACCACTCCATAATTTTGCGCAGAAACTTCCAATTAAGTCTGTCGTACGCTTTTTTGAAATCGACCTTCACTCCGACCCCCTCCATCTTATTCCTCTTGCTCCACCCTAACAATTCGCTTGCTGATACGAAGGCGTCCGAGATGTTTCGTCCCTTGAGGAACGCTGATTGGGACTGTGAGATCAAAGTTTGCAGGGCCGGCGCAAGTCTGTTTGCCAAGACCTTAGAAATAATCTTTTGTATCCCGTTCAGTAAACTAATCGGCCGAAAATCGCTCGCTTTCCGAGCACCTTCCTTTTTCGGTATCAGGCAAACGTAGGAGTAGTCGATCGGACCAGTGCTACATTTACCCTCGTGCAAATCCAGAAAGATTCTTTCAATGTCATCCTTCAGGGCTTCCCAGAAGACTTGGTAGAAGCTCAAGGGGAAGCCGTCAGGGCCCGGGGCCTTATCCATTCCCAACTGAAACACCGCCGTTTTAATTTCATCCTGGGTGAAGGGAGCAGTCATCTTCTGGCAATCTGACTTGTTGAGCCGTCGATGCCGAAAAAGGTTGCTCCAGTCCCCAAAGGACCTCGCTCCAGGGTCCGGGGTTGAGAACAGTTCCTTGAGTTTACGGGAAAAATATGACTTCTTATCCACTTCCCTACTACAAACGTGGCCGTCGTCCTCTATCACACCGATCCAGTTAGACCGCTTCCTCCCGTTCGCGTAAGCGTGGAAAAATTTTGTATTCCTATCGCCCTCCCTCATCCAGTTTTGCTTAGCTCGAGTTCTCCAAAGAAGTTCTTCGTCATCTAGCACCCTGATCAGCTTGTCCCTCAACCCCTGCCTTTTGTCAAATAGGTCCGAGGTAAGAACCTGTTGTTCCTCCAACTTATCAAACTCCTGTATCCTCGCCTCGATCACTTTCTTCTCCTTTCTGATACTGTAAAAATGTGAAGCACACCATCTTCTAATCATAATCCGGCAATGTCTAAGCTTAGCCGTAAAGTTAAGGACTCCTGATTTATTACTATCCGTTTCCACTTCCTGCCACCACTATGGCACTCTGCTGATAAAATCCTCGCGCTTAAGCCAGACGTCCTCAAGTCTGAACGCTGTCCTCGTCCTCATGGGTTTGCCCCCCGTGGAAAGCAGAATGGGATAATGATCCGAGGTAATTCTAGGCAGTGCCTCCACCTCTGAGAGCGGGAAGGCCTCATCTCATTCCGTCGAAACAAGGAAGCGATCCAGTTTTGCCAGGATCGGCGAGCGTTGCAAATTTGACCAGGTAAATTGTTGGTTCCTCATAGGCAAATCAATAAGCGCGAGCTCGAAAATCAGCTTGTTGAACAAACGATCAGCTCTGCCTCCCCCCCCCCTATTCCTGTCCTCGAGGGTTCTGGTAAGGTTGAAATCCCCCCCCAACACCCAATTACCACCACAGCAATGCTTCAACATAGCTAGCTCGGAACAAAAAGACTCTTTCCCTTCTCTCGTTGATGGGCCGTAAACGTTCGACACGAAGAAAGAGGCTCCGCTAGTTCGATGAGTGACGTGGACCGTGATAGAGAATATGCGCACTATGACTTCCGAGCACTCGAAGTACTTAGAGTTCCAACACGTAATCAGCCCGCCCGAAGTACCATTGGCCTCGAGGAACTGGCATTTGTCGAAAAAAGACCCAGCAAAACTTTTAAGAAACGATCTAGACACCGACCGCACCTTAGTTTCTTGTAAACAGACGACGACATTCCTTAAACATGAGATAACTTGCCGAACGGCACAACGCTTAGAAGGGTCATTAAGCCCCCTAACATTCCAACACAAAATCTTAAACATCAAAACAACCAAACACCCGTCCCCCCACGCGTTGCTCGCACCGACACCCTAACACCCGCCACATTGCCCAAAGATAAACACCTAGGGGAACACACCCCGTTGTCATTCTCAAAAACCGACCTACGGTGGCTCTACTACCCCAAAAAAACCACCCAAAGGACTCCAACCAAACAAAATCGGGAACCATCTTAATCCATGTGGGACATGAATTCCAAGAAGGAATCCGTCTCCCCCTCGTTGATCTGCACTCCGCATCTGGCGCTCTTGGACTGGATCTTCTTCCGATTACGTAGGGTACGCCTTCCCCCTCTGCTGCACCCGAACTCCTCGAGTCTGGCTCTCCTTGCAATAGCTTTGTCGAAAATAGAGGTTGCCTCCATGCCCGCAAGACGGCGGCTAAAGCGGGCGTCGCTAACATCTACACCCGGGCCACCCCTCTCAGCCGTGGAGGACTCTACCGTCAAAGTCCCACCCAATTCCAACGTTTGATAGTGCTCCACTTTTCCGACGTTACCCCCCGAATTCACATCAGGCCCTCATCTCCCTTCACCAAGGTCCTGCGGGCCCGCCAATGAGACTGAGCCCGCAGACAAGTTACCCCACAACACCATCACAGAATTTTGACCGAACCTACACCTCCAGGTAGGCCCAATCCAAACCTCCACACTCGGTCCACCCAACACCCCATACCTTCCAACACACTCCCCCCAAGCAAAAAAGGCCGCACTTGGCCCAACCCTCAAACAACCTTTATCACCTACATTGGGAAAAGCACCCACAAACCCATTCACAAGAAAGCCTCCCTCCGTAGCCATGTCTTTGGGACAAGAGCTTTTGCTATCCACCCAATTAATTAAGACACCTCTGCCTTCCACCCAATTAATTAAGGCACCCTGTTTCTCCAAATATGCTAAGAGTCCGGCACTCGATGTCGCCCCACTTCGCCACCGAAAAGATGCAAGCACTGCAGCGATCTCTCCCCCAGGCGTCAGCGTCCGCCCCCCGCGCACCTTTGCCGCGACCCGATGTGCAAGGCTCCCCGTGCAAGTCCGCACTCCGTCCATCTTGGAGGATGCACCAGTCGTCTTCCCAGTGCCGTCCCGCCGGATTTATTTTTGGTCATTATAAATCTTTACCCAGATATTTCTAACTAAAATTCCTAGATAGTAAACAACTTGGTCAGGATTGATATTAAGATTTGCATATTACCTAACTCTCATAGCCAATGCTTGCCTACTTGCGGACCACTACATAAAGATTTGGTACCTATGATAAGAAGGAGGCAATTACATTACTACTCATGTTGATTTTGGCTTCTGTTCTTGAATAATTTAGAATCAAATGGAGAAATCCAGCATGCTTAGGCCATGAACTGATAGTTTTTTTTATTAGGACGAGGTAAACGTTTTATAACGGAATCCAGTCTCTGTAACTGATGAGCACCCAACCTATCTCTAATGCTGTACAAGTATAATTGCTCCCTGTAGGAACTTGCAGGGCCAGTCAGACTGCTGACTTGTTTCCGTCATTGTGCCCCGAGGTGATTGTTCGAGATGCGCGGCTGGAGGACTGTTGGGAAGTAGCTGATACCCACTGTAGCTCATTTTTTCCAGATTACACTTTTCCGGTAGATCTAGTTCTGAGGATTGATCGTTTTGTGGCTTTGCTCTCTGGGTTTTCGGTGCCTCCTGGTTGTATGAGGACTTGTCTTGTTGCTGTTATCGGCGGTTCAGTTAGCAATGATCTTTATATTGGATGTGAAGATGTCAGAGTTGGAGGCTTTGAAACAAAATTCAGTCTTAGCAGAGGAACAGTGGCTGGAATCTTGACAGTCGATACGGTGGCTGATTTTCTTCCTAGAAAAGGGCCACTTCGTCAAAGAAGGTAAATTTCATTGCCCTCTCTCTCTCTCTGTCTTTTTTTTTCTTTTTTTTTTGTGGAGAGCTTAAAGACATTATTTAATATTAATATATTTTTTAGTATCCAGGCTACTACGTGACCATGTTTAGATGCATTAGCTTATTGCTTATCCTCTGTTACCATATTACCTTCTTTACATGTGATCAGTTATCAATTTTTATTAGTGGGGTTTGGAAATTGGCGCAGAACTGGTATGGCGTATATATCAAATGTGGCAGTCCGGGAAGCAGATAGACGAAAGGGGATCGCTAAGATGCTCATTGCCAAGGCAGAAGCACGAGCTCTGAGCTGGGGCTGCCGTTCCGTGGCATTGCATTGTGATACGAACAACCTAGCTGCAATGAGATTATACAAAGGTCAGGGCTATAAATGTATTCGTCTGCCAGAAAACACAAAATGGCCCAAACCAAAGACTTCACCTGGGATCCACTTCAACTTTATGATGAAACTACTCAGCAATAAAGGTGCCAGTTGATTCAGATGTGGCTGCTTTAAACAAATTTCTTATTTTTTTTGCAGAATTTCAAGCTGCTACTTTCATAGATGTATGTATAGTTGTGTTCTATAGGGATGGAATGGGCCGAACTGGTAAGGTTTTAGTTTATGTTGGTGGAATTGTAATTATTGTTGCATATAGTGCTCCTCACACATTGTGAAAGAGACATGGAGAGCTAGATATATCGAAATCTACGAGTGACAGGTTCAATAGACAAGATTAAACATTGGATTTGTCTATTACTCGTTGGCACAGTAAAACTAAGACTTATACAAGAGATTTGGCTTGATGAGTTCCAAAGCCTGTTAGTTGTGTCTCAGCTGAGGATAGAAGAAAAAGAAACAAATAAAAACAATCCCTGTACTTATTTAAAGTTTGTGTACTTTGGTATCGCGTAGTTCAACTCTTCCTTCATCTTTCTATGTTATGCTTTATTAGTGCTAGGACATTTGCTCCAGTGCTACTCTTTTAAGATGATACAAGTAACTTACTAATGTCTGATTAGGAAGGTAATACATGTGCAAACTCTACTAGAGGGAGCAGCATATTGAAGTTTCAGTTTAATCGAGATTTTCAAAAGCGTTTAAGCAAATAGTAATCTAACGCAGATTGTGGGGCTGTTTACTGAATATCTGTGTCTGATGGCGAAGTAGCATGCTAAATTTCAGTCTAACTGAGATTTTCAAGTCAAAAACTATAGCATTTTGATTCTCATGCGGACTATTGGAGTTGTTTGGTGAATATTTTTACTTAATGATGGATTGCACATTGTTTATTATAATCATATTTATGCCACTGAAAGTGAAGCATATTCATCTGCATTGCTTGTTCCTGACTAGATAGCTTGCTCTCTTCAATTGTCTGTAAATTTCATCGAAGGTATTTGTATTCTGACTGCTGGCCTTCACCAACAGTAGCTAAAAAATACTATAGGACAGTTTGAATAGGCCTCTCAATATATATATATATATATATATATATATATATATATATATATATATATATATATTCGGTACCTCTCAACTTTTAAAATTTTCATTTGAGTCATTCTAGTAAGTTTGATTGAAATTTTTAGAAAATTTAATAGCTCTATTAACTGTTAGCCATTAAAAGTCTTTCAGTTTTATTTGGAAAGAAGTTATGAAAGGCATTAAATTCAATGAAATCATTGATGAATCTAATAGAATCTTCCATTAGTTAACTATTATCGCTCTGATTTTATTCAGTGAACACGCGGGGAGGCGGGGGTCGTTAGCTGACAAATTTCATTTGCAACTGGGTGCCCTTCTTTTTGCATGCCCAAGATGCTCGTTATGACCGCAATCTAAATACAATTTGATCTTCCGCTGTAAGAATTTATGATCCAAGTACATGGAAAGGTTTCAAAACAATTTGAAGTAAAAGCAGTGTCAGCTACTTGTTGCTTAGAACTTGGTGCAGTTCCTCGGCAATCCAGTGTCGTGATCGACAATAACAAGCTGATCGGGTCCGGCGCAGCTGATGACATCCTGACCGAGATTAGCTCCTGCAGCCTTGAGGGCCTTCAAGGAGACAGCCCGATTGAAGAGGTTGAGGACCGGCAGCCTAGACGCAGGGGGCATCTTCCCAACCGGCAGCAGCTTGGTGAAGTCGTCCGTCATCAACGGCACCTCGAAATCTGCCTTGTTGTGCTTCAACACGTTGTCCTTGGCGCTGATGTGGGCCCCAGGCTCCATGTGGTTCGTTGAGAAGCTCGCTTGGCCGGGGAAGTTGGGGTACAAGCTCACATACCCTCTCAGGTACATCATGTCGATCAGGAACTTCTTCCATGAAGCTTGCCAGCCGTTGGTCCTCGATTTTGGGATCTGCACAGGGTTCTGCTTGGCGTCCTCGGTGAACCTCGCGCTCATGTAGGCATAGAACTCTCTCCACAGCTTGGGGAAGAACACCGCCCCCCAGCTGCAGGGGAGCTGGTGGAGGTACGGCGTGTTGGGATGGATTTTCTTGAGGTACTCGGTGGCATTCCATTTAGGCCTTTCCTTAACCACCTCGATGAGGCGCGGCGTGTAGAGAGAGATGGAGGAGAGCTCCGGTAGAGAGACCTGGGGATCATAGTGGTATGCAAGGAGCGCGTACTTGATCCACATGTAGTAGTAGGGAGATACCTCGATGTCGTCTTCCAATAGCAGGCCGAAGTCGTCGTCGGATGATGGATACCAGCTCTCGCTTACGGCTCGTATGAGTCCGCCTTGGATGATGCGGCGCCGGATGACTTTGGGTCCGTGGGCCCATCGGAAGGATCCGACCACCTTGAGAGTTGCCTCGTCGACCTTGCTGTCCATGTTGAAGCTCAGAGGCACCTCATCACCGAGATAGTAGGCGTTCTGGAGAGATCGCAGGAGCCTCTGAAGAGATGCAGCTCGGTTTTGTGTGATGATGTTAACCGAAATCCGCATCCGGTTCCAATCTGCAAAAAAAATTAATAACACTAATTAGCATACAGTCCTACAGAGTGGCCATTGACCAGTAGTACAGGCACTGGAATAGGTGAAGTTCCAAATATAGTTCGATGATTACTCGGCAGCGCAGTTGGTCGCAGATCAGCCATCCAGAGAACATTGGGAATAGAAAACCTTGGCAAGAGAACAAGCGCAGTGTGATTCACGCTGTTCTGATCAGCAGCCATCTGCAATGCGCTCTTCACGTGTGCATCAATGTCGGCAACCGTAATGAGCAGGCTAGGGTTGTGTATTTTGATGAGACCTCTCATGCTGGAGTACACGACCTGTACCACTGGAACCTCTGATTTGGATACTCGGGAGATAGCTCCAATCTCCAAATCAAATATCTTGAACCGCCTCTCCTTGCAGACGCTCTTCGGCCACTTGAGGACAGCTGCAGCTTCTTCGCAGGGACAGAAGCTACCGCCCGAGACCACAATATAGGCCTTTTTGCCTGCAGTTGTACGGAATTTCTCGAGGAGGGGTGCCAGTGCTCTTACATGGTCGAGAGAATGGGCGTAAAAGAGGGCATCAATCTTTTGAGGGTACATGGCAGCCCACCGAGTGATATAGCCTGTAGTGAGGGCCTTCCACCATTGATCGTCTCGGACTTGGACGATATCCTTGAAGATCACGGTGGTCTCTGAGACGTAGGCAAGTCTGTGCTCGCTGTCTCCCCATGTTTCCTTGTCATTCGGATCCACTGGTAGCACAAATGACCCTGCATTCCTGTATTTCTGAAGCTGATAACTGCAAAAACACAAGTTTAACAAGGAGTTTTATCAAATGTTAGTTAGCTCGATCACGCCATAGAAAAATAATACTCTTATGCTAACCTCAGATGGAGATCTTCACCGGTCATAAAAGTGAAAGGCGTCTCTATAAACAACGTCTTGATGAGGTCGGCTGATAAAAACCACGAGCTTGACAAGAAATCGACCTGCACGATTCTTTCAACAGCAATATCATAGGCAGGGTCAGGCAAATAGAGTCCTGCCTCCTTCGACCTGAACTTCCTATAACTCGGGAACGTGAAGTCCTTCTGCCTGAAAGGCAGTATCCTTCCTATACTGCCCAGCACGGCGTTCTTGTACTTGTCTGTTCCTCCCACATGGGCCAATATCTCGAGCATCTTCTCACCCGGGATCATATCATCATCCACGATATAAACAAAATCGGATTCCGTCTGCAGGGCCATCTGAAACCTCCCGTAGTACTTGAAATCGTAGCTCGAACTGATGAAGCTAATCCTCGAATTGTTATAACTCTCAACAATCCTCCTCAGGGACATCTCATTGGGGCTTCCGAAAGAAAGGACCCAAACTTGGTGGAAAGGCAGCGTCTGATTGAGGACTGAATCCAGTTGGGCACAAAGCGTCTTCCGCTTGAAGTGGTTTAAGATGACTGCAATCTTTGGGACGTTAGGGCCGTGCGGACTCCATTTGGACTTCATCATCATTAGCTCAGGAAGCGTCTCGGCCCCCAAGTCCCTCTTCTGAAACTCCAATATCTCGTCATAGAGCTCCCTCTTGGGCCTGATCATCAGAGCGTCGTTGGATTTTTTCTGCGAGAAGTCAATCTTTTCGTGTTCACACACTTGGAGAGGGGACTGAACAATGTATTTCTCTTGGATGGTTGGAAGCATGTGAGGCTGCACAATGAATTGTTTCCATTGTTGGGCGATCCGACTAGCCCATGAGAAGTCTGGTTTAGTGCGCAGATCGACGGCGGGGCTCATGTAGTAGAGAAGAAAGGTGGCATATATTGCAAAGGCAAATTGGAGACAGGTGAGGGCAGCGACTATACGGGAAGAGCTCTTTGGCGTCCTCATCTTGCTTCCTTTACCAACAACATAGTCGTTGATTATCCCTTCCAAGAATTCCCCGCTTCGCATGCTCGGTGTTCGAACTAAACCCATCGTGGCAACTTAATTGAGATGCGAAGAGGTGAGATCCGATAGGGAGCACAAATTTTAGTACAGAGATTTCTTTCTGTGCAGGAAAGCAATGAAAAAATAGCAAATCTGAATCAAAAAATGATCGTAACAATTAAAACTGTAGGAAGAGGTTTGAGTTGAAAGTGTCAGAAGATCATGGATGGTGGTGTGATGTGGTAAGCACTAGAACATAGAATGTTAATGAAGACTATTGGTTAGCTGTAAGAACATTTAAAATGCTACAGGGGGAAAATCAGCACTAGAATGTGGAAGCTCAATGCACCAATTTTGAATCACCGAGGAGAGTGAGTTACTATAAACAAAAAGAGCAAGAAACAAGCATTAATAATTCCATACTAAAGAAAGAAGAAGCGAGGATAATTTCGTCCCTGTAGAGGGAAGTGCGCCGGCCTGTGAGTTTGAAGGTTTCTGGAGAGGAGAGTAATTAAGAAGAGCAGTATGTTTTACAGCCAATGATAACCAATCGACAGAACAGACTACTGGATTAGGAAGAGGAGAAAGAAGGAAATCACCTTTATAGATCAAAGCCCGGCAAGCAGTTAAGCGCCAAAGACAAGGAAAGGATGCAAAGAGACCCACATGCATGAACGAGAGGGACTCGATCCTGAGCAGCAAAGGATGACTAGCCCAAGATTTTATAGCTACGCAAATCACGTTCACGTACGCGTCATCACACTCGGCATTTGATTTTTCTATTGTTTCCCGTACTAATTAGAGCATATATATATATATATACATAAATTATTACAAGTAGAATTAATGAAATGAAGGAAGGAGGCCCCCGCGGCCGCGTCGTCGGGTCACGTGGAGGTGAAGGGGAAATGCATGCAGAGGCGTTACCTTCACACAATCCAATGCAGTTGCCTCACTCCGACACCACTGAAAAGCCACTTTCCGAGGCGCGGAACGGGGGATGTACGTGATCGGGGGAGGGGTGGTGGCATGGCATGGCCAGGCCGACTCCAGTAGGTAGTGTTTCTGAAACCTGCAGGACAGCAGTAGTAAGTAGCGTGATATATATATAGAGAGATGCTAGCTGTACATTCCTTTAGAAGTGTACATATTACACCCCACCTCATTCTGGAGTGGGTATTATTTCACTCGTCATATCGAGTGACGAGCGAAATTCACCCCATCCCAGGATGAAGTCGGGTGTAAGATATACACTCCTAAAGAGATGTATACTTATATATACCCATATATATATATATATATATGCTAGCTCTTAATTTCCAGTAGTCTTTTATATATATGATGGCTCAGATTGCAACCAATTAGTAATCTTATTAAGAAAAATGTCCGCTCATAAAAACCAAATATTAAAGAGTCATATTTGGAAAAAAAAAACAAAACAAAAACAAAAACAAAAACGAATGGAATGGAGTCAACAAATTATTAATGAACATCAGGGGAAAAAAAACCCTTCGATATATAAAAGTTTATTTTTCTTAATTTCAACCCGCGGATCTCAATAGAACCCACGTGCATGCTTAGTTCTCCCAAAGATGATAAAGAATTGCGAATGCAATGCTAGATATATATAATATATCTAGCTCCCTCCTAAGTTAATTAAGTACAAAAAAAAGAAGAGAAAACATAAATTGCATTTGTACAAACAAAATATATTTTGCACGGCGAGGAAGATGCGAACGATCCTTGACTTAAAGCTAGCAACTGATATTTTATAGGACTTTTTTTTTTTGAGTAGTGCTAGTTATTAATGCGCTTTGCCCAAGTGAGGCAAGCTGGATCCCGAGGAGATGGATCGATCCTTCTGCTTTGCTTCGAATGAGGAGACTTTCATTATAATTTTATAATTAATATCGGGGATTGACTTGACTTACTGATGGGGAAAGAGATTCAAATAGTTATCTCTGCTCTACGATTCCACTTTCTTGTTTTTTGGCCAACTAGTTAAGGTGGTATTGTGGCTCGCCCAAGTTGCAGCTGCAGAGACTGGGTACGTATAATAGACAAAGAGGAGGTCTAATGGAGTAGCAAATGTATGTAGCTGTGTCTTAATGAATTGACTCTGGAAATAATATTGTCGCCTGGAGCAGGTCTAATGGACGAACGAGACCCAAAAATGAAAAAAAATTAAGAAATAAAAAATAGTTTTCGAACCAGATGCCACTTCTTCCTTTGGCGTATTGTTGGTTTTCTCCGAACGTACTCTTCGATCCACCTTTTGTATGAGATGAGATGAGTGACAATGTGCCTAAAATTAGTTCACGAGGAGGATGCAGGCGCGCAGAAGATAGTGAGAGACCCTTTTTCTTGATTTCTGAGGCTGCGGGAGTCGTCGTGGTCGCATCCACGCAATGCAATTTCATTCGGTGGGCTTGGCTTCCTGCATGCATGATCGGCAGGCGGACGAATTCCTGCGTCGATACAAATTACAAATATTTATTTGAGCTGCCATTTGGTTCAGAACTTGAATGAGAGGGGCGACTTATCTTTTTGCTTTATCGGGTTCCTGCTTAATAATCTCTCGTCCGTAAGGTTTTGACATTCAGAAGAAAACCATATAGATTAGAACGAAACTGTAAGATTTGTGTGTCAAACTCCCACAAGGCCCCACGAAAAACTGAAAATTGAAGACTCAATTTATGTGTGCTGATGATATACGATACGAAGGTTTGAGCCTTGATCTTTCTCACCTGTTCGTGTTTAGAGCATTAACAATTCCAACTGCTTTTGGGACCATATCTAAAATCTCAGCTAGAAGACTAGCACCACAGGGAGACACAGCATTGGAGAAAGCTACTCGGCCAGCGCATCCTGGATGCAGCTGTTACAGATTGACAACCTGAGCGACATCATACGAAAGACCTCGGATCAGCAAAGGCCCATCTTAGAGGTGCAAGAAGAAATCCAACCTTAATATTAATTCATTAATCAGAACAAAATAAGGATCAATTCATGTATCAGACATCAGTGGGAACAAGAATACATTTTTGTCTCACCATTTGTGGTAAGGAATGTCGAAACATTATTGTCTATCCAGCAAACATGCTGTAACAAATAATAAACCAAGAGTTCACAAAACCAGGGCTAGGGGTTGATTATCATCCATTGCAACAACATATCATATGTCCGGAGGGTTGGGACCTCAACTCAGATACAACTCCGAGATGGTACCTGTGTAGCGTCGGAAGGAATACTTGTGTCAGTTACACATATCAATGGAGACGACCAGATCGAACATGGATATCATGATCATGATTGAGACAAGCTAATGCATACAGTAAAACCCTCAACAATATACTAACATCAGCACACTTTTCAATCAACAGCCCATACTTCAGAACGATGATAACAAGACCATCACCTGATTCATCTATAACCACCACCAAATGGCTGCTGTGGACCATAACCCGATCCCATCATTGGATTGTAGCCTGCACCAGGCATTGCAGGTCCGCTAGGTGGCATCCCAGTTGGCGGCCTCATAGGCATTCCTTGCCCCATGCCCATGTTCATCCCCATCCCCATCCCCATCCCCATCCCCATCCCCATACCTGTGTTCATTCCCATTCCCATACCCATAGGCTGATTCACGGTCCCACCATAACCAACCATTCCCATTCCCATTCCCATTCCCATGCCCATGCCCATGCCAGAACCTACCATGGCGTTTGGAGGGGAAGCCATGCCACTAACACTGACACGACCTATGCCTGAACCAGCTCCCATAGCTTTCCCCATTGTGACGGTAGAAGTCACAGGAGCAGTGGAGCTTTTCTTCTCCTCTCTCTTGTCCTTTCGGTTCATGGAATCAAAGTCAATTCCAATATCAGCATGTGGATTGGTTTTAGCTGAAAAAAGACAACACACCAGCATAAAAGACTCAGCAACAATAGAAACATAGATGTGGCTTCTGCCAAAGAATAATAGCGGCAAATAAGCAGAAGGCGGAAGCATTTACGTCCAGAAATGTTCAGATTGACCAGGCCCCGGTTCAATGTGTCAGCCCAAACTGTTGATTTGGGCTCAAACTTCTTAGCAGGCTCAGTCTTAGCAGGTTGCAGAGCTGAAAGAGTAATAGCTATTTCTGAGGAAACAGGAGCCGAGGCGGCTGACTGCGGGAGAAGGTTCATATTAGATGGGAGTGTATTAGTCGGATCAACAGGCTGAGTTGCATGTAGAGCAGGTGGCATAGGTTGTGAGCTGAAGGGAGCCAACGGCCTTGACTGCATAAGAAAACTTGACTGATTTATCTGCATATTTGGAGGTCCTGTAGGTTGGGCTCCCTGTAAGGGAAGTATTCCTGTGAAGGGCTGCGGAACAAAGTTTACTTGACCTGGCTGCATACTTGTGGGCATTGCAGGTTGAGCTATTAAAGGGTTAAAAGTTGTTGGTCCTGGCTGTTGAAAAGCAGTAGATGGAACATCAGTTCCATGCATAAGCATGGATGCCTGTGGGTCCACCAAAAATGGAAGACTTGGAGAGGAGTCTTGTTGACTGAATGGAACACTGGGAGTATAAGACAGACCGCCGAGCGCATCACCAAAATCAAAGTTCATGTATGTTTCCATCTTGGCAGGCATAGGTGGTAGAGGCTCACCACCTCCAGTTAAACCATTCGGCTGGAAAGGGCTGACAGGTGCCAGAGTCGGCTGCTGAGCAGGAAAATTTTCACTGGTAGCAAGGAAAGTAGCATCTCCAAAAGGGTTATTATTGCTGAGCTGCACAAGAGAACAGAGAGAGATGAAAAAAGAATGCCGTGCTTGCATCTAAAGGAAGATTATGAATGATAGATTGATTAGTGAGTTGACCCATTACCTGGCTCATTGAAGTAGATGCTGATGGCTGAGCCACAAAACTGCCAGTCTCAAAACCTGAATTTGCAGGAATTTCGGGCTCGGGAGGGGTATCGATAGAAGTGATAGGCGTCAGAGCTAATGAATTAACAGGATCTGTCGCAGATAGTGATCCAAATAAATCCATTTCCAAGCTACTTGCTGCAGATGGGGTGGTGGCTGATTGCAAAGTCAGACAAAAGAAAAAAGAAAACGAATATAGAGAAAGAATCAGTTCAATTCCCACTCCAACACATAGATATTTAAACCATGGCAGCCAAACTCCAGCACATCGAAATTCATGGCAACACATAAGGGAAAGCCACAATATGTAGTACCTGACACAGAACCTCGAGGATCGAACTCATCAAAACCATTAACTTCGTTAGTTTGAGGGAGTGCAGATTCTACAGCGGTAGCATTTTCTATAGTTTGAGCTGTAGGACCTGAAGAAGAGCTTGATGTAGGTGCAGAGGGTGAAGTATCCTTTGGTGCAGTAGTTGATATATTCCCTCCATTTCTTGATTGAAAATATTATCAAACAAGGCAATTTGTATACTAATTGGTCCAATATGTTCAAGGAGAAAGAAAATAATTACCTTTCTTCATCCAGTTGATTTTGGGCCTCCCCAATGGCTTCTTCGTAGCTGGGAGGGGCACCAACATTCTGCTCAGAAGGCGGCTTTCGTTCCAGTCGACTGATAATAATATTACATTAGAAAGGCAGCAATGTAAAAAACCTTAACACATTGCTTTCAGAAATGAAATAAAGGTAGTAATGCAATCCAAGGAAATTCAAGATTCACCTTTCTTCCTGAGGAGGGTCGGCATGTCTGCCAGCATCACTTCTGCAGCAAAATTAGCAATCAAGTATACTCAGAGCATAGATCATATGCAACCTTATGTTCATGATAGCGCACAAAAAGAAGATTCACTTAAGAAAGAAATATCTATCAAAAGTCAAATAAGTAAAATTGCACGCAACAATCAAATAAATGTAAGAGTAAAGGGTTAGATCACCCAACTTGAGAGAGATTTTTTGATACAATCATGCAAAAAATCATTCCTCAACACTGACTTAGAAGTACTAAAGGAAGCAAGAAGAATTAACAGCAAGCAAAATCAGCAGGACGGAGAGCATACCGAGAAGAATAGCGGTTGTCGTCATCGGGGGAATGGCCTTTGTAGTGATCAGAGCTCCTGTTTCTTGACCCATATGAATAGTCATCATTGTCATGGGCTCCTCTGTATTCATCTGCCCTGTGGTTACTCTCTCTTCCATAACGTTCATCTGTATCCCCAGCATAACGGTCTCCATCACGATAATGCGAATCTCCACTCCCTCCATATCTATCATCATCCCTGTAACCCCATTCTCTTTCCTTTCCATAACCATTCCGTTCATCATCCTTACCCCCGTAACGATTTTCGCAGCGATCATCGTCATAGCCGCCTGCACCAGAATTGGAACTAGGCCTATTTGTTCTACCCGTCGAAAATGTATTGCGGTACCTACAGAATAAAAAATGGAAATTATTATAGATGAAGAACAAATCACACATATGGTTTTTTCTAATACAAAGAGCATACTCACTTGTCCCGAGTTGCAACAGCTTTCTGTCTAACTTCCTGTATTCTTTCTTTGTCATTAACTAGAGAAACAAGGCTTTGAGATTTCCTTCGAACATTACTCCCCTGGTCCCGCCCAGTAGAGTCAATATACTGGAAGTCGGATAAGGTCTGACATACAGTAATGCACTCCATCAGTAATAATGCTTCGCACGTGATACCCATGGTTGCAGAAAATTGAAGCAAAGTAGTATCAAGTAAATCAAGAAGAAAATGATAAGCAACTCAACCGATATCTGGTGAGCATGCTCCCTGATATTATCAACCACGCGCTCAGATCCATGCGCAACTAGGTAATCCAGGACAGTCAATGCCTACAAACCAATACGAAAAGGAAGATGGTCAAATTACATAGGATAGGACTTCACAAAAACACTCAATTAGGTGGCGCCAACCACCCAATAGGAATTGGAAGATCATAATGTTACACAGGACTTGATAAAAAACGCTTGATGATTTTAGTAACAGTTCATAAGCATAACAGAATAAGCATATCTTGCACTTCCACATTCCCAACTATTGCACATTTACCATGATAGATGGGATCACAGAAAAGAGAAGCACAGCACAGCACCTTATAAACATGACGCCAATTTTTTCCAGTATCGTTGATCCTCTTCCATATCACAGTCATAATCATTAGGTATTCATGACTGCACATTTGCTTAACAGTCTTAGTACCATACTGCAGAATTGTATAATGTAGTAAAATGTGATGGTAATATTACTAGTTTAGTGTTGCCTGGGCAATTTCTGCAAGAAGCGATCCATGTGGGCCCCATGGTTCATTGCTTGTAGCATCGAGAATCTAATGGAGATAAGCCACCAAAAAAAGGAAAAAGGACCCATGTTAAATGCGTGACATTGAGATAACCGCTACAAGTGGTAGGAGTGGAAATGGAAACATCAAAACAGACAAAGGCATGCAAGATAGTAAAACTCCACGAATCTACCTTCTGCTCTACTCCAGGAACCTTCAGGACCTTTTTGTTTACCTCTCTCTTACTGCAGAACACAGGATGGGTCCGGTTTACATTAGTTTAATATCTCTTATATTAGGACAGTCTATGTTGCATGAAAAAATAATAATAATAATAATAATAGGAGATCTTTGTAAAGGAAGCTAATACATGTCGCGAACGGTTTGACCGAACACTTTCTTCATGTTTCCCCCACAAGCGGTCTTCTATAGTTCTGTTCAGCGCCTACCTCCTGCAAAGAAGTCAGAGGATCCTGCAGTTTGACAATACAAAGAAGGAATCAAGAGGTAAAACACTAGAAGAAGCTGGTAGTCTCCTGCATATGAACGATAGGCTAAAATACACAAGGAAAAAAAAAAAAGAAAAGAAAAAAAAGATGTTGGTACCGTACAATAGGAACCGACATAGAACGACTAATCTAAGCATGTCTAAGGGCCGGAGTGCTGGAAAAATAAAACGTAAAATGAAAAACCGCACACGGAGACACCATGAGAAATAAAAGCAATCCTAAAATATTAACGAGTACAATTGTGTGGGGGCAAACATCTGCATTGCCCTTCAAAATCAAATTTTCAGCATGAAAATGAATGCATTTGGAGAGGAGACCGAGGTCCCAAACTCGGCCTGAAATCTATTCCTTGGGATTTTTACAGGTCAACAAAGGCAAGGCAAGGCGAGTGAGCAATGCAAATTTTGCAAAATCTAGAATGAAAAATTCTGCCGAAACGGAAGTCCTTTAAACAACATAGCATTCGGATCTCTCCCATCCGAACGCCCGAGCGAATTACCACAGCTGAGAGATGGTGGCACGCACGCTCGAAAGGTGACAAATTTATGAATGCACACAAAACAAAAACAAAAACAAAAACAAAATCAAAAACAAAAACAAGGAGGAACGAAACTAAAAGGGCGGCAGGAGACACAGGGCTAGATGTAGATTTAGAGGGATATAATAGAGCGAGCGAGGAAGAGCGTGGGACGATCGAACGAACAAATTTGTGAAATCTCAGAAAAAGGGGAAGCGGGCAGGGAGCGAAGATCTCCCACCTTCCGCTTGGGAGAGGATCGAAGAGCTCCGGCGAGGAGGAAGCCCTGGCGGACAAGTCGTCGAAGGAAAACAAACTCCTGGAAGCTCTCTCTCTCTCTCTCTCTCTCTCTCTCTCTCTCTTTATCTCTACCGCTCCCGTACTCGATGGGACAGAAAATAGCAGAGGCGGAAACACGCCGGATCTCCTCCTATAATTTGACGACGAGTTATTGCCTGCACCCAGTGTAGCGTATCAACTCACCACACATCCTATCATTAGTATTACTATTATTATTATTATTAGATTTTTTAAAAATTTCAAAATTTTTGCCTTTCGGATATATATATATATATTATAGAGATAATTGCCTGTGTACCCCTGAAATATGAAGAAATATCTGATTTACTCCTCTTATTTTTTTCTTTCCAATATATCCTTCATACGTTCCACCGTTATTAAAAATACTCCTACTTAGGGGTATGTAGGAAATTGCCCCTATATTATATATTATGATGCACGCACAGTTTAAAAACTTTGGCCTCACCAAATTTAACTAAAAAATATTATATTATATTATATAAACTTTTAATTCAGTTAAAATTCAGAAAAAAAAATAAAAAAACCTAAGATTGTCTATTATTTTTCAAATTATTACGATAAAATAGGAATCTCAATATATAGATAGAGCAACTGGCCGGATAATAAAAAATAAAATAAAATGAAAATAAAAGTAACGAAAACAAAAACAAAGATTAAAATTAAAAATTAGGCACGGAACGATATCCAATCCGTTCGTGTAGATCGAATAACAGCTAACAAATTCTTCAGATTTCGCTTCTTGTTATCAAACCGTCTACCATTCCGTCCAGCTAAATGTGCTTACGTTTTATATTATATAAAACATAAAATTATGAGCTCGACAACTCATGTCATCTTGATACTTTTTTAATAGTTTTAGCTTTTTTTTAATCAACAGTGTAGTTTGTAGAGACTAGAGAGATTTATTTAACATTGTTATATAAAACATAAAATTATGAGCTTAACAACTCACGTCGTGTGGTACTTTTAAAATAGTTTTAGCTTTTTTAATCAATTGTGTAGTTTGTAGAGAGGAGACTTCTCTTCTCTATGAAATTTATTTGACATTAAAATAAAGTGTAAAGTAGATGTTCTTAGCCAACAAAGGCTATGGGTAATGCTATGACTATGACCAGCCACTACTAATTTCTCTTCTCTACATTAATCGTGCGCTCAGCTGTTCGGCACCAAACGACTTTTTAAAAAAAAATTTTGACATAGCTGGAATTTCTGAAGAGCGGATCCAGCAGTAGCTCAGAAATTAAAAGAAGCGAAATGACATGAACTTGAACTGTGTGCCGAATATTAGAATCTGCCTGCGAATCTGCGCATATATTACCGACCAATCGATCAACAGCTTCAAACTTGATGAAATATAGCATAGCATGTGTTCATCTTGATGTAAAACTAGTTATGGGTATACGATAGTCTGCATCTTATGTGATGACGATGGACGAGCAGCAGTGGACCCTCAGATGGGCTATTTCTATCTTTCCTCCCAACCATTATTTAACTTGCCTTAATTAGATCATTATAATTTCTGATGAGCTATTTCTATATCCTCTCCCAACCATTCTTCAACTTTCTTCAATCTGACGTATTGCTGCTCTTAATTAGATCTTCATTTATAATCTCACTTTGATGGGACCCATTCTTTAACTCGCAGTTTTGCTCTTAATTAGATTTTTATAATTTCTTGTGTTTTTTATTTCCTTTTCCAACTATTCTTCAACTCACCGTTTTGCTCTTAATTAGATCTTTATAATCTCACTTTAGTATGCTGTATAAATTGTGGACGTAAAATTGCATAATTTTCTGTTGTGTTTCGTGTAGTGCATCAACATAATCTTAAACTTGAACAAGGCTCAATCTTATGAATGCACCATGGCCTCAATTCTGACTCATCATATGGAGGTGACACTCAAGAAATTGAAAGGTCAGCCAAACCAATTCAATGCACAACAGTTTTTAAGTCATTGGTCATTAGTCATGGACCTAATATCAATCATTCACTCCTGTACTCCTTTTTTTTAGCATATGACCAGTCTTCACATGTAAACAACCAAAAACAACAGATTCACTGCCTAACTTACTTCGCTGACTCCGTAGAAACAAGGGGGCAGTAGAAATAAGCAGACATATGATCTCCCACAAGATCAACGAGTATCTCAAAATCTCCAGAAAGCAGGTTCTAAATGTGCGATCAAATTCCAAATACTGATCTAGAACAGCAATTAAAAAAAAAAACAAAACACCGAAAACAAATGTTTTGGCCCCTACGTCTTTATTCAGGTAGTCTGAATTCTGTATACATAGCATGACAACTAGCTCGATTGACCAGCAGCACCACAGGGGAAACTACTGCACAATCAAGCAACTGTACCACACCAAGCCATCTTTACAAATCAAGAAGACGCAGCTGTCACAGCTAAGACAAGCTGCACAACATCAAACAAACAAATCAGACCTGTAGACACCCATCTTAGATATGTGAGAAGACATCCAATTTTATCTTTAACTTAAACGAGAAAAAAGGCTTAAACTCGTGTCTGAGCCATCACAGCCAAGAAGAATACGTTTCCACCTTACCATTTGCAGTAAAGAATATCAATTCTTTATTGTCTATCCAGCGAGCATGCTGCAACAAATAATAAGCCAATAGTTCACAAAAACAGCCAAAGGCTGATTATCATCCATTACAACAACATATTGGAGGTCAGCAGCATCCAGACCTCAATCTGATACAACTGGAAAGTTGTAGTGTAGTACCAGCAGGACTACTTGTATCAATTACACGTATCAATAGACACATCCAGATCCAACTTGGAATCATGATCATGATTGAGATAACAAGCTAGTGGATACAGAAAGACAGCTGAACAAATCCTAACACCAGTTCAATTTTCTATCAACAATCCCATATTCCACAATATCTTGATAACAAGACCATCACCTAATTCACCTATACCCACTGCCAAACGGCTGCTGTGAACCATAACCCGAGCTCATCATTGGATTGTAGCCTGCACCAGGCATTGCAGGTCGGCTAGGTGGCATCCCAGTTGGTGGCCTCATAGGCATTCCTTGACCCATGCCCATGTTCATCCCCATACCCATCCCCATTCCCATGTTCATTCCCATACCCATACCCATACCCATCGGCTGATTCACAGTCCCACCATAACCACCCATTCCCATGCCTATCCCCATGCCAGAACCTACCATGGCGTTTGGAGGGGGTGCCATGCCGCCAGCAACGGCACGACCTACACCCGAACCAGCTCCCATAGCTTTCCCCATTGTGACGGTAGATGTCACGGGAGCAGTGGAGCTTTTCTTCTCCTCTCTCTTTTCCTTTCGGTTCATGGAATCAAAGTCAATTCCAATATCAGCATGTGGATTGATTTTAGCTGAAAAAAGACAACACACCAGCATAAAAGACTCAGCAACAATAGAAACATAGATGTGGCTTCTGCCAAAGAATGATAGCGGCAAATAAGCAGAAGGTGGAAGCACTTACATCCAGAAATGTTCAGATTGACCAGGCCCCGGTTCAATGTGTCAGCCCAAACTGTTGATTTGGGCTCAAACTTCTTTGCAGGCTCTGTCTTAGCAGGTTGCAGAGCTGAAAGAGTAATAGCTATTTCTGAGGAAACAGGAACCGAGGCGGCTGACTGCGGGAGAAGGTTCATATTAGATGGAAGTGTATTAGTCTGATCAACAGGCTGAGTTGCATGTAAAGCAGCTGGCGTAGGTTGTGAGCCGAAGGGAGCCGACGGCCTTGACTGCATAAGAAAACTCGACTGATTTATCTGCATATTTGGAGGTCCTGCAGGCTGAGCTCCCTGTGAGGGAAGTGTTCCTGTGAAGGGCTGCGGAACAAAGTTTGCTTGACCTGGCTGAATACTTGTAGGCATTGCAGGTTGAACTATTAAAGGGTTAAAAGTTGTTGGCCCTGGCTGTTGAAAAGCAGATGGAACATCAGTTCCATGCATAAGCATGGATGCTTGTGGGCCCACCAAAAATGGAGGACTTGGAGAGGAGTTTTGTTGACTGAATGGAACACTGGGAGCGTAAGTAAGACCGCCGAGTCCATCGCCAAAATCAAAGTTTGTGTGTGTTTCCGTCTTGGGAGGCACAGGTGGTAGAGGCTCACCACCTCCAGTTAAACCATTCGGCTGGAAAGAGCTGGCAGGTGTCGGCTGCTGAGCTGGAAAATTTTCTTGAGTAGCCAGGAAAGGAGCATCTCCAAAAGGGTTATTATTGCTGGGCTGCATAAGAGAACAGAGAAGAAGATAAAAGATTGTTATGCTATCGACGGTAAGATTATGAATGATAGATCGAGTAGTGAGTTGACCCATTACCTCGCTCATTACAGTAGATGCTGATGGCTGAGCCACAAAATTGCTGGTCCCAAAACCTGAATTTGCAGGAATTTCGGGTTCCGGAGGGGTATCGACAGAAGTGATAGGCACCAGAGCTAAGGAATTAACAGGATCTGTCGCAGATAGTGATCCAAATAAATCCATTTCCAAGCTACTCGCTACAGGTTGGGTGGTGCCTGATCACAAAGGTGGACAAAAAGAAAAGAAAAAAAAAAGAAAAGGAAAGAGGGGAGGAAAAAAGAAAAAGAAGAGAGATAGAATCAGTTTAATTTGCACTCATAGATATTGATATGTGGAATGCAACCAACAGAACAATAGTTACACATTCCAGAGTACAGTAATACAAAACCTTGATGTCTCAGATCTTCTAGTTTCAGTAACTAAGGCAACCACAATCACAAACATTAATCCTATTCCTTGATTCACGAATTTTACTCTTTTATGTTTATTGGCCAATCTCGCTATCATGGGACAATCATTACCATCAGTCTCACACTCCATTCATGAGAGCTCCAATATTCCTTTTTTTTTCTAATTATGATGGTTAGACAAAAAGAAAAAAAGTCCCTCCTTACTGAAGCATATCACACTGAATGAAACATTTCAATCAGTTCTATCCTATGCAATTCCTACGGCTTATCCAATGTTAAATATCCCGTGGTGCATCCTTCCCGGAACTAGACAAACATTACGACTCCAACACAGAAAATTTACTAACCTAGACAATATATTTTCAGACTTTTTTTGGCAAGTAGTTCAAAATCTCAACAAACTTTACTAGGCTTATTGCTGTAAGATTTTAAGTGTTATATATGGCATGAAGGGCTAGCATACGCTTACTTCTACCAATCAGGACAAAAATAAAAGTGTAATTACCATAGCTGTTGTTGAATAGGCATACCGGATTGAGCTTAGTTTAGTCTATATACAAGTGTCTATAAGTTCAGGCAATCCACACAGTACTAACAGGTTCAAATAAGGAAAGTTGATGAGACACTACAAATATTTTCCCAATTTGCCAGAATTGCTCTAACATTGTTATAACACAACAAAACTCTTATACGACAATTGGAAGCTGAAATTACCAAGTCGGGAGAACTAATCAAAACATCTAAAATCTCATTTTACTAAATCAACAATGTTGCATTAGCAACCAACTTAATTAACATTGAATGATTTTGTCCACTAAATTTACACATATTTTAAAACGAAGAGCCATACTCAAGATGCATAGGAAGCTATGGCGACAAATAAAGGAAAGAAAGAATATGCAGCACCTGACACAGAACCTCGAGGATCAAACTCATCAAAACCATCACCCCCGTTAGTTTGTGGGAGTGCATTTTCAACAGGGGTAATATTTTCTGCGGCTTGAGCTGTAGGACCTGCGGAAGAACTTGATCTAGGTGCAGTGGGCGAAGTAACCTTTGGGGCAGAAGCTGACGAATTACCTCCATTTCTTGAATGGAAATTTTGTCAGACAAGGCAATTGCACAATTATCAGTCCAATATGTTCGAGGACTATGAAATAATTACCTTTCTTCATTCATTTGATTTTGAGTCACCCCAACGGTTTCTTCGTAGCTGGGTGGTGCATCAACACTCTGCTTTGAAAGCTTTTGTTCCAGTCGACTGGTATCAATATCATATTGGAATGGCAGTTATGCAATACAACTAAACAAATTACTTTAAAAATAAAATAAAGATAGTTACGTAGTCCAAGAAACTTCAAAGTTCACCTTTCATCCTGTGGAGGGTCATCATGTTTGCCACCATCACTTCTGCAGCAAAATTAACAATCAAATACTTAGATCATAGATCATATTCAACAATATGTAAGATTGAGAAGAAATATCTATAGAACTTCAAATAAGTAGAGTTGCAAGCAACAATGAAATAAAGGTAAAAGTGATAAATTAGATAAAACTACCCCAGAAAGACTTTGTGTTACAACCATACAAACTAACACTGAGTTAGCAGTGCTAAAAGGAAAAAAAAAAAAAAAAACAATGGAAAGATGAAAAGGACTGGGAGCATACCGAGAAGAATAGCGGTCATCATCATCATGGGAACGGTCTCTGTCACGATCGAAGCTCCTGTTTCTTGATCCATATGAATAGTCATCATTGCCACGGGCTCCTCGGTATTCATCTGCCCTGTAGTTACTCTCTCTTCCATAACGTTCATCTGTATCCCTAGCATAACGGTCTCCATCACGATAATACGAATCTCCACCCCCTCCATATTTATCATCATCCCTGTAACCCCATTCTTTTTCCCTTCCATAACCATTCCGTTCATCATCCCTACCACCGTAACGATTTTCATAGCGATCATCGTCATAGCGGTCACCATAGCCGCCAGCACCAGAATAGGAACTAGGCCTATTTGTTCCACCCGTCGAAAATGTACTGCGGTACCTGTAGAATAAAAAATGAAAATTATTATAGATGAAGAACAAATCAAACAGACGGTTCTTTTTCAAAGAGCATACTCACTTGTCCCTAGTTGCAACTGCTTTCTGTCTAACTTCCTGTATTCTTTCTTTATCATTAACTAGAGAAACAAGGCTTTGAGATTTCCTTCGAACGTTACTCCCTTGGTCCCGCCCACTAGAGTCAATATACTGGAAGTCGGATAAGGTCTGACATACAGTAATGCACTCCATCAGTAATAATGCTTTGCACGTGATACCATGGTTGCAGAAAATTGAAGCAATTTAGTATCAAGTAAATCAAGAGCAAGATGATACTTAACCGATATTTGGTAAGAATGCTCCCTGATATCATCAATCACACGCTCAGATCCATGCGCAACTAGGTAATCCAAGACAGTCAATGCCTACAAACCAATACAAAAAGGAAGATTGTCAAATTATATAGGACTTTACAAAAACACTCAATTAGGTAGTGCCAACCACCCAATAGAAATTGAAATATTATAGTGTTATACAGGACGTCATAAAAAGCACTTAATGATTTTAGTAAAAGTTTATAAGCATAAAAGAGTAAGAATATCTTGCACTTCCACATTCCCAAGTATTGCATATTTACCAGGATAGATAGGATCAAAGAAAAGAAAAGCACAGCACCTTATAAACATGACGCCAATTTTTTCCGGTATCGTTGATCCTCTTCCATATCACATTCATAATCATCTGGCATTCATGACTGCACGTTGCTTAACTCTCTTAGTCTCATACAGCAAAATTGTATAATGTAGTAAAATGTAATAGTTAAATTACTAGTTTCGTGTTGCTTGGGCAATATCAGCGAGAAGCGATCCATGCGGGCCCCATGGTTCATTGCTTGTAGCATCAAGAATCTATTGGAGATGAGCCATCAAAAAAGGAAAAAGACCTATGTTAAATGCGTGACATTGAGATAACTGCTAGAAGTGGGCACACTGAGAGCAATAAGAGTGGAAATGGAAAAATCTAAACAGACAAAGACATGCGAGAGAGTAAGACTCCACGAATCTACCTTCTGCTCTATTCCAGGAACCTTCAGAACCTTCTTATTCACCTCTCTCTTACTACAGAGCAACAAAGCCAATTTACATCAATCAAATATCTCTCATCAATATAGTATATGTGCATGAGAAGAAGAAATAGGAGTTTTGTATGTAAAAGAAGCCAATACAGGTCGCGGACAGTTTGATCAAATGCTTTCTTCATGCTTCTGGCACGAGCAGTCTTCTCTAGTTCTGCTCAGTGGCACCCGTCTCCTTCAAAGTAGTCAGATAATCCTACAGTTTGACAATAAAACGAATGGATCAAGAGGAGAAACAATAGACGATGCTGGTAGAGCTACCTTATATAAAAGGTGTTGTTCCCGCATGTAAAAAATAATAATAAGTCAGACAGTGTTAAATAGAAAATTAATTTATATATATATATATACATACAACATGAGATATAAAAGTAAACCACAAACATTAATTACAACATTAACACATTAAATGTTGAAGGCTGTGCGGATAAACATCTGGATTACCCTTCAAAATCCAAATATCAATACTGAACAAGATGCGAACCCTGAGTATCATTCATGGAAGCACAATTATGAAACTTCTGGGGCGTATTCACGTGATTACTATAAATATTGCGATATCTAGGCTTCAAAACTGCTACTTTTCCCCCTTTTTCTGACTCCGAAGCCAATGTAAAGATGAAATAACAAAGTAAAAAGAGAAAATGCAACCTCTATTTGACAAAACGCCCAGAAAGGAGCCCTATTCCGAGCTAGGATATGAGATCGATGGTTCTATACAATGTTGTGATAGACGGAATTATAACTTGTCGTCAATTTCTACAAACTCAGAGAGAGAAAATATATAAAAAAGGGGAGGGGGCGGAGGGGGAGAGGGGGGAACTACATTCACAAGAGATAGAGGCCAGAAGAAATGGAGAAAACTAAATCGATTCGAAGTATGCATCACCTGGGAAACTCGAATGAGAGAAATTCTACCGAATCGAAAGCCATTAAAAGCAGATTCAGATCTCTCAACCGACCATAAACAACCGACGATCTAACAAACATTTAGCACCACACAGCTCAGAGATGGTAGACTCCAAATGCATAAACAAACACACGAACAGAGAAATCAAAACAGAGAGAATTACGAGCGAGATCAAAATCAAAGCGCTAGATCTGGGAAGAGAAGGAAGGGTAGAACCAACCTGAAGTGAGATTTGTGAATCTCCCAACGGAGGAGCGTAGATCTGGATCAGGAAATGAAAGGATTATCGATCGAGAGATCGAGAAAGAGCGCGCGAGCGAGCGAGCGAGAGGAAGAGGGGGGGACGGATCGGATGATGAGCTCCTCCTCCTCTTCCTCCTCCGGCACCGAGGAAGCGGAAGAGACGTCGAGGAAACCAGCGAGGACTCGCCCCCCTCCTCTTTCCCTCGGTCGATGGAGGGACAGAGAGAAAGAGAAACAAAAGGAAAGAACAAAAAAAAAAAAAAAAAAAAAAAAAAAAAAAAAGGGAAAAGCGAGGGGGAGGGGAAGGGAGAGAGTTGGCACGTGTCGGTCAAATGGGCACAGAATAGATTCTTTCCCAGGTAATTACGGGGTGATTTAGTGTTATTATTACTACAAAAATTTAAACTCTCTTTCACTGTGGATGTTAGTGAAAATCGGAAGCGGCCAAATGACCACACCCCACCTCTTTCCACCTCTCCGTCCCTCTTCCTCAGCGAGCAGTCAAAACTATCTGCTCTCCTTCTTGTAGTCAGTATTTTGCCCCCGACAATCAATCCACACAACATTCACCGTGTGTTTGTGTTTGGTATATCCATACATTTAATTTATGACTATAAATATTTATTTTTATTATTTATTTTATTGTAATTTTATATTTGATTAAAATTTAAATTTTTTATGCTATTTATTTTCAATTCAACGCATACTAAAAGAACTTCAATTTTCAAATTTATATAAATAAATAATAAAAAAATTTATTTAAATTTTAATTTATGCAAAAAATTTATTATAATCCGAATTGCACCCAAGTAAAGACAGATTAGTATTCAAGAAGAATTATTCAATTCTTCGAGAAGGCAGACTTGGACACCGTAAATTTTCCTCTACTGTGTAAATGTTGACGGGAAAAATCAATTATCGGCAGCTGGAATTTTGAGAGAAAAAAAAAAAAAAAAAAAAAAAAAATTCAGAGATGGCTTAGAAAGAAAGCAAGTGGGTAGGAACCAGGGAATATTGGAACCTACCTGCCAACCAGCTTACGGAGAGGAGGGAGGGGAGGGAGGGATCAGGACTTCGACTTTTATTTCCAGTTTTTGTTTTTTTCGTAATAAAATGCTAGATATATATAATCTAAAATTTTAGTGTAGCAAAAAGTAATAAAAGTATATTTTTGAAATCTAAAATTAAAAGTTTTAGTATGTAACTTAATTATAATCCTGCAGTCAAAATGAAAAAAAAGAAAAAAGAAAAAAAAAGGCTCTTCCAAATTGCCCTTTCCGGACGTACAGCATAATTATACTCGACAATATTAGGCAATAATTAATAAAAACATATCGATTCAGGTGATCGTAGTAATTTCTGCGTCGGATGTTCTCTCAAGTCTCATGAGGGATTACTCGCCAGCTACAGAGGTGGGGATTGGTTGATGCATGCGGGCCACCTTTCATGGCATGGCCGTTGACACGTCCCACCCATGGACGAGTGCTGGAGCAAAGAAGAGAAATGTCGTCGGTGGATCCACCAACCATCTACAGCACCAAGTGGGCCGGCCGGACTTATCCATTTGCTCCCATCTTATGGTCCGGTGGATCTAAACTCTCTATAAGTCGTTTTCTTTAAGTAGTTTGAGCTCTTAATTAGTTATTGGAGTAAAATGGTTATTTCGATTACATTCCAAATGAATAAGATGAAGGTTCTCGGTAAAACCCTGTTCAGGTCCAAAAAATCCGAGACATTTGCTGGCAGCTAATTAGTAGAGATGGTGATAGGTGAGTGGGCTCGAGCAGTGCACCCCCTCTCTCTCTCTCTCTCTCTGGCCCATCACTTCTCATGGTCCAAGTAATTTTTAAAATTTTATTTTTTCAAATACATTTTTTTTTATATAAATTTTATTATTATTAGAGGCAGTAATGGGCTGGAGATTTGAGAAATTTGGCCCGACACAGCCCGGTCTGAATTTGGAGCGGGGCGTGGGCGGCCCATTTTGGCCCGAGTGAACATGAGCTGTGCCCGTTCAGATTACGGCCCTATTTTTGGCCTCTTTTATGGGGTTTAGCCAAGTCCACGTCATCGACCCTGCTCCACGTAGGCGCGCCTTTTAGGGGGGGGGGGCGTGGGGGCAAAATCGCGTTCGACTACGACTCGCGCGAGGGCCCAATTAGTGCGGGACCAGCAGTCGCTCTTTCCTTCTTCTACATATATTAAATATATATGATATACACGCGCCGTACGCCGCGCACTACATATTCCTTCGTCACCCCCACCCCGCCCCCTCGATTCTTTCCTTTTTTCCGTCTCCCTGCTTCTCTCCGTCTCTCTCGGCCGCGCGCGCGCGCTCTCTCTCTCTCTCTCTCGCTCTCTCTCCTTTTTCCCTTATATAGAATAAAAAGAAAATTAGGGTTAGGGTTTAGAGAGGAGTTGTTGGAACCCTACCGCCGAGCAATGTACCGGAGCGACGACCCATTTATGCAACCGCCGCATCTGCCGGGGGAGATCGTCGTCGCCAACGACGGCGGAGGGGTAAAAGAAGCGCTTCCCCATGCCTGGACGACGGCGGAGCAGCCCTTACACGTTCAGCAGCAGCAGCAGCAGCAGCCGCCGTCCAACCAGCTCGCTCTCTTCTTCCAGGGAGAGTTTTACGTGTTCGATTCCGTCCCCCCGGAGAAGGTCCAAAATCGCCTTTTTTATTGGCCTAGTATAGCGGTTTTGTCTGTGATTCCGTGTCGATTTCATTCGCATGCAACCGAGTTCCACTTTTTCCAGATTCGTGAACTGTGTTTTCCTTGCCCAAAAAAGAAAAAGAAAAAAAAAAGAAGAAAAAAAGAGTTGAATAATTCTTTGCTCTTTGCATGCGATTTTAGGGCAGTTTTCTAGTGATTGAACGATTTCTATTATCCATGAGAAAATCTTTTCCCGCTTCTTTGAATTACCTAGGTCAAGAAATTGCCTGCTTTTGACATGTTCTGTTTCTATGCTCAAACTCAATGAATAAATTAGCCACCTGGTAATCATTTTGGAACTTTATTATCTTTTAAGTTGCCTTCTTTTAACTGCATTTGCCTGCAAAGTGTCTCAGATGATAATACTGTAAGGAGTCGCAGAGTAGTGGCTTGTAAACTTGCTCGTACGTTTATTGTTTAATGTCCTCTTTACTTTTTCGCACTTATGCATGCATCTTTTAAGCTAGCACCGCGCGTTTCAAAACTACATATTTTTCTATCCGCTTTGTTCGACAGGTTCATGCAGTATTGTTATTATTGAACGGGCAAGAATTACCGTCGTCCGATGCTGCTGGCATGGCAGCACCCCAGCCAAATAATGTGGTATTGTTTAGTATTTGTTCTGTTTTACACAGCAATTCATTGTTTTCTCCTCCTTTTTTTTTTGACCCTCTCTTTACCATTGGCAGAGTGCTGTACCACAACCCATGAATGCTCATAGGCATGCTTCTCTAATGCGCTACAAGGAAAAGAGGAAAAACCTAAATTTTGATAAGAGAGTACTCTATACCGTCCGAAAGGATGTTGCTTCAAGGTACTTTAAATCTACATCAATTCAACAATTTAAGTTACTACTAAGATGACAAAGTGACCAATTTTGTGGCCTTATGTTGCAATGCATCTATAATGCTCTGTTTGATGCTGCTGGAATTTGAAATTTGTGTGCTTCACTTGACGATAGATGCCCAGATCGGCCCAGTTCAAGACACATAATGCATCTATTTTGTCATAATATGCTGTTTAATTGCCTTTTAAACCTATAGCTTGCAATTTTATAAGTTTTTATAATTATTTTTCTCGGTGGCCCTCTGAATTTTATGATTCTTTATTGGTATCTTTCTCGATGGCACTCCGGTTGTTGGTAATTAGCAATTTATTTTCCATGGCTTGCTTTCTGTATGCTACTTTATGTAACTTAGCCAATTACGCATACTCCAATTATGTTGGTTGAGAAGATGACTGATTTTGCTTATCTCTACTGTGGAGGGAGTAAAGGCCTATTATTTCTCGTATAATTGATTTAGATTATTTCATGATAAGCCTTGATATGATGTGCTAATCACATAATATTGTGAAGCCATCCTTTTTACATCTTCTGCCTTCTGTATTTGTGAACTACTTTCTGTTCCTGTCTTTCCATGACCAAACTGTCTGAAATGGGAATTCCAGAGAGTTAGTGGTCATTTATTGAGAAACGTGAGAGGATTTTGATATAATTGTTACCAACTTAAAAGGAGTGCTGCTTTCTGTAATTGAAACCTACCCATGAAACTCTCGGATCTGAATCTTGATCAAATGAAAACTCCATTCATGAATCATGGTTACCTTTGGATATATTCTTTTTGCTGATCCTCTATTTATTTTTGTGTGAATTATGTAGGATGAAGCGTAATAAAGGTCAGTTTGCATCATCTAAGGTAAACTCTCCTGAATCCGACACAACCTCCTTAAATTGGGATCCTAATCTTGGAATCTGTCAAGAGGAGACAAGTCAGCCAGCTATGTAAGTACTTCATTCTTCACTGTGGGAACATGTTTTGTTTAGTGACTTGAACATTCCAGTGCTGCACCATTAAGATAAACTATCTTGGGACAGCGTTCATTTGCATTTGATGTGAAAGAAATGGATGCTCTGGTTTTTTTTTTTCGCATTCTTATTTTCAGAAAAGTTGCTGTAATGTATAGTTACTAATTATGCAAAAATCTAAACAGCTGCTTGAACTGTCGAACGAGTGAAGAATCTACACCTATGATGCGTCGTGGACCAGCTGGACCAAGATCACTTTGCAATGCTTGCGGGTTGATGTGGGCGAGCAAGGTTGTTTCTTCATTTATCTCCATCATCTTATAATAATTATATATTCTTGAAATTTCTAATCAAATAAATCGAAAGATGCCCATCCTGTCCTTCCATATTCAGTAAAGCTAACTTGGATACGCTGCTAGTTCCTTTAAGATGTCCAAACATCAGGAAACCTTTAGAAATCAGAAAACATTAATCCTATTTAGTGCTTAATTTATTGTGTGCCCAACCAGATTCTGGCTTAGGACCACATTATGTGCTGTACCGTCAAGTCTTGTCATCGTGGAGTTCACAGAGCTCTTCTTTTGGGCAACTGTTATTTAGTGAAAAAGTATTGCTAGAGGCATACCATAGAAGGTCCCTCCGATTGCAGCTGAATGACTCGCAGTCTGTTTCGCCTGATTTTGCACTGTATGCATGAAGCGGGGCCAACAGACATGTTTGGTGCCCTCTTGTGTGCTTGGGTTTGCATGAAGGGTCTATGCACAATTGGATGGGTGGAGGAATTTTGGCAGTTCTTAAGGGGACACTTGCTGCATTTCATCCAAGAGCAAGGCCCAGCAGACCTTCGACACATTTATGCGCTAGCAAATTTGTTGCTCCACTGTCTGGACTAGAAAAAGATACTATATGGTGTAGGGAAGCCTTGTTCATATTGTTGTTAGTTTCTCTTATTGTAGGTCCATTAAGGCTGCTGTCTGGTTGCTGAAATATACGCCTAGGCATCCTATGATACAATGTTTTTAACTGGCAGGGGACGCTGAGAAGTCTAACACAAGTTTCTACTTCTGGAATGCAAGGAGAGGAATCCAATTGAGCAGGTGAGAGGTGGTTTATTCTCGACAGGTTGCAACCCTTTATGCCTAGTTTGGGAATGTGATAGCCAGCACGCACCCACTTTAATACTTTTTGAAGCATTTTCAGTTTTTGCCGAGCCTGTTAAGCATCAAAGCAGGTGAACACGGCAGCCACATTCCCAAATTCAGTAGTGGCATGGTACAATTATTAACAGATAAGGACGTGATGCGTATATCTTTCATTTCCTACTTTTTTTGTTAATGCTAGTGAATTAGAAGATTGGTTTTCCAGGTCTTCAAAGGAGCATATATGCACATTACTATGGATCAAAATAGTGTTACTGCAGATTTCATGTAAGGATAGGCTCATCTCTGACGGTTATTTCCATCTGAAATAGTTATATTTCTAGCAATCAAAGGTGGTCTCTGTTCATATCAATAATGTACAGTCAAAAGTCTTATTACACTCCATTTTGCGACAGCAATTTATTTACGAAGAAACTGGTGGTTTTATGGACTCTAATAAGTGGTCTGGTCTTTCTGCTAATAGTGCTTACCGTTGATTCCATTATTACCGTATTGTCAGGGACTTAGAAAATAGCTTAAATCTGTGACAGTATGCTCTTATTGCTACAAAATGTTGCAGCATAAGATCTTGGCTTCTCTACCATTATTTTTTAAGCTGTTGATGCCAAAATATTCAAAGGGGCTTATCATGACTTATTTAGTCCCATACCGCTTCAGCAAGAGATACGACAACCATAACTCTATTATACAAAATTATGAGGGTACACAAAGGGATCATGCGGCTCCGTAGTGGGCACAGAGCGAACTATTCTTTCGCCTTTTACTAAAGAATACCGTGTGCCCGCTACATAAAGCAGCATACGCCTCTTTTTGGAGGGCCTTTTCCTTTAGAGGAATTGGTCCTAACAATTCTAAAATAAAACAACTTTTCAAGTCGTATTTATTTAGCACTATTTGGTATTGGTTGTAGGTAGGTTTGCTAACTATCATTTGCGTTACACGACAGTTAAGTTAGGTCTGAGGTCTCCCCAGATTTGGTTCTTGTGGGTATTTGGCTTGTTAGTTTCAAAGTCTGATCTATGTCTGGTGGTCTGCTCTGTGGAACAATCTCTCTCTACGTTTAAATCGCAAACTTTTTGCTATATTGGAAGCTGGGAAGCAAAATTATGCTGCTACAAAAGATGTTAGATCTTTTACCAGTTGCTTACTGAAACAGCGTTAGATCTTTTACCAGTTGCTTACTAAAACAGCACTTCGCCCCACACCTGTTGTGCTTCCAACTAAATAACATCCAGCTCAACAACTGATCAAAGATGATATCAGAGCACCCATGTTTGGATCATATAGCACGACACTACATCTGTGTCAATATATTATCCAATCTGTATAAAAGATCTTACATCGGCGGAGAGCCACGAAAGTGAGCAGCACCATTCGATCTTCTTTGGTTTGCAAGATTCAGTTTTTCACCTGCCTATGCCAGTGAGTTATGCCCACTATATTTCGCAGACCGAAAAAACTATCATGAAAGGCTGCTGCATGTGCTCAGCCATATTTAAAATTAGTATACACATACTAATCAGCAATAACAGTTGGAACTAGCAAGAAGATAGACAGCAATATATATTAAGATAAGAATTAAGAGTAGCGAGGGCCAAGTATTTCCAAAAGATAACAAGCGTATACCCCATCCCAAAAAGTTAGGTTCTCCATATGTAAACCCACGAGACATGAGAGAGAGAGAGAGAGAGAGAGAGAGAGAGAGAGAGAGAGGATGCCGAGAGACAAAAGAAGAAGAAGAAGAAGAAGAAGAAAAACCCACCTCATAGTTCCAATATAGTTCCAATATACCCCTTCACCAATTTTCCCAACTAGAACCATCATTTATCCCCCACCTCCCTTTTATCCAACAACCCCACCTTATTCATGTACAATATATGATAACAAAGCCCGCCGACCCATTGTATAAATCCTCCAATCTCCAATCCCCTCATTCTTCTCTATTCCCAGTATACCTGCCCCATTTCACCCAGAAAAAATAACAGCAGTACCGAACAAAACAAAACAAAACTTAAAAACACTAGAAAGGTAAATCCTTGTCCTTTCAACATGCATCGAATTATAATTACCTCGGATGAGGCCGTGCTGGGAAAGATTTTGCATGCCTCATCTGCGGAGTTGGACGGTGAGATGCAGGACTCAAAGTCGTCTGAGATCGATGCAGCATATCCACCATAGATGGTGTTTGATAAGCTTGGACCAGGCTCCCACTATCAGTTGAGTCCCCACGTGCCGTTGCCCTCTGCCATGAGTGGGAGCTTAGACCTGAAAGAACATACGCCCTTCCGGATGCCTCGTACCTTTGCCGATTGGCCATCCTCTCCTGCACCTCCCTCAGCTCGGCATCCAACGCTGCACACAACCGATCACCGGACCGCCCCGACACAGACTCTGACAGTGCTCTCCTACAATTCTCAAGTATAGACACTGCCTGTGAGAGGTCACCTTGTTCTGCAGTGGCCCTTGCTTCCCCCATGGCCTCTGCGGCCAGAAGCCGGTTCCTCTGCCGGTCCACCTCCACTGACATTACCTGTTCCTCGACAGACACTGGTCTGGAAATTTTGACCTCTATGTTACCCACACTGACAGTCTCCTTCCTCACAGGATCTCTATAGATGCACCCAACTTTAAGCAGCAACGTATCCTCCTCAGAGGTAGGAGGAACATTAACTGACACAAGGAAATCCCTCTCTTCTTCGGCATACAGGTCCCCCACTTGTACAGATCCATTTTGCTTGCTATCAACGATCTGGCTAGCATAGCTGCCTGACTTTATAAGACCGAGTTGCACGCCAGGGTGCACGGCCTCCACCTCCACACGCATATCCTGCACCACCACACTCAGAAGCCCACCAATGCATTGGGCAAATGCATCCTGGATTGCAGCCTCAGCCTCGATAAATGAGAAGGTCCCCCCTGAGGTCTCTGAGATCGAGTGCAACGAGACCGAGTCATGGTCAGATCCGAACCCGAAGACATGAACAGGCACCCGCTGACTCGTGCTCCCGCAAATGGTGGATGGTACGAGAGCACGGTAGTCCGGCTGTGTATGGTGCAAACTGCCAATGGTGGGCATGACGGTGTACGTATCCTGGCCATCGGAGAGAAGTATGATGCTACAGACAGGGTTCCTCTCCTTGCAATCTTCAATCACTTTGGCACCTTTTCTGAGGCCCTCGGCTATATTGGTCCCGCCGCTGGACATAAGGGAATTAACAGCTTGCAAGCTCTGCTGACGGCCAGATTCTGACATCCGACGGAGGTGGAACAGGCGACGAGCGGTTGATGAGAAGGCAATGACAGAGAGCCGATCCGAGGGGCCAAGGTTTTGGATCACAAACCCCATAGCCCTCTTCAGCAACGCCAGCTTGGTGCCAGCCATGCTGCCACTAACATCAAGCACCGTCACAAGATCTACAGGAGCTCGGGAACTAGTATGGGCAAGTGGAGCTTTCAGATGGATCAGAATGGTGAAGTTCTCTTCGAAAGCGGACTGTGAAATTTCTGAGAACTCTGGGAATGCCTTGATTTCTACTGTTTTCATACAGCTGTGCTGAGATTCTTTAGCTGCTGCTACAGAGGGGGAGTCCAGAGGCTCATCATCATTGAAGCAGCAGGGCTCTGAAGCATCGCGGAAGAGGGGCATCAGATGGGGCTGCTGCTGCCTATTGGATGAGTCAACACGAGGGAGCCGTCGCAGTATGTTCATATAGCCATCATCTTGGGCATGGGCCCAATTGAGTGGGTTAACACGGGCTCTTCCATGAGCAGAGTCAGAGGAAGGGGGGCCACGGAAGGGAATTTCCTTCCATTTGGCCCTACAGACAGGGCAGACTTGGTTGCCATGTTTCACATTTGAGGCAATACAGTGAAAATGGAAAGTGTGTGTGCATTCTGCAGTGAACAGAGCATGACCTTGTCCAGGTTTCATGGAGGCCAGGCATATGGCACATGTTTTCTGAAAATTCAAAGGAATAAAGATTTAGAACGTGAAGATCAAAAATTTTATAATACACCGGGCGACTAGGATGGAATTAAAATCAGGGCAGCTAGTAAAAGGTATACTGTCCCACTCAACCTAGTATATAAGCAATAAAAACAAGAAGAATAAAAGCAAGACGATGTCAATTAACACTTCGCAAAGCAAGATAAATTATTATAGCATTATGCTAGGGAGCAGCATTTAATTTCATATGAGCTGGCCCAACTGATAAGAATAGCTGGAAATTACATGTAAAAATAATCATGCAGGCAATCTTAGCACACTACAAGCAGAATAATTCAGTTATCTAAAACTAACAAAAAATGTAAACAAATCTTTAAACACAAAAGAGCACTATGAATTAACTAATTCCCCAACAAAGAAGAATACGCTGCAGTGATTGGATAATGTAGAAATGTAGCTACATTTAACTAGTACAAAATCGTAGTTACTCACTTGTCATCATGGGTGGCCTCGTTCTAAATTTTAATATGACAACCATATGGTCAGAAAAAGAAAAGATTCAGAAGTTCAGGAAAAGAAAATGCAGCAAGCATTCTATCAAATGTAATAACAAAAAAGAAGAAAGGACACAAATAAATAAACAACAAAATAAGGCCATGGAACATTCAATGGAGAAGGAAACTCTATTTAAACTTGTGTCATGATTTTCACTGACCATATGTTAGGTCATGGGCTCAAGTCACCAAAGCTCAATAACAAAGGGACAGCACATGCACCATGCGACTTCGAGAACAGCGTATGCACTGCGAGAAGTGGCAACTAAGCATTTGGCAAACAAAAAGTGCCGCATAAGTTTTATTCCACAACGGCCTGTTCAACTAAGCATATGTCCTTTGTTTTCTATGTGGTTTCTTAAATATTATTTCTGAACTCACCAATCATCCTTTTTCAGCATAAAAGGACTCACAGATAAGTGAAAGGGATACAAGACACCAACTAAAGAAGTTTGAGAACTCGCCGAGAGCAAAGGCAACGTAGTATCTGTTACGCTGAAGTATAACTAACCCATTAATCACACCAACCCAGAACTAGTAGCTGGAGACTCTTCTACTAGCAACAAACAAGTAATAAATGGGTTGTTTAGAAATTGCAAGCACCGAAACAACTCATCAGATGAACAGAAGAAACTAAAGCTGATTCAGCCAGGATTTTCCTACACAATTGGATGAACAGAAACGAGTAAAAGTTTCTCTATAAATATAACAGCAGCAAAACGAATCATCACATCACAGAACGTCAAACATATTCATTATTAATCTATGCTGAAACACAAGTTAAGCTTTTGCCACAAGGTCATAGCATAGAAAAAATTGATTTTTTTTTTTCCTTTTTTTGAGGGCAACGAAAACAAGAAGTTTTGATTGCAGAGCTTTGGAAGGTAAATTCTGCATGATAAACGCGGGCATTAGATTTCTTCAACCAAAGAAGCGACTTTTCCCATTCAAAGCTACCAAAGCAGGGTTAATGAAAAAGGGGAAAACTGAAGCAACCCTTTTTCACGAATAATATATAATAATAATAAGCAAAAATGGCACAGTTTCCGAAAGGGAGTAGCGCACTTTAACCCCGCAAAAGGAGTGAAAGAAAGGGAGAGGACCCCAGAAAGGAAAGAAAGAGAGACCCCTCCCAACCTCTCCCACTCCCCACTCCCCCACTCCCCACCCCATCATCAAATTACATGATTTGAAATGAAACAACAACAGCTGGTGCCTGGTAGAGAGAGAGAGAGAGAGAGAGAGAGAGAGAGCACCAACAGTAGAGAGTGACAAAGTTCCAAGGCAAAAGAGGCACATGCACCCATCTCTGCACAAACCCTATACGTAAAATAGCAGGAACCGGAGGCATCAAGCAAAAGCCTTTAACATGGAAACCGAAATTAGTAAATCCAACGCACTCCACAGTACAACAGTATAGTAAGCAGAAATAAAAATAAATAAACAAAAAAAAAAAAAAAAAAAACGGAGCAGAAAAAACAAAAATGAATTTCGACTGATTTAAAGCTAAAATCTCTAAAATTTAAAACGGAGGATTTGGGGAGAAAAAAAAAAAAAAAAAAAAAAAAAAAAAGAGTGAGAAAGATCCGACCTTGGAGGATCTGCTCCCTGATTTGGAGAGCCTGAGGCCGGACGAGGTGGGGGTGGGCGTGGTGGGCATAAGAGCACCACCCCGCGAATCAACCCTCGACGCTTCCGACAACGGCGACGGCTCGTCCTCGGCGCGCCGGGGTGTAGGTGACGAAGCATCGTCGTCGCCTTCGCCGTCGCCGTCGCCGTCGAGAGATCTGGGGACGTAGACGCAGAGGTTTAGCCCTAGCGCGAGCTTCGCCTTCCTCCACCTGCTCCCCATGATCGAAGACCACCCTCAACGGTTAAGACAGTACTTCAATCTCAGATCTGATCCATGTCTCCTCACTCTGCTGCGCGCGGATCTACTAAAAGCTAGGGTTTCGAAGCGAGTTAGAGGAAGATAGGAGGGGTACTGCTGGAAGAAGGAAGTCGCTTCTTCCCCTCGTTCGCTGCAGAAACCGCCATTAACGAGGTTCTGTAGAGAGAGAGAGAGAGAAAAAAAGAGTAGTAGTAGTAGTGGTGGTGAGAAGAGGAGGAGGAGGAGGACGAGGCGTAATAATAAATGAGTATAATAATAAATAGTAATAGTAATAATAATAAATAATAATAATGACTGTGGTGGTGGTGGTTTTGTTGACCTTTGGGATCAGCTTTTGAGAAAGAGAAGCGAGAGCGAGAGAGAGAGAGAGAGAGAGATGGGATTGGGTGCGGGGGGCTGGAGTAAGTGGAAGGGGACCGGCCACATCGAGAGAAATAAAAAAAACATAAAAAAAAATTACAACATTTATACTCCAAAAAAAATATACATTATATATTTTATCTATTCAATAAATAAAATATATTTAAAAATTATTTAAAATAATTTTTTATCACATTCTTAATAAAAAACTAAATGTACACCTTCTTGAAAATATACATCTTACATTTCACCCCATTATGAGGTGGGGTAAATTTTATCTGTCATTTAATGTGATGCATGGATGAACTTTATCCCACCCCAAAATAAAAATATAAGATGTATACCCCAAGAGTATGTACAGATAGCACACCTCTTTATTAAATGGGAGAGCGTAGAATGTACAGCTGGTGTACACACAGCATTTTGCGAAAAAAAAAACGAGGAAGAAAATAAATAGCATTTTCTCTCCTTGGGGTGCCCGATTTGACGTTTAATAAATTGTAGAAAATAATTTTTTTATACCAAAAGTTTTATATTTTATAATATTTAATTTATAAAAAGTTATTTTTTTTATTAGTATTTGTTTCGTAGATAATAGAATTAAACAAGAGCATTACACTATTTAAATATTTTATATTTTTTATTAAAAATTAGTAAAAAATAAAAATATTTTTTTTTTTCAAATTCGCAAAATAAATAATTTAGTACTTAATAAACACAAAATAATAAATATTTAAATATTTTTTATATATATTTTACGTCTAAATAAACATATATTTATACAATTATTATACAAATGCATTTTCTACTGACGTTATTTGTATGGAACTATATACTGCTGTCAAAATAAAATATTTTTTAGATTAAAAAATATATAATTTAAAATACTAAAAATTGTATATAAAGAGCATAATTTTTGTATTGTGAAAGCAGATGTATTATATCTAGCAAAAATTTAATCATTTTTGCTCTAACGATAAAAAAAAAATCAAGTATTAATTGATTAGTATTCAATTAATGTAGAATTTAAATTTTTTTAGAATATATTTATAAATTAGGTAATATTGGTATAAATTTTAGAAAACTAACCCCTCACAAAAAAAAAATGATAGAGAATGTATAAAATTTTTTTTAAAGAAAAAGATAATAAATTACGTACGTTTATTTTAAAATAAATTTAATTAAAAATTTAAAACAACTAAATTTTGAATTCGAAATCTTAAATATCAATCAGCAAAAATTTTATCATTTGTACTAAAAAATTTATATTAAATTAATTTATATATCGGATTATCAGATGAAAATAAATTATATTTATATTTATAATTATAATTTATACTTACGAAAGAAAATATATATAAAACTAGTGTAGTTACCCGCGCGATGCAGCGGGTAGAATTTATTAAAATATTTTTTCATAATTTTTTTTAGATCACATATATGATAGTTAGAAAAAATAAGTATTAAATATGTAAACTCATCAAAACTATTTAATATAGAAGATTTTGTTGAGAATAAAAAAATATAATTAAATCTAAATGATATGTAATCAACATAAAAAATACAAAAAGAAAAAAAAAAAAAAAAACTATTACATGTGTTTATAATAAAGATTTCGTGCAAATAAATTTTTCTATCAAATTTTTGAAGAATGGATTTAACTGTGCGAGCAGAGTGAAGTGAGTACCGTTACATACCGGGGTTCACACATGCCGAATGATCCTCGCCACCGTCCGTGACACGTGCGTGGCTCATCCTTCCCACGCCCATGTCACGATTCTCCATCTCCCTCTCCCTCTCTCTCTCTCTTTCTCTCTTTCGTATGATCGTATCATATCACATATAAGACTCTCCCAACTCTCTCCATACACACACAAACACTCTCTCTCATGGGGAAACGCAAAAGAGGATAGGTGAGGGGATATATAATGAGTAGAAGATGAGGGAAAGTGAGGGGGTGTACGTTTTAAAAAGACATGAGGGAAGGTGATGGGGTGTAAATTGTATGTAGGAAGAAATTAATAAGGGAAGGTGAAGAGTGTATATAATGGGATGTACGTTTTTAATGAAGACAATGAAGACACGTGGCAAAAATAAGAGAAATCATATATAGGTATAGATAACGTGGAGCAAAACTGTGCCGTTTTGATTATATATATAACAATATTCTTCGCATTTGGTTAATCCTTCCATGCACGTTACCCCAGTACGGAAATATTCGCGTTAATTTGTACAATAATATTATTCATTTTGCTTACTATTTATTTATTTAATACATAATGACATGATCCAGCGAAGACCAGTGAGTTAATTAAAATAAGAGTATCATGTAGCATCTAGCTAGCTAGCTACGTAATGAAATTGCATGATAGAAAAAAAAAAAAAAAAAAAAAAAAAAAAAAAAAAAAAAAAAAAAAAAAAAAAAAAAAAAAAAAAAAAAAAAACTAATAAAAAAAGTTTTAAAAAAAATGAAAATGAAGAGTCAAGCCTCGTAACTTGGGACTGAACAGTCATTTCCTAATCGGACAACCACGAAATGACAATTATATTCTAAATTTGTTTCCTTTATTATTATTATTATTATTATTATTATTATTATTTTGGATGATTTTTTTTTATTTTTTATTTTAAAAGTTTTGACTGATTTTTTCTACTCTCGCACTGTTATAATTAACTAATTAGTTGAATAATTAATTTTATTCGTGGTTGGATGATTAACGAGCCTTGTCCTATCAATTTTGTGGCGTGCGTGTGTAAATATATATCACAGAGCACATGCAGTTAATCAAAGCATTAATATAGTATTTTAATTTTCACAGAAAAATTTATTAAAAAAAAACAAAATAGAAAAATTTCAAAATAATTCGCATAGAATATATCCACCGTTTTGTTTGACCAACCCACCACCCTAATTTATACGTACACATTGATTTAGGGGAGACAAATGCACGATATTTCGTGGTGGACACCCAAACTGTCTCGATTGGGACAGAGACCACCTCGACCACATTAATTTGTTGCATTAGAAACCCAAATGAACAACAACAACAACAACACAATTTTTTTAAAAAAAAAATAAAAAAATTGGTACTAAATAAAAAGTAATAATATATGAGGTAATTAATCATTTGTATGCCCTGGTGGGGCTTTAATTATGTTCGACAGTAGCTAGCTAGTTTCGATTGAGATTAATTAGTTTTTTAATCACATAGAATGATACCCTGGTTTGACAATGGGGTCTTAATTATGGACTTAGTTATTATATGGGTGGAGCTAGAGCCCCACCATATTGATTTCATTCACCGTAATAAAAAGATAAAATTTCTTATCATGTTGGATTGGATGAATGGTCCCTTTCGTACGTGCTTAATCAATCCACGCTCTCCACGCACCCAACTCGATCGAGCCGAGTCAAATGGGGTTTAGGTAAGTTTTTTTTAAGAGAGAGAGAGATCAGCTGCATCATCATGCCTAGTCTTTTTCGCCGAACCCACATGTCACGCTCCAATAACGTCACTAGTTAATCACTTAATTTGCTGATTATAATTTTTTTTTTTTGAGAGAATTTGCTGATTATAATTAGTTGACCATTTTAAGGATCAGATGCTAAGCATCTTATTTTTTGGATGCCATTTTATATCTTACTGTATGTGATCGAATATTTACGGTTCAGTTGGACCGGTAGATATATTTATAATATTTAATTGTCCGTTGCCTATTGTATCGATCTTCATGATAAGATTCATATTGCTCCACACTTTCATTCACATACATTCTCTCACTTTCTCGTTTTTAAAAGAAAAAACAAAGTGAAATATCTACTTCTTTTTCAAGGAAAAAAAAGCACGCGTACATTATGTACGTGTTTATTTTAGAATTATCAGTATTAAAAAATAATATTTTTATTATTAATTTATAATAAGATCAATTAATTATTTTTAAATTATATATAACTATCTTGTCGGTCCGCTAGCAATAATAATTTATTGAGCTCAAACTACAGTCTAAAATACTTAAGTCCAGTTATTATTACTAGTGTTCATGTCTTATATAAACTCAATCACAATTCCATCCACATATAATGTGAGACAATTGGGGGTGTCGCATTATATAATATCGAAACTTACTGATGCTAAATTTTTGTTATTAATTGTGAGGTTAGCAAGTAATATAGATAATTTAGCGTTAGGGCTTTTGAAAAAAACATGATTGAATCAAACTTGAGTGAAAACTCGGTGACTTTTTACACTAATTGAATTATTCTCTGGTGTCGCTAGGTTTTTTCTACTAACGCTCGGTACCGCTTGACTCTTCCAGCTAGCGCTCGCTCGGCTCATTTTGCTAACATCCGGTAGCTCTATTGTTTTGATCTTTATTTTTATATTTTTAAATTATTTTTAGAAAAATTTATATTTTTTCTATTTTGAATTCATCTTGTTTCAAAATTGATTAGCTTAAAGAGATATATTAGAATTTATATTAGCATTCAAACTAGTGTTTAGAAATGCAACATTATTTAGGTGACATAACACTTAGGCATAACATAAAAAGAGATCATGTGCATAGCGTATAGAATCACTCATCACATTACATATAAATTGTGTCATGGGAAGTACATATATAATATTATGCATGGCAATAGTAACATAGATAGCGTAAGTATATGTGAGAGAAGTCAAACCTTGTTTAGCTCTTCCTGCTAGCATTTGTTTGGCTCTTTTTGCTAACACGGTCTTTATTTTTGTATTTTAATTTTTTTTTTTTAAAGAAATTATATATATTTTTTTATTTTAAATTTAATTATTTAGTTATTTTAAATCTGATTAGATTAAAAAATATATTAAAATTTATTATTTTTGACTAGTAAGATTGAAATATCGTTTTTATATAAAATTATAGACGTGACATTCGATTACTATAATCAAAATTTTTAAAATTAATTAAAAGTATTTTTGTCTCTGTTAAAAAATTAATATTTGTTACATCTTTTTCTTTCCATTTTTATGTCTCTCTCTCTCTCTCTCTCTCTCTCTCAATGAGGCTTAATTAGGTCTAGGTGAACAAGTAATTGCGAAATTTTGTGCTGAGTTTCGCATCAGCATTAGGGATCGCTTCAAGTAATGCGTAGGTGCATATAATGTTGATGGAGATGATTAGAGTCTGTGGTGGTGGTGGTTGTGGTGGCATCCTTATCAATGATCTACTACTTGTAGATTGCAGTGAGTTTAATATTGGTGTGGTGGGTCCTTGAGAATAACTGCAGCTCTTTGTATTTCATCTGCTAACGCAATTAGGTTGGTGGACCCATTTCTTGATTAATAATGGGCCACCACCTCTTCATCTGAGGAGATGCCAACTAACACGCAATCGTCGACAAGACCCCAGTTCGGACAACTGCAGAATCCATTTAAAAAAGGGCAATGCTATACTCCCACTACTTGGGTGTACATTCTACGCTCCATCCATTTAAGAGTGGGAACTAATTTATCGGTCACTTCGAAGTAATCGGTGAAATTCACTTCAAAGTGTCTGTTTTAAAATATTAGGTAAAACAAACAAATAGTCAATATATATATATATATATATATATATATATATATATATATATATATATATATATATATATATATATATATATAGTAGAGTTTATATACTTTTAAAAGTATAAGTTCAATTGTGCTTGTAAACTTTTTATAATTGAATTTGTATTAAAATTTATACTATTTATTTTTTTCTTTCTCTCACTTTAATTGACTTAACAAAAATACAAATTTAAATGCAAATTTAATGATAAAAAATTTATATTCACAATTGTGCTTGTGTTTTTAAAAGTATATAAATTATGCTCTCTCTCTCTCTCTCTCTCTCTCTATATATATATATATATATATATATATATATATATATATATATATTAAATTCATATGACAGTGAGGCAGGAGTCGTAAATCTGCCATTCATATCTCTGTCTTCATTTTGAATCTTAAAGCAAAATTAATAGTAATGATAATTTTGTCTCAAATATTATTATTATTATTTGATATTATTCTATTATTATAATTTTGATTCTCTTAATAATATTAGAGATAAATAAAAAATTAAATTATTAAAATGCCAACTATTAATTTTTTTATTTATCACCCGAGACCGTGAAATATAACTGATATAATTTTTAATATCAAAAATAATTAAGAGAATTTTTTTTTTACAATTTAATCTTAAACTGGCCGGTATTCAAATGCTCAATAAAAAAAGAAATACAGAAAATAAAAAAGAAAAGAAAAAAGAAATCAGATTGGAGAAATTTTTATGGTTGGTGAATAACGGACGTCATGACGAGAGAGCATGCAGGTGGTTGAGAGCCAAACATTAATTAATTAATTGCTCTACATTAATTGGCGAACAAAGGACCGAATGTTGCATCATTGCAACAAACACCCACCAACATAGTGGGCTAGGATTGGACCTAAGTGGATTCGAGTGGGCCACCTCACCTCTCCTTTTGTTTTTTTTTTTCTTCTTTTTATCTTGGCTAAATTACACAAAACTTTTCTGTAATATTTCACTTTTTTACTTTACCCTCCTGTCTTTTAAAAATTTATATTTTACACTCTCGTAATTATCGAAATATGCATTTATCTCCCGCCGTCACCATTCCGTGAGTAAGCCGTCAGTTTTTTAAAAAATATTATTAGATATACCCAAAATATCCTTCAAGAATGACGGAAAATAAGTCTAGACCCTTTCTCTTCCTTCCATTACATTTTCCCTCCAATATAAAGTAAATGCATTTTCATCAATTTACCTCATCCGTTAACGCCGTTGCCCCCTAAAGATAATTCGGTAATTACGAGGAATAAAATGTAGACTTTTAAAAGACAATAAAAAAAAATAAAAAAGCAAAATATTATAAAAAAATTTTCTGTAATTTAGCCTTTTATTTTTTCCATTCTCGTACATATTCTCTCTCTCACACACACACACAGACACACACACATAAAATATATAATTAATGTTCCCTCTGCAGCAAAATAATTGAGATGCAGCAAGGACTGCACTAGTCCACCTCAAAAGTCAGTTTACGCGGGCGCTCCCGGACTCGTCGAACGCTCAATAGCCCCACCCAAGAAACGAAATTTTGCTCTCCCACGTGCACGCACCAGTTACGTACTGCACATGAAATGTTTTATATTTTAATCAATGTTATCATCTACTGAATAATTTTATTGACTAACGATGTCTTTAAATCATAAAAAAAAAAAAAAAAAAAAAAAACAAAAAGATTAGTTAGGTGAAAAACCTAGAAAACAGTGATATTATCAGAGATTGTTGACGCAGCTATGATTTGTTACAGAGAATCATCATTTGATTGATGGAAGATTGGGCCCGCGTGTGTTGTTGGCCTGCATGTCTTGAAATTAATGTCAGATTAGATTTGATCAGTATAATCAGATTTAGAATCTGAACTAGTTACTTACGTCCAAGATGTTCTAATCCTCAAAACACAGGAATTATAAGTGTGATTGTTTGTCAGAATTGCAAAAAGTTTTAAGTATGATGTTCTGTAAAGCCAGATCTTTATTTATTTATTTATTTATTTATTTATTTAAAGTGTAGTGTCTCCTTTGGGTGTGTTATTAGATTGGACTCAACTCAGGGAGTAAACTACTGACATTCATGTTGGGCAGATCTAGATCTAGTTAGGCCGAGATTTCTGTTTCATTTTTGGGTCAGGCTACCATGTTGTCGTCGGTCCGGCCCATTTTCGTTATCCCCGTCTCTCCATTTCTTGTTGAAAAATCACTTATTGCTCTACTCAAAAGGAGATCAAATACTCTGTTCAAATAGAAAATCTAAATAATTTACGGATTAATTTTCGTTATCATATAAGTATATGTAACTATCCGGTCCAAAATGTTTTAAATTTAATATATTTTTTATTAAAAAAACAAATTTAAATTTTATTCTAATTAATTTGAACCTAGTTGTTTTGTTTTTAAGAAAAAGATGGCAAGCTATCCGTTTCATTCAATTGGAAAATAAATTAAGCAACAGAGGCGAGACAACAAGGTCTCTGAACAACGACAAAAAAACTAAAAAGATAAGAACCGACAAAAAACAAACAGGTAAAACCCACCTAAGGGGAGCTACAAATGGTTGGTAACGGCACCTGTGCATGCCGCTCGCCCTAGTTCCACCCACCGTACCAGTTCACTCTTAACCAAACTAACAACGAAAAGGGATCAGTATTAGACCGCTGGAAGATTACTCTGTTTCGAATTTTTCAGATCACCCACCAGTTCGCTGACAAATAGGTTAGGGCATTACCACTGGCCCTAGACCACCCCCCTCCCACACAGTTCTCCCACACCCCTCGAGCCGAAGTTCCACTAGTCTGAAATCCAACGTCCCCATCGCCCAACCCGATCACAAACCGTGAGAAGACACATCTCAAGAACAAATGATCGGCCGTCTCTACCATGGATCTGTAGAGCACACAACGGTTGAATCTAGTTGTTGAGCTCTAAATTTGATTTTGCTATATTGAGATTGGATTTGAATCATTTCCTAGACCTTAAAAGTTCCAATTGGCTACAAACTGGACGAATAGTAATAAAAGAATTAATTCACCATATTTATTATCTGTGACTAGCTGCAGTAGATCACCTTTAAACCTGATATAAAATGGTATTTTTTAAATAAAAGAGGCTACATGGTCGATCCACCATATATTAGTATTTTCGTGTGTAGTGGACTGCTGCCACTTAAATAGTAAATTTGAAAACGAAATTATATTGTTTCGATTTGACCAATTTGAAATGTACCAAGCAAAAAATTAGAGACATTTTGGAGGAGAATTATGAGAAAAATAGCAGTTTCATGTGAAAAACATTTGGCATAATTTAGAGGAAAGGACTCGGGCTGCAGGTGACTTCAATTTTCTTCATTTAGGACCATGCATATGCAATAAATTAATTGCCATCCCATAACAACACTGTGACAATTTAGTACCAAACATATGCATAGTAATTATATATTAAGCAGGTAGAGGTGCTCTGCTCTAATTCGACCACACATTACTTTCAAGTTGGAGATGATGAGGTTTCATGGTTTGTGCGGCGACTCTATGGTCATAGTTTGTGGGCGGTCCCGTCGCATCTAATGTGTACATATCAACTTTTTATGCTGTGTTTGTGGTCATACCTGGAATGCTCACATGGTATCCATGAAACCACACCAATCCATGCGAGAGATATATAGCAATCAACCTAGCATCATATAGTGCACCACCAAGATAAAATATATCGCTTGTGTATATGTCTATGAAAAAAATATATTTCAATTTCTAAATTTTAAATATTTACTATCAAATTGGTAGCCAGCAATACTAAATATGATTGGTGTTGAAAATAATAATTCAGGCTTAATCTAAAATTTAATTAAAAATAGAGTTTATCTAAATTATATTTAAAAATTTATTTATAATTATCTAATTAAAATAAAAATTAATTAGATTTGTGATATGCTATGATTTAATAGCTATATATATATAGACGTGATAATTATGTGAATTAGACCACAGTAGATATTTTTTATTAATAAAATATTAATTTTTTTCTAATATTTTTATTTAATATTATTTTATTTTAAAATTTTAAATTCTAAATTATATAATTGATATTACCTTAAATATTGATTTCGACAATTAATATAAAAAATTTTAACGTTTTCAATATTTAATATTAAAGCTGAAACTTTTCACACTTTCAATCATCGATTATACATATAAGTAACATGTGACAATTAACCGCTTTAAATTGATATAAGAGATTCACGGGAAGATTTATAGTAGTAGTATGTGGATTCATAACTCTCAGTTTTTATTTATTTATTTTTTTTTAAAAAAAGTGCTGGATTTGCAAATCATTCATCATCATAGTTGATGAAACACGTGCTCTTTTCATTGCCATCTCTCTGATTGACCTGTACTTGTTCTCTACTCCGAATTTGACTTGACTTATTGTACCAATGGGAGTAGACGAATTGCGTACTTCTGACACTATTTTGCATTGATTCTTTCCTATTGTGTTTCTTCTCATTAGGATTACAATTTATATTTGAAATACATGATAAAGATTTTATTTGGGATTATAAAAAAATTACATTACCAAGTACTCCGATTTCAATATGAAAAATAATTTTTGTACAGTCAAAAAAAATATATACATTTTACATCCTATCGATTATGTGATGGGTAAATTTTACTGATCATTTCGTACTGATCATTTCGAAATGATCAGTAAAATATAGTTCATCTTAGGATGAATAAAATGTGCATCATACATCCAAAAAAGAGTGTATGAGAAGTATTACTTCTATTTATTAAACTTTAGAGGGTCACTATCATTCTAACAACATATTTATTAATTTAATGACTAAAAACCAAATAATTAATATCAATAATTTTGTGCTATCGATAACACAGTAATATATATATATATATATATATATATATATATATATAATCAATAGTATCAACTACTTAGTATTATAAACTTTTTGATCCTTGAATGAAAAAAATGTGTGGTTAAGATTATAGTGGTCCCTTAGGGTTTAGTGAGTTGTTGGTGAAATAGTATAAACCTAGGAGATCACTATAATTCTAACCGCATATCTCTTCATCCAAGAGTCAAAAAAGACTATACTACAAGTGCTTGGTATTTTATTTTCTAAAGTAGGATGCTACGTGCTTTGTTTATTTTTGAAATAAATTTAGCTAGATATATGAAGCAACTATACTTCGAACTCGGGACCTCGGATATCAACCACCAAACCTTTTGTCACTTGCGCTAGTAACGGTCGATAAGTACTTGATATTATTGATAGTATAGTAGCCGAACTCATATATATATATATATATATATATATATATATATATATATATATATATATATATATATATATATAAAAGTTTTTATGTTTTTAAAAGTAGAAAATTATTGATACTTGTAAATTTTGGACTCTTGAATAAAAAAATATGCGATTAGAATGATAGTGGTTTCGTAGGGTTCAGCCAGTGACTTGCAAAATAGCATATTTCAATAGATGAAATTGATTAATGGGATAGATCTAACGGTAGAAAATTTATAAGCACTAAATACTTGGTATTTTTAAAAATACTATAGCGGAATTATCTCTCTCTCTCTCTATATATATATATAATTCTTATTTATTTCCTAGGTAATATTAATTATATTTTGTATATCATGAAGAGCAAGATATAATATATTTTTAATCATTTTTTAAAAAAATTTCAGAAGTATATTTCTACTTAATATATGATTTTATTCTAAATCTATTTTATTGATTTGTATCAAATGAGTCTCAATGCCAAATGAATTCTAAGAAAAAATAATCATGATTAATTGGTGAAACATGTGTTTGAAATTTATGCTAAAATATGTACATTCTTAATTAAAGAGCAATTTTTGGTGCAAGTCGTCTGAGAATTTACAAGATACTACTTAATTAGCAGCTGATCAGTTGATTAATTAAGAAAGTGGCTGAGTTTTTATTCTGAAAAGCAGAAGAAATTGTACAAACTATTAACAAACTATTATTGATAGGTAATTATCGTAGACAATAAATTTTGGAAAAAAAAAATTATATATGCTAGAAATATCGTAGTGTTTCTGGTTACCTTAAGTGGAAAGGAAAGACATGCCAAAAAATAGTTATTTTTTAATGTTGACTTCAACTTTGATTTTTTTTTTTTTTTTTTTTCTAATCTTTCTTTCTTTATGATGGAATTTTCTATTACTATAGAAACATAAGATGGCCAGATTATTTAGTTATTGTTTTTATTTCGCCAAATTTAGTCCCAAAAAGAAAAATTCTAACATAATTTACTCAACAAGTAGACTAGTCCATGATCATTTTACATTTTGCTAGGTACATTGGCATCATGTAGCCGTTTTGTACAATCCAGTTCCATACTAGTCTATAATATATCTAATAGAACGTATTTAGTATAAAAGCCAATCCGTCCCTAACTTAAAAATCGCTAAATTATTGACTCTTTGTTATATTTCAAACGATTTGCAGCCTTTCGATGATAAGAATACTCGGAGATGAGGACGGCGAATAGAGTGTTGGGTGGCTCGGATCGAAAATCGGTAGAGAATAGAGAAGAAGTGAGATAAGGGATTGGGAAGAGGAGAGTAGGATAATTGGAGGAAAATGTTAGGATTTGATTAGATTTGTAATTGAATCCTAGTTGGATTAAGATTAATATTTAAATCTTAAAGAGATAAGTTTGTTAAGATTTAAATATTAATTAGAATAAAAATCTATTTAGACTAGGATTTGGATAGCTTTTGATATAAGCTATAAATATAGCATAGATGTTATTATTTGACGGTGGTGAATACACCCACGGTGGTGTTAACGTGGTTACATCCATGGAGACAGTGGTGGTAATATCCATGGAGGTGGTGGGGGCTAGGATTTAACCACACCCATATAGTGGTATCTGTTGGAATAAAATTTAAAATTCCAAAATTCTCAATAATTATTTTATTATCAATTTTCAATTCATTTATTAAAATTTATTCTCATTTATTAATTTTAAGTTATTCTCATTTATTGTCATTTATTTTTCTTATTTAATTATTCATTTATTCTCTTTTAATTAATTTATTAATTAATTTTATTTAATGTATACTAAAACGTTGGGTTGAAACGTTTTTGCTTTAATACATTAATTCACCATTTAGGTGAATTAAAGTTGGCATGGAACCCAACGCATCTTATTGTCCTGCCCCTATATATATATATATATAGGGTATGGGAGATAGGAGTTAGAGTCAAGAAAATAATAGAGAAAGAAAGAAAGAAAGAAAGAAAAAAAAGTTGTTTTAAGTTTTTATTTTATTTGGTTAATTTTGTTTATCGGGTGTTGAAAGAAATTTCGTCAACCTCTTCCGCGGTCGTGCTCGTAGGAAGGGGAGTTCCGGTCGTACCTTGGGGTGGTATCTCCGATTAATCCGTACGAAGGACGGAAATACGCCTTAGGGCAGTGCCTCGCACGCTTCCGGATCAATTTTATTTCGGTTTATTTTTATCTACAATTTCTGGATTTTTCATAGCGATTAAAGGTAAGTTCTGTTATTCAAATTTAAACATAAACTAGTTAGATAATTTAATCACAAACAGATTTAGTGCGATTATTTTCCTAACAGTCTAAGGCGTAAATCCGATTTGTTTCTGATTAAATCTAACTAGTGCTAATCCGAAATAATATTGCAGCTTACATATAATTTTGTTGTCAAAATATTAGTATGTTTAACATTCAAATTTAAACATATTAGAATTAGCATTTTAAAATTTTAAATTGCATATAGATTATTGTGATTTATTTGCTCTCTTTAAAATTATTTAATATATATATATATATATATATATATATATATATATATATATATATATATATATATATATATATATATATATATATATATATATATATATATATATATATATATGTATATTTTACTGTTTTCTTTTTTTAGCTACAGTAAAATAAATAAAATAAAATAAAATAAATAAAAATTTATTTACTGTTTTAGCTTCGGAGAAAAGAAAAGAAAAAGAAAAGAAAAAAAAAAAACATACATTTATATACAGTTTTATCTACAGGATTTTTTTTTTTAAGTAGTATTTGAACCTACAACCTTAGTCTTAAGGTAAAGACACTAAACACAAAGCATAAAGCATACTTTATATATTTTAGTTTAATCTTATATTATTCAGTGCAGTTTACATATTTTATTTGATTGCATTTATATCCGAAAATATTTAAATCAAATTCAAACTTTAATTGTTTGGGTCATCTGTTTGCTATTGAACTAATTGAGATAAAAAGATTAATATTAAAATCTTAAACAATGTGTATTTGTTATATATATATATATATATTAAAACAAATAATAATAATATTAAAAGATTTATTGAATCTTTTTTGTAGCTCATAGTTGCTAGTTTAAAAAAAAAAAAAAAAAAATTTATTCTCTCAATTAGATTATCTAAAATGTTTCAAACTTAGAAACCTATCAAGCTATTTGTCTACTGGACAATTTATTTCAATTTTATCCAGATTTGCTTATGAACTTAGAGAACTATTAAAATTAGGTTTGCAATTCCTTCAATCAGAATAGAAAACTAATACCGATTTAGTAAGATTGAACCAAACCCTATTAGACATAGTTGATGTTATATTTTTAAGTTCTGATGTATCTCAGAACTTGTGGGGGAAAGTTTTTTATCAGCTTGATATATTTGGGTATCCAGATTGTTCACCTGTTCATATTTCTGTTGATCCTAGTATGATTCATTAGATTGCTCGAGAAAAAACATTTCTTTAATTTAAAAGTAATCTATCTTATGGACTCAAATTTGTTGGTTGTTCTGTACAACGATTCCAATTGAATTTCTGATTATTTGAACATCAAATCTATTTCTATTCGGTGTGATTCTAAAGCTGCAATTAAGTTTTTGTAAAATGAAATTGATAAATTTCAAAGCTAATAGACATATTAAATTAAGACAAGAATTTGTTAGATGTCTAATTTTTATGATATTGTTTCTTTGAGTTTTATTAGATCTGAACAGAATCTTGCAGATTGCTTGATGAAAGACCTGAATAGGACTAAAGTCCTAGAGTCATCGAGGGGGATGGGACTTTGCCCATAAAGGGCCTTCCTGCAGTGGGAACCCAACCTTTGTGATAGGAGATCCCTTGAAGAAGGTTCAATGTGGTAAAAACAAGCTGTCAGGTTGGCTAAAGAGCACTTTCTACAGTTTATTCTGAGGAACTTTAGTTCCAAGTCCATCCCTATGGTGAGTTGTGCTCTGTGTAGTGGTTGAGGTTGAGCTTACAGCTCTTAATGGAATCCGAGACGATAATTTTTGCGAGATGTGACTCTACACACATCCTTGGAGGAGACCACCTATATAAGAATATTCGTATAAGGCCGCGACTATGAGATGCGGGCTGTTCATAGAAATTCTTATGAAAAAATCAAGGTACTGTGTATGACCTTTAATGCACAGACTCGCGACGGAGAATTCTGTATTGTGTGTGTGGTAGTTGAAGTCAGGGTCAAAGGAACGTAGTTCAAGACCTGGTTCACTCCGATTCCTTCTGATGAAAATTGCTTACACTAAGTGAGGTTAAGTCTCTTAAAGACACCTTACCTATTACATAGTATAAACACCCGATAATCTTATTTTAATTTTAATTTTAATTTGTTGAGTTTAATAATTATTTCGAAATTTTGAATTTTGTGGGGGATTGTTGGAATAAAATTTAAAATTCCAAAATTCTCAATAATTATTTTATTATCAATTTTCAATTCATTTATTAAAATTTATTCTCATTTATTAATTTTAAGTTATTCTCATTTATTGTCATTTATTTTTCTTATTTAATTATTCATTTATTCTCTTTTAATTAATTAATTAATTAATTTTATTTAATGTATACTAAAACGTTGGGTTGAAACGTTTTGCTTTAATGCATTAATTCACCATTTAGGTGAATTAAAGTTGGCATGGAACCCAACGGCATCTTATTGTCCTGCCCCTATATATATATATAGGGTATGGGAGATAGGAGTTAGAGTCAAGAAAATAATAGAGAAAGAAAGAAAGAAAGAAAGAAATAAAAAGTTGTTTTAAGTTTTTATTTTATTTGGTTAATTTTGTTTATCGGGTGTTGAAAGAAATTTCGTCAACCTCTTCCGCGGTCGTGCTCGTAGGAAGGGGAGTTCCGGTCGTACCTTGGGGTGGTATCTCCGATTAATCCGTACGAAGGACGGAAATACGCCTTAGGGCAGTGCCTCGCACGCTTCCGGATCAATTTTATTTCGGTTTATTTTTATCTACAATTTCTGGATTTTTCATAGCGATTAAAGGTAAGTTCTGTTATTCAAATTTAAACATAAACTAGTTAGATAATTTAATCACAAACAGATTTAGTGCGATTATTTTTCTAACAGTATCTACACCCACGGCGGTGGTAACACCCAAGGAGGTGGTGGGGGCTAGGATTTAGCCACATCCATAGTCTTCTAGATTTATAGAAGACGAGAGAAGAGAGTCTTCTAAGTTTATAGAAGACGAGAGAAGAGAGTCTTCTAGGTTTATAGAAGACGAGAGAAGGGTGAGAGAGATTCAGGAGGAGCGCTCGGGTTGAAGCTACTCTATTACAGAAGAGAAGTCTGTACAATCGGTGTAATTCTTTTCTTGGTTAATGAATCTTATTTCACCCGCATATTTTCTGTTTTGGTTTTCTTCTCCTTGGTGGTTGTGAGGACCCGGAATTTCCACGTTTGGATTACTGTTGGATCTGCGGCTTCCGGAGACCCATGTTGGGTGTTAGAGGTGTTTGCGCGCATATTGGACCCAAGATTTGGACTCGGCATGAAAAACGGATCAAGTTTGCTTTCCCGGGAATTTTTGAGAAATTTTAGAAGTGGAATTTGGCAAATCGGACAGCGGATTTGGATTCAGCGCGCGAAAACGCTTAAAATGGACTATTTACTTGTATTTTTCGGAGCTCGGATGACCCGGCACGGATTTCGAGGTCTTGGGTACTGTTCCGGCTGCCGGAGAGGCGCCGGCGGCGGCGGCGGGCGGCGGAGCGCGGCGGCTGGCGGCGGCGGAGGTGCGCGGTCCACCGCGGAGGCGTGCACCCGGGCGCTGGCCACGTGGCGCCTCCCGGTTGGCGGGCGCAGTGGGCGCGGTCCACGGGATGGCGCGGGTGCACGGTGGACCGGAGCGGGACACGTGGCGTGATGGCATTGGCTGGTGCACGAGCGCGCGGTCCACGCAGCTGGCAGCTGGTGCCTCGGGATGCGGGCCCGACACGGGGCCGTGGGCGGCGCGGCCGCGCACGTGGGCGCGACGTGGGCGCGGCCGGGCGCACGTGGGCGCGAATCCCGAGGAGTTGACTCCGCGTTCGGCGGCAGAGCTGGAGGACGCGTGGCGCGACGCGGTTGGCCGCGCTCGCTGTTGCCTGTTCGGGGACACGTGTCACTCCAGGGGCGATTCGGGCACAGCTGGTTTGGGGTACATTTTGGGTCACTGTAGCAGCCCGGAAGTTTCGGGCGCCCGGAAGTTGGGACAAAATGGGTATTTCAGGATTTGTTGAGTTGGGGCTATAAATAGCCCCCTTTGGCCTGCGTTTTGAAGGTTTTGCCGAGCTCTTCTCAGGCAGAGGTTTTAAGAGGAAATGTTCCTCACCTTGTGCTCCACCTTGTGATGGATTTACAGAATTTTTGGAGGCCTCGAGATCCGCGCTTTCTGCGACGCGGCGCACTGCGACGTTTCTTGGATTTTGGCTTCTACCGTCGCCTTTCAGTGTGGGAGACCCCCTGAGCTACCCCGATGGAATTTTGAGACGATTTTTACGGCACCGCGTTCATGAGAGGTACGCCTTCGATTTCCGTGTTGATCACCTTGATTGATTCTGAGTTCTTGGCACGGTTTACGAGGCATTTCTAAGCCACTGTTTTGCTGGTGGATTTCTGGACAGCGGAGGCTTGCCGGAATTTTATCTCCGCAACCGAGTGTCGGATCGAGACGAGCCTATACACTTTTTGGATCTACTCGTCGCAAGTATTATCATTGTATTTTTCCGGGATTTTTCTGAGGCTTGCCCGAAGGTATACTATTCCCCTTTTATCTGTGTTTGAGTTTACAGTTGTGTGGTTGTGAGTGTTTGCGCACCTGTACTGTGGAATTTGTAACTTGGCCTACGGGGCTCGGATTTGGGCGTGCAGGTACCCGTTTCGAAGGTCTCGACGAGACGCTCGCGGTGATATTTTTATCGGAATTTTCAGGGCACTTTCTGCAGGTGGGAATTTCAGATCTTCAGGACTGTCTTCTGCAGATTTTTGTACTTGGTTATTTTGCGGAATAAAGTGTAACCTTGGACCTTTTGTTGTACCCAGGAGTATTTGCGGATGTTTGTGAACCCGTTGGGTTGAGGATTAGTGGAGGTTGTTGCTTCTGGTGTTTTCAGCTGTGGAACTCCGGACAGTTAGCATTTTCTGGTGGGTGGCCTTGTCTTCACGACCTATGGACTGTGCATTAATTCTATCTGTGTAGGGACTTGCATGTTATAGATGTGTTTTATATAGCATGCTAGATTATAGGAATTGATGTTCATGATGTTGATAGATCATCATGTATTTATTGTCCTTCCCTACAAGCTGTTGATTATTGTTATCTTGGAATTTGACCTAGCACCCCTGTCATATGATTGCATGTGTAACCAGACTGGTAGAAAACCCTCACTTGGGCTAGGGTTATTTCTGCTTTAGACATCCACACTTCTATCTTTCCTGGACATAGTGTTCTTCCTCGCCCGGGTAGTGGGCCGAGTGGTCAGGAGTTATCTTTTAGTGTGGGATGCATGTTACACTCGTGCTTGGGAGCAGAGTGGCGTCTGGTAGATGTAGTTGGTTGTTCATCTGTAGCGGGAGCCGTTTGGGTAGACGGCGGTCCCGAGATGTTTTATTTTTCTTGTTTTATCTGTCGCCGCTGTGCTAGTGGCAGCGGTAGATCAGTGTTAGCAGAACCTTAAACCCAGAACCTTTTTGGACACACATATGATTTTTGTCAACCAAATATTTTCTTCCAAGCATCGTAGGGTCGCCTGAGTCTGTTCCTGTTTGATTGGACGAAGGCATTAGCCCTTCGAGGCTTAGATATAAAACTTGGTTTCAACTGTTTTCCTAAGCAGAACTAAAAATTATTAAATATGAATTTCTTACAGATCAGATGGCTTCAGTAAGAAATGTCACAGTTTTTCCTATAAATTAACCACCGAGATGATTCGAGTGGTCTGGGTTCTAAGGTCTGCCTTTTCTTGGGACGAGAACAACGAGAGGCTATGCCTAGAGCCTGTTCTTGTTTGATTTGGGTTGTAGGTTCTAGTCTTTCGGTGTTCCCGGACCCTTCATTGGGTCAGTGGTTGAGATGTTCGGCCTGTTTGGCCTGTTGAGTCAGCTGTTCGCAGTGGATGCGATGTCGGCCTGTTGAGGCAGTTGTTCGCAGTAGATGCGACGTTTGGCCTGTTTGGCCTGTTGAGACAGTTTCTCGCAGTGGATGCGACTTGGTGCCATGAGATGGCAGAGTGTGATCTAGAGGTTGTTTCTCTGATTTAGTGGTGGAGGTGGTTCTCCCACTTAGCCTTGAGGATCTTGGGGTTCTGGCAGATCGAGTCGTGGAGGTTTCCCGACTCAGCCATGGTCGTGCATTTATCAGATTGAGTCGTTGAGGGTTCTCCGACATAGCTGTGAGAGTGTGTTGGGCTATTCCTGTTCGAGTCGAGGTTCCTTTTCCGACTGAGTTGTGCTTTGAGCTTGGAGTTACCGATCTGTTTGATCGTGGATCATAGCCTGCATGAGCCACATTTGAGCTTGACAGAGATACTTTACAGAGATACTTGAGATTGGTTACTTTTTACTCGAGCGGGTCGCTCCCCTCGAGTGCCACTCCGGAGTAGGCGAGACCGGATTGTTATACCGGCGTGAGATTGAGCTTTTCTATCGCGACTTGTCGTTGCATTTGTCCCTCTGGCTGTGCTGGTGTTGGCAGTCATGGACGCCCTACGTAAGTCCGCTCCTCCGGGACGTAACGGCAGTAGATCCTACGTAAGTCCGCTCCTCCGGGACGTAACGGCAGTAGATCCTACGTAAGTCCGCTCCTCAGGGACGTAACGGCAGTAGGTTGGCGCAGGCTTGACTGGACCCGAGGAGGCAGTCAGTTCAGATTGAGTGATCAGAGATGAGAGTTAGTTGTGGCATCATGTTCTTTCTGTCCCACTCTTTGAGCATCTAGATAGAGGCATAGTAGCTGTAGAGTTTACTTTTCCCAGCTTTCCTTACAGCACTGCTTTTGTTACTTTATGCCTCTAGTGGACTTAGTGGGCAGACCGTCGGGCTTGTTGGCGGCACCCACTGAGAACTACTTGGGACGTAGTTCTCACACCCGTCGTGGTGTCTTTTCCCACAGGAACTTCTACTCCAGTTCCTGTTGTTCCTGTTGCTGATCCTTCTGACCGAGGCGAGGGAGTCGCGAGCTAGTTCCCCACCCGTCGTTGGAGTGTAGCGGTACCCCTTCAGAGGAGAGCTTCAGTAGATTAGTTATTTTATTTTCCTCCTTTGAGAGACTGTTGTAGTGAGGATTGTTATGTATTGAGAGCCTGTACACTGATGTATTTATTGGAGATACCTCCCGGTTGTGTTCTGAGTTTGTATATGAGGATTCTGCATGATTATCATTTTTGGGAGACGGACATTGTTGTGTTATTTCCAGTTGTACAGTGATTGATTTAGTTATACAGCAGATTTTTATTTATAGCTCTGATATCTGTTTAGCTGTAGTACTTTTCTTGCAGGTAGGACGCTTCACCTATGCGGGTTTGGCATAGGTGGCGGATCTGTTGGCGAGCCGGGTCGCAGTTTCGACCCCGGGGCGTGACAGTGGTTGTGCTAATTCCAGTTATATTAAGAGAACGGGTTTTTGGTAAAAACCTGATTTGACGTTTCCGCTGCGGAATCCCAACTCTAGGCGGTATCAACGCGGATTGCGGTATCGAGCTAAAGGTTGCGGATTCAGAGAATCTGGTACCGGGGCGAGTACCGGATTTTTCCAACAATTGGTATCAGAGCTAAAGGTTGGCGATCCTCAGGAGATATCGACATCAAAGTACTGGATTACCGATCATCACAGGAGGCCATAACAATTTGATCTCGTTAGGCGTGTTGGACTCGAAGGTATGTGATTTTTCGGCTTCAGGTGGAGCTAGAGAGTCCAAAAGCGAGATCGGAGATGCAGTCGCTCAAGGTGGAGTGGAGGAGAGCTCGATGTAGCAATTGAAGATTACAAATCAAATCAAGGTGGAGATTGTTAGGATTTGATTAGATTTGTAATTGAGTCCTAGTTGGATTAAGATTAATATTTAAATCTTAAAGAGATAAGTTTGTTAAGATTTAAATATTAATTAGAATAAAAATCTATTTAGACTAGGATTTGGATAGCTTTTGATATAAGCTATAAATATAGCATAGATGTTATTATTTGACGGTGGTGAATACACCCACGGTGGTGTTAACGTGGTTACATCCATGGAGACGGTGGTGGTAATACCCATGGAGGTGGTGGGGGCTAGGATTTAGCCACACTCATATAGTGGTATCTACACCCACGGCGGTGGAAACACCCAAGGAGGTGGTGGGGGCTAGGATTTAGCCACATCCATAGTCTTCTAGATTTATAGAAGACGAGAGAAGAGAGTTTTCTAAGTTTATAGAAGACGAGAGAAGAGAGTCTTCTAGGTTTATAGAAGACGAGAGAAGGGTGAGAGAGATTCAGGAGGAGCGCTCGGGTTGAAGCTACTCTATTACAGAAGAGAAGTCTGTACAATCGGTGTAATTCTTTTCTTGGTTAATGAATCTTATTTCACCCGCATATTTTCTGTTTTGGTTTTCTTCTCCTTAGTGGTTGTGCTAATTCCAGTTATATTAAGAGAACGGGTTTTTGGTAAAAACCCGATTTGACGTTTCCGCTGCGGAATCCCAACTCTAGGCGGTATCAACGCGGATTGCGGTATCGAGCTAAAGGTTGCGGATTCAGAGAATCTGGTACCGGGGCGTGTACCGAATTTTTCCAACAATTGGTATCAGAGCTAAAGGTTGGCGATCCTCAGGAGATATCGACATCAGAGTACTGGATTACCGATCATCACAGGAGGCCATAACAATTTGATCTCGTTAGGCGTGTTGGACTCGAAGGTATGTGATTTTTCGGCTTCAGGTGGAGCTAGAGAGTCCAAAAGCGAGATCGGAGATGCAGTCGCTCAAGGTGGAGTGGAGGAGAGCTCGATGTAGCAATTGAAGATTACAAATCAAATCAAGGTGTAGATTGTTAGGATTTGATTAGATTTGTAATTGAATCCTAGTTGGATTAAGATTAATATTTAAATCTTAAAGAGATAAGTTTGTTAAGATTTAAATATTAATTAGAATAAAAATCTATTTAGACTAGGATTTGGATAGCTTTTGATATAAGCTATAAATATAGCATAGATGTTATTATTTGACGGTGGTGAATACACCCACGGTGGTGTTAACGTGGTTACATCCATGGAGACGGTGGTGGTAATACCCATGGAGGTGGTGGGGGCTAGGATTTAGCCACACTCATATAGTGGTATCTACACCCACGGCGGCGGTAACACCCAAGGAGGTGGTGGGGGCTAGGATTTAGCCACATCCATAGTCTTCTAGATTTATAGAAGACGAGAGAAGAGAGTCTTCTAAGTTTATAGAAGACGAGAGAAGAGAGTCTTCTAGGTTTATAGAAGACGAGAGAAGGGTGAGAGAGATTCAGGAGGAGGGCTCGGGTTGAAGCTACTCTATTGCAGAAGAGAAGTCTGTACAATCGGTGTAATTCTTTTCTTGGTTAATGAATCTTATTTCACCCGCATATTTTCTGTTTTGGTTTTCTTATCCTTGGTGGTTGTGCTAATTCCAGTTATATTAAGAGGACGGATTTTTGGTAAAAACCCGATTTGACGTTTCCGCTGCGGAATCCCAACTCTAGGCGGTACCAACGCGGATTGCGGTATCGAGCTAAAGGTTGCGGATTCAGAGAATCTGGTACCGGGGCGAGTACCAGATTTTTCCAACAGAAAAAATAAACTATTAATTTATTTTATTGATTTCCTAGTTACATTTTTTATTATGTTCTCCTTTACATAGTACTATAATGAGAATCATAAAAAATAGTAGAATTGTATGTAAAAGGTAATAAAATGATATGTAAGCCAAGTGAGTCTTAATCTGTTAAGTGTTTGGTTCATAGACTGAGTTCTAAGGTATCTTCTGATTGCTTCGATGCCTAGCGGAGCGGGCGGGTCTACTTCTTCGCCCGACCGATCCGCAATATTGAAAAATTAAGAAAATAAAAAAGCTAGAGTTGAAAATTTTTGAGATATCCAACTTACTGAATCCGATCTACAAACTTAAGCTTATTAAATTTGTGTCTATGTATATAAATACGTATTAAATTTTCACACTCTTATTAATTATAAGTGTCATATGAGAAACTTTTATACAGAATAAAATTTTTTGAATAATTTATTATACATCAATCGAACAAGACTTAAACCAACTTCCTCTAACTTTCTGAGTAGTTTTGGCCCTCCAAGAGATCAGGTGGGGGGATCTTAAATGCATTGAATATTAATTAGGAAAATGCTATGTGTACACCCGTAAGGGGTGTACATCTCACACTCTTACTTATCTAAGAATGGGGGTGTGATGATGGGTCACTTAATGTGACCTGTAAAAAATATCGCCACCATTAAAATAGTGGAGATGTATGATGTACACCTCTTTGGGGTGTATATGTAGCATTGCTCTATTAATTAATCTACAAAGAAGAACAAATGCTTTGAATGATGTTGACGTGGCTTCAAAGCGGAGAGAGGCTTTCGCTGCACCCAGTGCATCTGGACCTTTTTGTACACCACTTACACGCTAATTAGCAACCACACGTTTGTTCGCGCCATATTTCAATCCCACCCTCCAATATTAACTAAAATATTATTTTTTATTCATTTAAAAGCATAACGGCTGAATAAAAACCACGAGATGAAGAAAAAAAAAAAAAAAAAAAAAAAAGGGTGTACGAAGTGTGGATGCACGGGGTGTAGGAAGTAATTTCCTGATCAGAAATAGCGTGCAGCACATCCTATAAAAAAAGAAAAAAAAAAATAAAAAAAAGAAAAAAAAAAGGGTAGGTTTGGTCTTTAGTAAGACCGCATCTCCGTTTACTCCCACCAACCCATCTTCGCCGGCAGTCAGCACTCGTCGATCTGCCCTTATTATTTATTAATTTATTGAAGTCCTCTTTTTTGATTTTGGACGAATACGAGTCCAGACCGACCAACCCCCAACACTGAAAATCCGTCCGTCGAACGCCATCCAAGCGTCGGTCAAATCAGCTGTCAGATCCGATCTGGATCCGACGGCCCAGATTAGCATCCAACTAACCCCGCTCTCCCCAACAACCAAAACTCCGTTCCCCGCGCTGTCTATTTAAGCTGCGTCCCAGACTCCCCAATCTCTCCTCAGGAAATTATTAACCGGCTCTCATCAGCTACAAATTAATTAAATTTCCTCTTCCATTATATTTATATATCTCCCATTAATCCCTCTCACTCCCACATTCTCTTTCTCTTTTTAATTCATCATCGATTGGCTAGCTAGTGCTGTGCTATATATATACATATAGCAAGCTCCTTCAATTTAATTCACTGCATTGTTGTTATTAATTGATTTTATTGACAATTAATTAAGTGCTCGCTCGAGATGGAGTGCGCGGCGGCGGCGGCGGTGCAGATTGTTGAGGGTTGTGATGGGAAGGGTTTGTGCGTGGAGAAGCGGAGGGACCCGCTGAACTGGGTGGCGGCGGCGGAGGCGATGAGCGGGAGCCACCTGGGCGAGGTGAAGCGCATGGTGGAGGAGTTCCGGAGGCCTCTGGTGCGACTGGAGGGGGCGGATCTGAAGATATCGCAGGTGGCGGCGGTGGCGATGAGCGAGGCCTCGGCCGACGCCGCGGCGGTGCGGGTGGAGCTGTCGGAGGGGGCGAGGGACGGCGTGCGCGCCAGCAGCGAGTGGGTGGTGGCCAGCATGGACAAGGGCACCGACAGCTACGGCGTCACCACCGGCTTCGGCGCCACCTCCCACCGCAGGACCAAGCAAGGAGGAGCCCTCCAGAAGGAACTCATCAGGTACTTAATTATTATTATTATTACTTCATCAATTTTAAATTAAATTTATTCATTCACTTACTATAATTGATCAATTAAAAACATGAAAACAGACTGTTTAAACTCGATCAACTTACTAGCTAGTAATTCCAACCTGGTAAAATTTTATTTTTACATCTCTCTCTCTGCTGGAGTCTATACCATATATAGAGTTTGATTGCCATTGGTGGATGGTCCAGCGTGCCGATTGGTCTCCTCATATGTTGGGACCAAAAAGTCCCGAGTTATTGCCAATCAGACAAATTAACCCCCTGTAAAATTTTAAGTATACACAGCCTCTCTTTGCAGCCGTCTGCACAGCACCATGCATAGTAGACGGCATGAAAACGTCTCTCTCTTTGCAGCCGTCTGCATCTCCTCCTACCTAACCCACCTCGATCGGCGGCCACAGAAATCTAAACGCAAGTTTGACCTCTTCATAAATTTTTGTATTTTGCAGCCTGCTGCCATCCTATTCATTTGCACATCTAGCTAACATTTTTCGCATTAGTTTTTTTATTTTTTATTTTCTTAATATTAAAAAGTTAAAAATATCATTTTAATTTTTTTTAATTTTTTTTTTTTATGGGAGAAACTTTTATGGAAGTTGAGCTCTCTTTAACTTTTAGATTGAAAAAATTATAACAAAGCTAAATGCACATTCAAAAAATAAGAGTAAATTTTATTCTCTTATCATCCTTTTTTTTATTTTACACTAATCTTAATTATCAAGCTATATTTAATACTAAGATATATATATATATATATATATATATATATATATATATATATATATATATATATATATATATATATATATATATATATGAAAATGCTAGATGTACACTCCAAATGGGGTGTACATCTTACACCCACCCCATCTTAGGGTTGGGTGAATTTCACTCGTCACATCGAGTGACGAGTGGATGAATACCCACCCTAGGATGGGTGGGTGTAGGATGTACACCCCATTTGGGGGTGTACACCTAGCACTTCTCATATATATATATATATATATATATATATATATAAACTTGTGTAAAGTCTTGATCAATTTGGTGTAAAATATATACTTATTTTTTAAATATCCTACTGGCATTACTCTTTCTCAGAAAAAAAGAAAAAGAAAAAAAAGGACTATAGGGTGCATGATCAAAAGAAAAAAAAAAAACAAAAGTACTACTATGGGTACTAATTATCTTGAAAGATTCCGTCAATCAATCCTAGCTAGTGTGGCTGGTGAACTAAACCAACCCTTAAAAAATGAAAAGGGAAAAAAATTAAGTTTACTTATTTTTAGGACAATTACTTATATATTTCTGATATTTTATTTTATTTTATATTTTTTGATTTTTTTATTCATCCATCTTAAAGTACTAATATTAAAAATATCGGTAGCGGTCGTTATTATTCCTGTAAAATTTTTATTTAATCATTTTTAATATACTTTTATGTGATTACCAATTTTTTTATTTATTCTTAAGTTAGAAATAATTAAAATATTTTAATCTTTTATTTTTTCAAATATATCTTTTTGTCGTTATCAATTTTTTTTTTATTTACTCTCGAATTAAGACAAAATATGTATTTTAATTTTTTTTTAACTCGATAAAAATTTAATCCGAATTTAATTCGAAATAACTTAATAAATACTATCAAAAATATATAAAAAGTATATTTTTTTAAAAAAATATTTTTTTAAATATTAGGAGGTATATAAAATATTGTTTCTATCTTTTTAGTATGAGCAACGCTACATGTACACCCCCAAAGGGGGTGTACATCTTACACCCACCCATCTAAGGGGGGGGGGGTCACTTCACAAATTGTGAAGTGACCCCTCACCACACCCCACCCATTGGATGGGCGAGGTGTGCGATGTACACCCCCAAATGGGGTGTCCAAGTAGCATTTTCCTTTTAGTATACGCTAGTGTCCTTTACAATTTTTGTTTTTATTTATCGAGTTTCAATCTACAAACGATTACCTCTTGTGTCGTGTCCGCCGTAACTGCTGCTGCAGTTGCACGCTGGAAAACTGCAGAGCAGAAATACAGCAGTTAGCAGTCTCTCTGTCAGCTAACGGCGTGCATTATTGTTGATTAGGATACGGAGAACTTACGTACGTACGGATCCAATCAGAAATAATAATAATAATATAAATGCTGTTCTGTGCAGATTCCTCAATGCCGGAATCTTCGGGTCCGGGACCGAATCAGGCCAGACTCTGCCGGCCCCGGCCACGAGGGCGGCGATGCTGGTCCGGATCAACACCTTGCTGCAGGGCTACTCCGGCATCCGCTTCGAGATCCTGGAGGCCATCACCGCCCTCCTCAACTCCCGCGTCACCCCGTGCCTCCCCCTCCGCGGCACCATCACAGCCTCCGGCGACCTCGTCCCCTTATCCTACATTGCCGGCATCCTCACCGGCCGTCCCAACGCCAAGGCCGTCGGCCCCGACGGCGAGGCCCGGCTGAATGCCGCCGAGGCCTTCGAGGTCGCCGGAATCGGCGGCGGGTTCTTCGAGCTGCAGCCCAAGGAGGGGCTCGCTCTCGTCAACGGCACTGCGGTGGGATCGGGGCTGGCGTCCATAGTCCTCTTCGAAGCCAACATACTGGCAGTCCTGTCGGAGGTGCTGTCGGCCGTGTTCTGCGAGGTCATGCAGGGGAAGCCGGAGTTCACCGACCACCTGACCCACAAGCTGAAGCACCACCCGGGCCAAATCGAGGCCGCCGCCATCATGGAGCACGTGCTCGAAGGCAGCTCCTACATGAAGATGGCCAAGAAGCTGCACGAGCTCGACCCGCTGCAGAAGCCGAAGCAGGACCGCTACGCTCTCCGCACGTCGCCCCAGTGGCTCGGCCCGCAGATCGAAGTTATACGCTCGTCGACCAGGTCGATCGAGCGCGAGATCAACTCCGTCAACGACAACCCGCTGATCGACGTCTCGAGGAACAAGGCGCTCCACGGCGGCAACTTCCAGGGGACCCCGATCGGCGTCTCCATGGACAACACCCGCCTGGCCATCGCCGCCATAGGGAAGCTCATGTTTGCGCAGTTCTCTGAGCTCGTCAACGATTTCTACAACAACGGGCTGCCCTCTAACCTATCGGGCGGGCGGAACCCCAGTCTGGACTACGGCTTCAAGGGCGCGGAGATCGCCATGGCGTCCTACTGCTCGGAGCTCCAATTCCTCGGGAATCCGGTGACCAACCACGTGCAGAGCGCGGAGCAACACAACCAAGACGTGAACTCGCTGGGCTTGATCTCTTCGAGGAAGACCGCGGAGGCCGTGGAGATTCTGAAGCTCATGACTTCCACCTACCTGGTCGCGCTCTGCCAAGCCATCGATCTCAGGCACCTGGAGGAGAATTTGAAGGCCGCCGTGAAGAGCGCGGTGGGACAAGCGGCGAAGAGAGTTCTTACGGTGGGAACCAACGGAGAGCTTCACCCTGCGAGGTTCTGCGAGAAGGACTTGATCAAAGTTATCGACCGCGACCACGTCTTCGCGTACGCCGACGACCCCTGCAGCTCGACGTACCCCCTGATGCAGAAGCTGAGGCAGGTTCTCGTCGAGCAGGCGCTGAGCAACGGCGACAAGGAGAAGGATCCGAGCATTTCTATCTTCCAAAAGATCGCCGTTTTCGAAGAGGAGCTCAAGGCCCAGCTGCCCAAAGAAGTCGAGGCTGCGAGAGTCGCATTCGAGAACGGCACGTCGGCGATCGCCAACAGGATCGAGGAGTGCAGGTCTTATCCGCTCTACAAGTTCGTCAGGGAGGAGCTCGGAGCCGGGTACCTAACCGGGGAGAAGGTGCGGTCGCCAGGAGAGGAGTTCAACAAGGTGTTCAACGCCATCTGCAAGGGTAAGGTGATTGATCCCATGCTCGAGTGCTTGAAGGAGTGGAACGGAGCGCCTCTGCCACTCTGTTAGAGAGTAAATTAATTTTCCTTCTGAATTTGTATTCGCAGTTGCTTGTTAAGAGGTAAAGGACACCCTGCAAATTAACCTGATCCTGCAGGTTAAAATTAATGTGGTCCGTCAAATTAAGGTCGTATGCTCTTTTGTACTAGTTCTTTCTTCGTTTTCAGCCCATCTACCTGATTCGTCAGTAATATTTATTTGTTGGTAATAAAGTTATCATCACTTGTCTTTCCCTTCTGTTTTTTTTTTTTTTTTCTCGTGTGTTGAGAAAGAGATAGATCGAGTAAGTTGTCTCTATCCTATATAGTCCTATAGTAATAAATTATGGCTGCTGCTGATCGAGCGAACCACATCCGTACTGTGCGAGAAAAAAAGCTCGATTCCGAATGTTACAAATTTACGGCTGGCTGTAGAACACACTGCACTGCAGCATCGTAAGCTAGTGTGTTTGGTTTCAAGTCACACTGCAACAGGTGCCTCCTTAATTTTTGTTTAACTAATATCTTTTCTGGAAAAGGGTCTATCAATGTAGTTAGAGTTAGGGGTGATTATTATTATTATTATTATTTGAACTAAATCGAGGTCTAATTCTATCGACAAGTCCAAACCACAACGACCTCATAACCAATTGGCCCTCCTCAACAAAAAGATTTCACGGGAGTTTCACCCGCTCCGCTTTCGCTCCTCCTCCACCGTCCCCGTCGTTCCTACGCAGAGTCTCTCTCTCATTCTGCTTCTACCCAACTCGTGAATCCGTCCCCGACTAAGGCAAAGGCAAAGGCAAAGGCAAAAGGCAAAGGCAAAAGGGATCTCAGTAGAAGAGAAGATGGAGGCCGTGCGCAACGCCGCCGCGGTTGCTTCCTCTCTCCGTCTCATTCGCACGAAGCCCCCTACGCACCCCACTCTCGCATCCCCCAAATGCTTCTGCTTACAGTAAATCTCCTGCTTCGATTCCCAGTACCTCTTCTATTCTCTCATCTGATCAAGGAAGTGTCTCCTTTTGGAAAATCATCTGTACACAAAATGTATTTAATTTCGCCAGGAAGGAAGATGCCATCAGCAACCCGTCTTCTGAAACTTCACCGCTGAAGTGAGTGCGATCGACATAATTCATTTCATATTAAAAGCTCCAAGTACTATTCAACCATTTGACAATGCACTAATATGCCCTTTTTTTAGGTTGGAAGGGCACCAAACGAACGCCCTTGAGGTACGTGACGGTGTAGATATCTGTGCTATCTTTTACTGCCCTTTGTTCGTGCTGCAAATTTGCAATCCTTTTGGAAGCGGCAGGAAACGTATTCGCCTTCGGAGAGAAAATTAGAGACCGATGATGATGATGATGATGACATCTGGAAGCTGTTTGCTCATGCTCAGCGGAGTAAGCCGTTCTACTCTTTTTTTTTTTTTTTTTTTTTTTTTTTTTTTTTTTTTTTTTTTTTTTTTGAATTTGCTATCCAGATTGGCCTCAGGGGGCAAGTTTGGTATAATAAGATTTGTCCTTCCTTTGTGCTTGTGCTTTGGTCATTAATAAGTGATCAACTCTTATAACACTTATACCTTGGCGCTACGTTGTGTTTCCCCTGTGTTTACACTTTGCGTGCTTTTGTTCTGTGAATAGTTCTACGCGAATGCCATTCATTGCTCGCTCAAAATCATTGTTGTAACATGCTTTTGGTTTTTCTGATGTGCATGATATGATACCCTTGGATAATTTTCCTCCTGAGTCCTGACCATTTTTGCCCTATGATTTGTTAGATATTCTATACCTGAACAAACAACGGCTTACGGCTATGGAAGAGCTGAAGAAAGTACGGCAAGAAAGAGAATTGCTACGTGAGAAAATAGAGCAATTGGAGGCAGAGAAGCAGACAGGTGTGCTTACTTGTCGCCAAAAGTGTGGCTCTAGGAGGATCTTACGTCTAGTTGCTCTTAGTCCGTCCGTCGACCTCTTTTCTGGGGTTATACATTGCACGTTTCACTACGTTTTTCAATCTGAAGCCTCTAAATACTTGGGTGCCGGAACTGGACTGGTTCGCAGCACGGGTCTGCGCGCCGTACCAGGGTTGAAATGTTAGCCTTGTCTACGTAGAAGTGGATATGCCTGTTATCCTTTGAGCAAATGATTTCAGAAATTAAAGGTCCATACTCTTGTTGCTTCATTAAATGACAAGGGAAGAGATTTTTTCTGCCTTGCCTGTGTATAGGCTTATTAAGTGGAACGACCTTTTATCAGCCTGGTATATTCTGCGAATAATTATTTTGTACCTGTTTTGGCTTTTCATTAAATTTATAGCGTCTGTTTTCTCTTATTAGGTGCCCGGACTGACCCGGTGGCATCCTCAAGTTTCGCTGAGTTACTACTGCGGATAGATTCAATGGTCATTTCAGGTATGATTAGTCCGGGGGAAGCATCGGGCCTCAGAAAGAAGGTTATAGACAGCAGGAGTCAAATAAATGATGCCTTCTGTGAAATCCATCACAAAACTGACTCGGAATTGCTGTCGGAACTTCGCCTCTTTACAGAGAAAACGACACAGTATGCAATAGTCTAGTTGAGAATAGTACAGAAAGAAATATTATTCTTTTGATTCTTTATAGATAAATTTTGACAAAAAGCTTGCTACTTTAGTAGCAATATTATTGTATGTATACTTATTCCCTCCATGTAAGTTGGCATATTTTCTTTAACTGTTGCTATGATGGTAGGATTTGGATTAGGCAACTGCCGATGCTTGAAATTTATTGTTGTTACGTATCAGTATTATCTTTTTACTCTAGGAAAAAAGCTGCGATTCCATGTCTTTGGGCTCTTTTATGCTGCATATAAGTATCTACATCGCCTGGTTCTGTTAGTATTAAACTAAGTTGTGAGACATGACTGACCTGTAATAACTATTTACTGGTCTTGGTGCTTTAGGTCGTGAACTATTGCTTCATCATAAAAATACATGATTGGAAAAGTATTGTTGGTTATTTTGTCAAAAATATGATTTTTGTGCCACTGATGTGTTTATAGATAAGGTATCAAAATTGGCTATTAGATAATTCTTTGTAATTTATGTTGCGTGTCTCAGTCAGTTTATGCAGGGAATTAAATTTGACTATTTTGACCCTTGATTTGCAGAGATCCTTTACATATTGTGCATATCTGCAGCGAAATGGATCCAATTTCTTCATGTGCTTCCTTGGCATCATATGTAACATGTTTATCTTGTGCACTTCAAAGAGAGGGCAACTTAGTGGAAGCCATATTACCCAAGTATGTGTTTTCTTCCTTTTTTCCGACTAAATGACATTCTGGCACACGTGCGTCTAATCAGTTTAATACGATTATCGTTTACTTTAAATTATCTGTTGATAGTCGAAAGATCAAAACCTAGGTGAATTGTGAGTTGTGACGTAATTACTCTTTAGTTCTCGCAACTTAATTTTTTTTACCAAACTGGCTCTTAAAAAAAGCTTTCAAGCTTGTGACTTACAATACGGTTTTAACAGGTACTCAAACATAAACCTTGATGCAATTCAGGGGCTGAGGAGAATAGAGGCAGAATTTGATTCATATTTTGGTGGTCATTGGCATAAAAACAGAGTTTGGATAGGGTAATTATGTTAATTTCAGTATTTATTATCATAGTAGTTGCACCATGATTGTCTTCACGTGATTAAGGCATTGACGGAAGTGGCAGCACAATTTCTTTTACTCACTGCACAGCAAGACATTACACTATTCTGTTTTTCCACCGTTTTCCCTTTTGCTGATTAATGAATTTTATGTGATACAGTGTAACCAGGGGTATTAGTGTAACATTAATAGAACCTCTTAACTACTCGACATTTTTCAACCGCGACAGATTATATGGTTATTCTGATGACTTTGAGCGGTAAGTATGTTTTAAGAATCTGACTAGCTTTGCTTAATCATTGGTGTAGCTTAAAATTTCATGGAGGGCTATGCTTTGATCTTTTTAAAAAGGCGTATTTTGCCTTTCTATTGTAGAAAGATTTATTTCTTACAACCTTGTTTGTAACTGCTCAAATTAAAGATGTAGTAAGTCTTTGTGATCTATTCTAGCCACTTATCAATTAATACCGTTCCTTGCAATTTTCATTCTTTCAGATTTTCGTACTTTTCCCGTGCTTCAATGGATTATCTTGTAAAATCTGGAAAGCAGCCTGATATTTTGCATATACATAATTGGGAAACTGCTATTGTTGGACCACTTTTCTGGGATATTTTTGTTCATCAGGTCATTGTTCTGCTAGAAAGATTTATATTTAAATTTTTTTGAGAGTTTTTTAATATAAGAAATGCCTGTTTTTTTCTGTGTTAAAGCTCTGCAACTTTCATTATTGCTAGGGAGAAGTAATTCTGAATTTCAATATGGATTATCAATGTAGTTTTTTTTTTTTTTTTTTGCCTTTTTTTTTATTAAGATGCTTTTTTTTTTCTTTTTTTTCTTTTTGGTGGTTAATGAGGCCAGAGAATCATCCTCTGAAATCCTCAGTAAACAAGAAGACTTCTATTGAACCATCATTGACATAGTTGAAGAGTAAAGAATTGAAGCTGTCAATGATGTCCAGTTCTGATTTATTTCTTCTTATTTTTTTCCATTTATTAACACAGTTGGTAATTTTGTTGGCATTATGCATTATACTTTGTGTTTTCTTTTGCAGGGACTCGGCAGAACTCGAGTGTTGTTGACATGTCATGACTTCACTTCGCAAGTAAATAGGCTGCTTATGTGTATAGTTGTTTATTTATGGGAAACCAGCATCCTTAACTAAATACGATTAATTAGAATGAATGAACTTCTAGATTTTAGTTCCTTTTTCTCAAATAGGGTACACCCCTGTTTAATCAAAAAAAAAAAAGAAAAAACAAAGATTTTAGTTTTTTTTTTAACCAGCTACTTTCCGGATTGGTGCCTTTTCTTCTACCTACCTATAATAATGAACTTTTGCCTGATCAGACGATAAACATAAATTAAATTTGGGTGTTCATTGACCAGCTCTAGTTGTATACTTGTTTTCCATGCAGTGAATCTTTTTAGAATGTACATCAATGTAGCAATATACAGCTGTAGCAATAATGGGGAACTAAAATATAATTCCTCCTTTTACTGGAAAATGTCAAAATACCTTGTAAAGTGAAAAGATTTCTGTAGTTATATCTAATATTACATTGCAAATTGGTGTTACTCTCTGAAAAAGTCAATAATTATCTCTAAACAAGTTACAAAAATTTTAGAGCTCAAACGGCTTGGATACATTTAATGTGCCACATTTTTTGCTCAATATTGCTTATTTTTTGCAGTGCCTTGAGCAACCAAGTAAGCTAGAGCTTTGTGGGCTTGATCCCAATCGACTACACCGCCCTGATCGTTTGCAGGATAACAATAAGACGCATCTTGTCAATGTTTTAAAGGTCAATGTTCCTCTTGATTCAACTCAAAGTGTGTGTTATGAGCCTACTTACAATCTATGTATATTTCATAGCATAGAAAATAATTATTCTTTTCTATGTTATCACAACCTGCCGGCTGCCACGCATAAATATTCTCCCTCAACAGAGAATCAAATATATATGGGAAGTTTCAATCCCTCTGTAGTTTAAGTTATTATGTAAAGCAGCTCCTCCCTGTACAGCCAGATAGACGCTGCCACCATTATTTATTTATTTTTTTTGAGAGAAGGTAGCACGCTGCCACCATTATTATCATGGAAATTTCTTGTTGTTGTATATGAAATGTTAACTTAGGTGACAGACTATGTGACTTAATAACCAAATTAATATTCTTGGAAACACCCAAACCTACCTATTTTGATGCGACTGATGACACAAGTATGTGTAAACAGATACAACCTGCTTGCATTGCTTATAGTGAAGTTTTTTTTTAAAAAAAATTCTAATAAAATTATGCTAGTAACTGTCTTGGAGAGAAGAACTCTTCACTTATATTGATTTTTTGTATATCAAATACTAAGTTGAATTTTGTCGTGCTGTATCTTTACAGGGCGGTATAGTTTACTCTAATAAAGTAGTAATGGTGTCGACAATCCATTCGAGAGATGGTCTCATTCACAGTTTAAATCATGGTTTAGAAACAACATTAGCCATCCATAAGTGAGTGATATTTGTTTTTTGATTTTTACTCTCTGATAGCATTGAGCTGCTGCTGCATATAGTCAAACTGTATGCCATTGTTTCCTTTTGGTTGTTTGTTACTACAATGCTTTCTATTCTAGGGAAAAGTTATTGGTCGCTCCTTATGGATTTGATGGTGATAAATGGGATCCCTCCAGAGACAAGTATCTTCCTAGAAATTATTCAGCATATGATATTGATGGAAAAGCTGCTTGCAAAGTTGCACTCAGGAATCGCCTCAAGTTCTCCGGAAATTCATCAGTTGTTGTATGGAAATTCAACTTTACTTAAGACTCCTTTGTTTGTACGAAAAGTAATATACTCCTTGTCGTTCTTTGCATATATCTTATCAAGAATGGTCACCTTTTGCTTGGCCTCTGTAAAAATTCGCTTCACATAATTCCCTTGTTTTTCTGCCGCCTGATTTGGCGGCAGCCATTTGATCTCTATAGCTACTGAAGTGATTGTTATCAGGTTGGCTGCATCTACTCTAGTACCTTTGATGTCGATATGGATAATCTGAAAGCAGCTGTTCGGTATGCCATGAATAAGGGCGCCCAGGTTGTTGAACTATGTATTTGCATCTGTTCAGGATTTAATGGCACATATTCGTTTGTTACTAAAGCCATTTAGTAATAATGTACAGCTTGTCTTTATGGAGTCTGAAATGCCGGTTACGAACTCGCCGATGAAAGCAATGCAAAACGAACTAAAGGTAACAATTCTGATGTCAATTTTTTTTTCCTGACACAGGTTTATATTTGCTCAAATAGCCGAGACCTTTGGGTTCTTAACGTGCTTGTTTCTTATTTAATGATCAATATTCATGGCACGCGTGTTATTTTGCTCCCATTCATCTTGTTTGAGAGAAGTCTGGACTTTTTATTTTCCAAACATATTTTGGGTCCTATAACGGTGGATCGAGTGAGTATATTTGGCAACATTAGTGGTTTATTAATTTCATGCATATTATGCTTGCAGGATGCCAATATAAGGTTGATTCATAAGTATGATGATGCCTTGGCACATTTGATCCTTGCGGGCTCTGATATCTTCTTATGTCCTTCCTTCCATGATCCATGGTTACAAATGCCGGTATGTAAAAGGCTACAATTTGAGATAGTAAAGACTAGTGATATAGTAGTATGCCATTAGATTGTTTTTCTTGATAAAATGCAAACAGCATGTCTTTATGATAGCATCACTTGTGAAATTTTCTCTGCCCTGCAAAATACTTGTTTGTTTAATCAACTCGCACAGGAGTATCCGGATGTGACAAGCTTTAACTCTTTATACTGTTTTTTCGTTCTTTTGCCATGTATGTAATTAATACCACAAACACTTGCTCACGTGAACAGCTGAAGGCGATTAAGTATGGATCTGCCCCCGTATCATTGAACTTGGCGAGTGATGGATTCAGGTAAACGGTATCTATAATATGCGTACCTGAAACTATTGAAGTAGTCAAAGAAGCTCAATTGATCCCCTTGATACTTCCACAGGCAGTTCAAAGTGCGCGACTCCGGAGGCAGCTCACAAAGTGAATATTTGAGGTATGCTGCTGCTATAGGTTGCTACCATCTACTAATATAAAAGGGTGAGTATCAGAATGGTAATTTAAGGCCAGAAATTTTAACAGGCAATCCGACTGGGGTGATTGTGGGAGCACAGCAGCGTCACAGTACCTCCTCTCAACATATGGGAATATGTCCATCGGTCAAGCCCTCGATGAAATTGTAAGTTCAGTTGTCATAACCAGAATCAAACTGCAAAACTGAAAGGCTTAATTTGATACCGATAAGAAAAACATATAGCTCTTATTACGAACGGACTCCGGCCATTTCAATTGTTGTCCTGAAATGTACTTGTGATTCTTGCGTCTTAGCAGAATACTGAACCGTCTCGGTGGGCTTGGAGGATAAAGGATGGGATGTCGAAAGACTTCTCGTGGGATGCTGAGTGCTGCGACATACATCGGGCCGCTTACACCTTCATCAAGAACTTGTAAGATTTTAATATGTCTAGAGTCTCTCCGATCCGAGGCAAAATTCCACTAAAGCAGGCATTGATTGTGTTCTGTGGGAGCTGCAACTTGTGCTTATTATTAAACTGTGGTGGTTGTGTATGTCAAATATATATATTTGAAAGTGGCCTTAAAGAGTTTTTGCGTCTATTATACATGTAGAGCTATTTAACCAAGTTTCTGTCGTGGCTATGAGACATGAACTGCTGATGCATGCGGTCCGTCGGTCTCTGTATGTCTAAGAAGAAGCAAAAGAGACCATTCACTAACTTAGAAGATCAATCCCCTTCATTTTATTACTGAGAATCAAAAACCGTACATCAAACATCCTCTCTCACAGGAATTTATTTATTTATCAGATTATTTATTTATTTATTTATTTAATAAGAGAGCAATCAAAACCACCGCTGCCGCGCTAGACGTACGACTATACAGCAGTAACTCTCATGGTCTGCCCCGCATGCATAGTAGTAGTATTAGTGATCATAGGAACGGCCCTCAACTCTGGGAGGAAAGATGGCCAACTGATCCCCTCGGTTATACTTGAGCCTCTGCGCCTCCTCCCTCGAGATCCGGTACGCGTTGACCAGCACGTCCACCGGCAAGCCGCGCAGGGCCGAAGCCTTTCCGGCAATGTGACTCACCATGGCGTTGGGGTTGGTGTTGAAGGCGACCAACTCGAACCCCTCGCGCTGCGCCCTCTTCGCCACCGCGTAGTTCTGCGGGATGATGAGCAGCTGGCCCTGGCGGAGCTCGCCGTCGAAGACGGCCCTGCCGCGTTGGTTCACTACCTGCACCCGTCCCCGGCCTCGCGTAACGTAGATCACGCTGTGGGCGTTGATGTTCCAGTACGGCGCAAGAATGGCATTCTGCCAAAAAAAAAAAAAGAGAGACTAGTTTAATCAAACAGTGCCGATCTGATTCTTCGTTCGTTCGTTCGTCTTGTTTGTTTGTAACAAATGAGATGTAGAGAGCATTAATTGTGTGTTTTGTTTTACGTCGTACGTACCCGGTGGAGGACGACGCGGGTGGCGCTCATCTGGACGAGGTTGAGAATGGGGAGCTTCTGGGCGTTGAGGTGGGTGATCCTTCCGCCCTGCGGGTTGTAGATGTCGGCACGCGACGGGTCGTTGATGTTGGCTCTCGTCTTCAGCGCGCAGTACACCTCTTCCAAGCCGTTCCTGCATTCGCCGCCTGGCCGCGACTCCTCCGACCTCTCCTCCTCCTGCCGTGCCGTCTGTTCTTCCTCTTCTTCTTCCTCTTCTTCTTCTTCTTGCTGCTGCTGCTGCTGCCGCTGCTGCTCCTGGCTCCTGCTGGGTCTGAGCGACTGAAGGCCGTGGCGCACGCGGACGATCTCGCCCCTCTGGTCGTTCTGGCTCTGGAGCCTTCTCGCCACCTCCTGGTTCACGCCCAAAGCCTCGGCCAGCAGCTGAACGTCGAACCCGCTCAGGATGTTGTTCCCCGACCGCTGTTCTTGCTGCGGCCCCTCGATTTCCTGCTGCCCTCTGCTCTGCTGCTGCCTCCCGGCCAGCAGGAACTCCTGCAAATTAATAGTTAATGCATGCACCAATTAATCATCATCACCAAAAACAAATTAATTTATTAATTGCAACCATGCAATAATGGATGCACTATTTAATCCGGTCGATCGCGCATTCATATTATATTATGAATAGTACGCAGCGCGAATACGTACCCTGTGCCTAGGATCGAGTTGGTTAGCAGTGTTGCTGACGTCGAAGACGGTGATGGCGACGACCGGGGAATCGCCGTCGTTGTAGCTCCAGTGGGAAACTCCTGCGGGCAACGCGATGATGTCTCCCCTGCGGAAGCGGTGGACCTTCTGGTGCTCGTCTCTGAACCTCTGCCTCTGGCTGCCGCCTTCCTCCTCCTGCTGCTCGAAATGCTGTCGGAAGGATTGGAACGTCTCCGGACACCCCGGGAACACCGCCCCAGTCAACCCCCTCCCTGCAGTATTATATATATATATATATATATATACATGGTGATCGACTGATTGTATGTGCATATATATATATATATATGGTGACTAATTAATTAACCTTGTACGATGTAGACGAGGCGAGGAGCATTGGAATAGGAAGGCAAGGCGAGGCCGCTGGGCTCGATGACGCGGCGCTGCGCGTAAACGCCGGCGCACTGGAACTGCTCGCTGAACTGCTCGAAGTACTCGGTGTAGCCGGCTTCGGACTGTAAACGGCGCTGAGGCTGGACGACGTCCAGCCTGTCGAATCTGCACGCGGCCTGTCCGGCTGCCCCGAACCGATGAGGGCTCTGCCAGGGGCTCCCTCCTTGGCCCAGGTCGAAGCCCAGCTGGGCTAAGCACCCATGGCAAAGGATCAAACCGCAGATAATAGCATATAGGAAAGGAGGAGGAGGTGATGACATGCTGGTAGGTACTTGGGTTAATTAACTTGATCTTATACTTAGCTTGGTATTATTAGCTATATATCTATTAATTAGTGTAGTGGAGTACTGATTGGTGATGGTAGTAGGGTGAGGAGGATATGGTGGATGCATGGGGGGGCATTACGTATATATAGGGAGGGAAAAGGTAGCGGTTGGTAGGATCGAACAAAAGAAACCCAACAACCGCACCTCGCAATGCACGAGCCATGAGTCGGAGAGGTGTCCCGTGGCGCCGCACACATTGTCCGTTTGTGCGAGCACGCGAAGCGGCGCATAGGCAACGTTGCAGAGTGCCCGAGCGAAGCAACACGTCACGTGTAAAGGTTTCCCAGAGGGAGAGGGGCGCATGCATATTAGCATATATTAGATGGAGCATGGCACGACCAACGTGCGCTCTCGTACACGAGTGGATTTCATCCTAATCCGAAGGGCCCGCTCCATGCATCTGTGATCTGTGGGCGCCCACGGTGGGGCTCTGTTTTCCTACGTACCGTATGTTATTGTTACCTGCGCAGGAAATTTTCATGTCTTTGAGCTTGTAATTATTTTGCTGTTAACTAATCAATCACCCAAGCATGCATGTTTATAATGAGGCAGGTTTAGGTTTCAATCTGATTCTCGATCGTCCCCCAGCAGATTAAGTCAGATTACTTAATTAATAATGCGATCGAGATTGCTCACCAATAAATATTTCAAGTGGATTCGCAAGGAGTAACGAGATTGTACGTACGTTTAATTGGTGCATCTCAGCCCAACAGAAAAAACAAGCTCGATCGAGTCCGAACCATGTTAATTGCTTGGTCCGTAATAACAACGAAGGCGAATTAAGGCGTAGCCTGAACCATTCCAGTGGAGAAAGGAACCGCGCGTAATGGCACTTCTCTCGCTCACATGATTTCTGTGGCTTGGGTTACGAAATGCGTAAGAAACGAAAAGAAAAGAAAAGAAAAGAAAAAAAAAGTAAGAAACGCGCGCACCTCTGTTTGTTCTTTTTCGAAATGTACCACTCTTACTTACGTGCACCTTCTTCTTATATCACGAAGAACTGACCGTGCGTTAACCCACCGCTTGCTTTTTGGGGCTTATAAATACTCCATCCTGTTCTGCGTTTCTCCTCAGAAAATACAACCATTACAACCACCATTTGCCATATATACTCGATCTGATCTACAGAAGCTATGGCGACTTGTTCCTTTTTGCTCTGCTGCTCTCTCTGCCTCCTCTTCTTGCTCCGCGGGTCCTTAGCCCAGTTGGGATTCGGGCTCGGCCAAAGCCAAGGAATGAGCCCCTGGCAGAGCCTCCGCCGGATGGGAGGCATGGGCGGCCAGTGCCGATTGGATAGGCTGGATGTCATTGAGCCGATGCGCCGAATGCAGTTCCAAGCCGGCCGCATGGAGTACTTTGATGAGAACAACGAGCAGCTCCGCTTTGCGGGCCTGCGGGCAAAGCGCATTATCATGGAGCCCAGAGGCCTCCTCTTGCCTTCCTATGCTAACGCCCCGAGCCTTCTCTACATCATCCAAGGCACGCCGACTGCACTTATCCCTATCCATCCATCTCTTAGTCTGTTTGTCTGTCTCTAACTACTACTACTACTGCATGCAGGAAGAGGTATGATGGGGATGATATTGCCGGGATGCCCAGAGACGTACCAGTCGTTCCAGATGCAGCAGTACAGAGAAGAGGAGGGGGGTCAGAGCCAAAGCCAGAGGCCTAGGGACGAGCACCAGAAGATCCACCGCTTCCGCGAGGGAGACATCATCGCAATGCCCACCGGCATTACTCACTGGTGTTACAACGACGGAGACATGCCCGTCGTCGCAATCCAAGTCTTTGACACAAGCAGCAATGCTAATCAACTCGATCCTCGACTCAGGGTACACACACACACACACACACATATATATATATATATATATATATATATATATATATATATATATAACTTAGTGAACCCACATTTTCCATTTTATATATATATATATATATAACTTAGTGAACCCACATTTTCGATTTTGCCTCTCAACCGCGTCTCGACTAATATATATCTATCTTTATTCGCAATTGATGTAAAATTGGCAGAAGTTCCTTCTAGCTGGGACCGGAAGGCTTCAGAGAGGACAACAGATGCAAACCTTCAGGCATGAGTCCGGAGAGACAGCAGGGAACAACATCTTGAGTGGATTCGACGTCAATTTCTTAGCAGAGTCTATGGGCGTTAGCAGGGAGGTGGCGAGAAGGGTCCAGAGCCAGAATGACCAAAGGGGAGAGATAGTCCATGTGGAGCACGGGCTTCACTTGATGCGGCCGTCATTCGGGGAGCAGCAGCAGCAGGAGCAGCAAGAAGGAGAGGAGCAGATGGAGAGACGGGAGCAGGGGGGCTGCCCGTCCACCAACGGTTTGGATGAGACCTACTGCAATATGAGGATCAAGGAGAACATCAACGAAGCTTCTCGTGCCGATGTCTACAATCCGCAGGCTGGAAGGATCACCCATGTCAACACTCAGAAGCTCCCCATTCTTAACCTTGTTCAGATGAGTGCTGTCCGAGGAGTCCTCCACAGGGTAAGTAGCTAGCAAACATTTAGCAAGTAATTAAACTGGATGTTGTACAAGTAACCACACATATATATGTAATGAGGAAATAAATACTAATCGACTGCTAAATAACTTGTTTGCGGCTGAATGATATGTACAGAACGCGATGGTCGCGCCCCTCTGGAACATCAACGCCCACAGCGTCATGTACGTCACCCGAGGACACGCCCGAATCCAGGTAGTGAACAACCAAGGGAGAACCATGTTCGACGGTGAGGTCCGCCGGAACCAGCTCCTGGTCATCCCGCAGGACTACGCGGTGATCAAGCAGGCCGGGCGCGAGGGGTGCGAGTGGGTGTCGTTCATGACCAACAGCAACGCCATGGTGAGCCAGATCGCTGGGAAGGCCTCGGCCCTCAGGGGAATGCCGGTGGACGTGCTCATGAACTCTTACCGCCTCTCGCGGGAAGAAGCTCATAGACTCAAGTTCAACAGGGGCGACGAGATGGGCGTCTTCGCTCCCAGGTACCAGATGTCATAACCGTGCTCGCTGTCGAGCTTCGCCGGAGAGGATTTTGTTAGAGGAGAAGATTTAATATCAAGTAGAATAAAAGGCAGTGGCCACGCAGGTTGCTCGACCTGCGCACTTTGTCATTACGCTATCAAATAAGTATGAGAATAAAAGAGTGTTTTCGATTGATAATTCTTTACATGCTGTGAAATTGCGAATGTACTAGATGTGAATCTGGTTTTTCATTTTTTTTCTAAATTGCATTAACGACTCACTTAACAGGCTATAAGCATTCACAACAATGGGGTACAAAACACGTGCCAAGGCTAATTTGTGAATGATTGAACACGATGCCAAATAAGAACCCCAAAAAGTGTCTCCTGTTAGAATGGATGTTGATTTTACCATGTTACCAAACAATGAGAGGATATATATATATACAAAAATGCAAATCACTATCTTAGGTAACTTAGAAGCATCAAAGAACTCACAAATAATAAAAAAGACAAAAAATGAAAATAAAAAAAATGCTCGAATTCATAAGTGGATGCATTCAATTCACAAGGGAAAAAAAGAGCAGCTCAGCTGAACAGCCATGCTTGCTTGAGCGCCAAGAATAAAACTATCTAGTTTACCATATGCTTGTGAATTTATTAGGTCATCAGTCAAAAAGTACTAAAGATTTAGGAAGGAAACGGCGTATTGTAGCTCGATGCATTTCAAGTTCTGCAAAAGGCGAGGTTTCCATACAAAAAAGAATTATCTGAATACATCTACAAAAAACCTTCCAATGAAGAGAGAGGAATGGAATAGGATGCATAAATCAACAACAGATTTACCAAGCAATTTTGCGGAAATATTACACAGCTCATACAACACTAAAAGTGTGCAAGAGGACTATTAAGGTAAGAAATTCTGCAGCATGACTACTCTTGTAATAGATGAAAAGAACTGTAACTTTCAATTCACCAACTATAATCAGATTAACTCAAAATGTCTAACACAGAAAATAATTAATGTGGAGGCATTTCATGAAAATCAACATGAATACTATCTTCTTAGGTGAAGAATTATGTATGCAATTGACAAATGACAACTATTGGCTCACCTGTGTTAGAAAACCAGCATATGCTGTTTTTCCAGTATTGCCTAAAAGCATAGGTCTAGCTTAACTGACAGTTAATATTTCTGACAAGCAACAAGTAATCTGTTACACCCCTAAACATTAGCTTGATGGCTAACAACGATAACCTTAGCTAGTGATTGCTACCAGTATGAGAGCAGTTCAGATTAAAGTTATGCTTGTTATGGAAAAATAATACTAGAAAGGGGATTACTGGTATAGATAAGGTATGCAGTAGAACACAGTACATATTAATCAATTAAAGAACAGAACCACCCATTTTTTCCAACAGAAGAATCCAATACTTTGAAGTTATATTTGAAAAGCCATCCAGAATTTTTATTATAACATTTACCATGTTACTGAATTCTATCAGTTTAGAATACCACATTAGAAGGTATCTCAAAAAAGTAGCTTCAACCTGGATTTAAGGAACCTCATTCGTCCAATCTGCCAATGCTATTGTAGTTTTTTTAAAAAGACTATTGCTCATACACCAAAAGGGGTATTGGGAGCGAGCATCTGGAAACCATCCTAACCTACATCATTTCTAATGAAGTAATTGCTCTCAGGACTAGAAACTTCAAGAATGTAGCTGCAAGCCTAAGACATTTACACCAACCAATGGCCCCAATACTGTTTCAAACTATACATTTATATATCATATTTCAAATCTTAAGCAATGTGACTCATAAGAGACATGAGTTACAATTACTGTCCTCATATCTAACTCAGATTATATATTTTTAACACTTCTATACTATACAATATTGTCCAATGAAAGATCATAAAATGGGAAACTTTAAATGTTTCATGCCTATATTTACTAGGGATAAACGTCCACTGGCTACTTAGATTTCAAACACTAAAATAACAGATAATAAGAGTGTGTCCTAATCCCAAATCAAGCACAGACCAGTTGTCTCAAGTCCGAAACAGCTCCACTGGAAAGGAGCCACATGGAACAGCCTCACATGATTTTAGTAACTAACGTTACGGAGTGTAACTGACATGACCGCTTCGACCTACATGAAACAAAGGTAACGCACACTCATATATATAATGCACTTTAAAGTGCTGATAGGCAATGCCTTGCATCTGAACCCCACTTTTTCATCCTTGGCTATATGCTTATGGGACCCACCGGTGTTTGTCCTGTTCAAAAAAACCTTGTCCACGCACCGCCTAGTTGTCAATGCGGCAACACATCTTCAAGTATCACGAAAGAGTGACCATGCTACTCCGCATGCATCCAAACCCACACTTGCTTTATGGGCCTATACATACCCACCACACCCCACTCCTCTCTTCAGACAACAACTGCCAAGAGCCTCAGGCGTTGCAAATTCTACATATGCCATGGCTAGTTCTTTCCTTTTGCTCTCATTCTCCCTTTGCTTCCTCTTTCAATTCCATGGATCCTTAGCCCAGCTTGGTTTCGGTCTTGGCCAAGATTAAGATATGGTTACATGGCAGAGGCCCCACCAATTAAGCGGTATGCAGGGTAGTGAGTGCCGGATGGACAGGTTGGATGTCATGCCGCCCGCACGTTGGATGCGGTGCATAGCTGGCACCATTGAGTACTTCAATGAGAGCAACCAGCAGCTATGATGTGCAGGTCAATTTGTAAAGCGGGTTATCATGGAACCCAGAGGCCCCCTTGCACCTTTCTACGCTAATGCCCCAAGCCTTGGGTACATCATGCAAGTACGTAATATTCAAATGAAAAGTAGACATTCAATTCTTTGTGAGCATTCGATGATATAAAAATGTTACCAAATGTGGTGCTTGCAGCAAGAGGAATGACAGGGCTTATATTCCCGGGCTGCCCAGGCCCTAGAGACATTCCAGCCATTCCAAATGCAGCAATATGAGCAGTATAGGGAGGAGGGGCAAAGCCAAAGCCAAAGGATGAGAGACGAGCACCAGAAGATCCACCACTTCCGAGAGGGAGACATCATTGGACTGCCTGCTGGCGTTTCCCATTGGTGCTACCGCAATGGTGACTCCCCTGTGGCTGTTGTCCAAGTTTTGGACACTAGCAATTTGGCCGACCAACTCGACCCTATACTCGGGGTACGTAACCAATAAGCACACATCCCTATCAATACAAAAATAACAACCATTGTTTTTACATTATATATGTCGATTTACTAAACATACCATTGGATTTAAAATTGTCAGAATCCTTCTAGCTGGAAGGCTTCAGAGAGGTCAGCATATGCAATCCCTTGGAAAGTACAAGACAGGCAGCAGGGAGCAATATCCTAAGCCAGTTTGACCTCAAAATGCTGGCGGAGTCTCCAGGCGTGAATAGGGAGGCAGCAAGGAGGCTCCAAAGCAAGAACGAGCAGAGAGGTGAGATAGTCCGAGTGGAGCATGGCCCTCACTTGATGCGAACCTCTCGTATGGCACAACAGCAGGAGGAGGAGGGAGAAATGCAAAAAGGGTAGTGGAGAGGTACTTGATGATCGAATGGCTTGGATGGAACCTACTGCACTACGAGGATGAAAGAGAACATCAACAGCCCATCTTGTGCTGATATGTACAATCCACAGGGTGTAAGGATCACCTAGCCAAAAGCTCCCAGTCCTTAAACTCTTTCAAATGAGCTTGCAAAGGATTTCTCCACAGGGTAAGAAAGGAAAAAATCATGCCAACAACTAATATTAAGTAATTAGAAAAATGTCTAATTAATTATTCCTCTGTGGTTATAGCATACCATGCTTTCACCCTATCGGAACATCAATGCTCACAGCATGATGTACGTCACCGGAGGATATGGCCGGCTTCAGGTAGTCAACAACCTTGGGAGAATAGTCTTTGATGGTCCACAGGGACCAAACTATTGGTTGTCCCACAAAACTATGCAGTGATGAAGCGGGACGGGTATGGGGGGTGTGAGTGGGTGTTGTTCAAGAATCAAGACCAACAGCAACACCATGGCAAGCCAAGTCGCTGGGAAGGCTTCTGCTTTTCGGGGCATGCCAATGGATGTGCTGATGAACTCGTAACATCTCTCAAGGGAGGAAGCCCAGAGGCAGCTCAAGTTCAACAGAGGGGATGAGATGGGTTATCTTTTTAGTCCCAGGTTCCAGAGGTCATTTGTGTGATGCAATCAGAGAACACTATATCAAAGGGAGGGATTTTAAGTGGAATAAAAGTCAATGAGCAACTAAGTTGCTTTGCCTGCTGCACACATTTGCTATACTACTAATAATTTTTTTTTTTAAAAAAAAATCTCACTTACTGATCCTCGTAGTGTTCTTGTGTTGTCTTTGATTTTAATCTGATATTTGTTTTCTTTTTTTTCTAGTTTCCCCCCTAACTGTGATTAAAGCATTAGCAGTTCAATTGCATGTAAAGATGATTGGAACACAAAAAGCAGGCAAAAGCTATATCGTATAACAATCCATCAAACTTCATCACAGAAAGCACACAATTCCATAGAAGGAATCCAATCGGTATTATGAATCAAACAGACTGAAATTCTGATTTACGCACCGTACTCATAGAAAGGAAAATTCTAGTTCAAATTAATCCACACATAATATCAGAAATTGGTTTATACTAGCGAGCAAAAAGCAATTCCCCGGATCGGTTCAAAATAACTACCTCAAGCTTCAACCTTTTTCTCTCCTGAGGATAAATCAGCATCGCCGCCTCCGCCAGAAGAATCGGCAGCCTTGTGATCAACAGAGCAGCACCCGCCGCCGGGGCCATGGTGATGGTGCTGGTGATGGTGGTGGTGGTGGTGGTGGTGGTGCTTCTCCCTGAGCTGCTTCCTCATGTCGTAGGCGTCCTCCCCGTCGGCGTAGTACTTGGCCTCGACGCCGTGGATACGGTAGCCGAGGGTGGAGGTGTAGAGGTTGAACGCAGCGCGGTTGCTGCGGCGGACGTGGAGGGAGACGTACTCGGCGCCGAAGACGGAGTCCATGGCCCTCTGGGCGGCGGTCATGAGCTTGGTGGCGAGGCCGAGCTTGCGGTGGGTGCGGAGGACGGCGAGGGAGGTGATGTGGCCGTGGCAGGGCTCGGACGCGTCCTCCTCCATCTTGGCGAGCACGTAGCCCACGATCTTCCCCCCGTCGTCCTCCGCCACGAACAGCAGCTGCGGCCACGACAGGATGTGGTACAGGTAGTACTTCATCTGGTAGTTCTCCGGCAGGCACATCAGGTTGCACGCCTGCATAGCCAGCAGGTCGTCGATCGTCGCCCTGCGGATGCACACCATTATTTCGCTCTCTAGGGTTAGGGCTTCTCAGCGGTAACTCGACCTAGGGTTTCGAATGGGGGAGTGGTGGGGACTGGGAGGCGGAGGAAGAACAAGAAGAAGAAGATGATGAGGAAGAAGGGCGAATCCTCTATCCCACCCCGTTAGGGGTGTAATGTGGGCCGTGCCGGGCCGTTTTTCAAAGGATGAGGTCCGGCCCGGCCATCTGGCCCGCCCAGGACCGGCAGGGACGTGCCGCCGTGCTTTGTCAGCTCAGTTTTTTTTTTTTTTTCATTTTTTTTCTAATATTTTTTTTCTAAAAAATATATATTTTTTAAATAAAAGATAATTTATTTTTAAACTATAATTTTTTATTCATAATTTTTATTTTATACAATTATGCCCAACACCTTAAAACTATTTTAAAAATTTTTTAAATTTTTAAAAACTAAAATAGTAAAAATAAATTTAATTTTTTAATATTATATAAAATTTAAAACTTTACCAAACAATAATTTTAATTTTTTGATTATATAAAATTTTTGAAAATTGGGTAAATAGTTTGGTTTAGAATGTGTTGAAGCCGATGAATCGTTCACCATCTTCCCCATTAGCTTAAAGGAGGTGAACGATTCACCGTCTTTCTAATACTAAGTCAATTTTCAAAGAAATTGGCTAAATGTGGGAAAGGCGTTGCATTTTGCACATTATAAATTTTTTCAGGATCATTTTTAAAAAGTCCTCTCCTACTCCCTTTGTTTATGTATAGGTTAAATGAAGTTGGTGGCGAGGCAGTATGCGATCCCAGATTCATCCTGATACTCGCGCGAACCAAATGCGGCCCGGTTATAGCGACGAAAATTGAAGTTCTGCCGAATTCATGGGCCGTGAATTCGGTGAAGGTCAGCTCGAATCTGCGCTAAAAACGGCGAGGAGACGTAATGCAATGCCGGCTATATAATATTATTGCTGCCAACACATAATGTAACGCGATCCGGTCTACTAGTAATAATAATTCGTTGTACTTGAGTCACAATCCAAAATGTTTAAGTCCAGTTATTATTATTACTGTTTATATCTCTTAGAGAGTGCTGAAACTTATGCCGACAAGTAAGTTTTTCTGGTAACATAATCATAGTGCACAATAGGCGTTAAGCAAAACTATGCTCTCAAAATTATCCAAGAGCAGATATTAAAATTTTTTTTAAAAAAAACAAGAAAAACTGTATGGAATCAGCAAAAACAACTTCAACAGCAGTGCTGTAGAAGATATTGCTATGTAAATAGGGAACTTAATAACTAGCATAAAAACAGCTGAAAGTCCAAGATTCAACATTTTGGCAAATCACTGATTTTATCAGCCGCTCGCTTTTAATAGGCCTTTTATACGTTTAATGCCATATTATAATCCAATTACTTCATACACAGATCACAGGTCAACCTGGTTAAACTTCATCTTCTTATGAATCCATCATGAGATGAAATTGTGCGTCTTCATACAAATGCTATGATGAATTTACAAACCATATGAAAATATTCTCCGTTGTCGGTGTAGCCTGCTTTTGGAGAATAGGAACTCTAGGCAGATATTTGGACTGCACTTGAAACCTCAATTATTCTTTTCCCTCTTCTATATCAAACACAGTTTGTTCGATGGAATTATGCCCATTGATATGATTTGTAAGATTTGCGTGAGCGTCTAATGATTCCCCAAGTAAGCTATCCATCTCTGAATTATCCTGTTGAACCCATGGGTGCTGCTGAATTCTTCTTAGCCTCTCTAGCCTTTCAGCAACTTCTGTCATCGCGGGTCTTTCGTCCCCCCACATACTTAAACATTGCATTGCAATCTCCGCAATCTCTTCAAGGAGTTCTGCTCTCGCCTCGCTCTGTACTTGACTGTCGAAAATTTCTAAACCCCGGCCTTCTTTCATCGCCGTAATAAAACATAACGCAAGACTCCTGTCTTCCTCCGGTCCATCAAAATAAAGCGCTTTTTTTCTTGTGAAAATCTCTAAAATAACGACCCCAAAGCTATAAACATCACTTTTCTCGGTTAGTTGGCATGTTAGTAAGTATTCTGGATCCAAGTAACCGCAAGTCCCTTGAACTAATGTAGCCAATTGAACCTCATCGCTGGGAGCAAACTTGGAAGCTCCAAAATCAGAAACTTTTGCAGTGAATTTGTCGTCTAACAGAATGTTAGCCGACTTTACATCTCCATGAAGGATGGGAGTTGAAGCTGACGAGTGCATGTATGCAAGCGCCCCCGCAGATTCCACTGCAATTCTGAGACGCTCATGAAAAGGAATAAAACTTTGATCTTTTCCATGAACATAGCTGTAGAGGGTACCATTAGAAACACATTCATAGACCAACATCGGAACTTCAACCTCTAAGCAACAACCTAAGAGCTTCACCACATTCTTATGGTTGATTTGGGACAGGATGAGCATTTCAGTTGCAAACTCCTTGGTTTGGCTGTCATCCATCATCTTGGATTTCTTGATGGCAACAAACGTTTGGTCCTCCAGAATTCCTTTATAAACAATGCCGTGACCTCCACGACCGAGCACACGGTCCGTGTCGAAATTGTTGGTGGCTTTTTCTAGCTCTTCTTTCGAATATATCTTGAATGCAGCACCTCTAACGGAGTTCATTTGTTGTTGTAATATGAAGCCTCCATTTTGCTCGAAGAACTTCTGTCTTGTCCTAATGAGCCTTTTCTTCTGGAGCCCCAGATGCGCCCAGAAGCCCATGAACAGAGCAAAGAAAATTCCAAGACTTGCGCCTGCAAATTGACCCAAAGACGTATTTATTAATTGAAGGGCCAAACTCGGAGTTGTTGAATAAGCAGCAACTAATTAACAAATGAAAGCGCAGAATAAGTAGTAGGTTATTTTTGCGGAAAAATGCATACTAGAGTACTTTCCCAGGAACTCAATTTTCAGTTTCCAGTTATGATACTGAAACAGTACGAAAGGCATTAACATACTAATACAAAATAGAAGAGAAATTAAGTACGTACCTGTAACTATTTTTAGTGCTAATGTAAATTCGTCCTTGGGTCTGCAACCATCCTGTGTGAAAGCATCTCCGTTAGTCCCGCGCGGGCATTCGCAGAGGTAACTCCCTGGAAAGTTTTTGCAAATTCCATAGCACGGATATTGGTCTTTATTCTCGCACTCGTTGATATCTATGGCAAAAAAAAATTAACAAACACACTGGTAAGCTACCAGTTTCTCCGAAATATGGTTTTTTTCATTAGAATATCAGTTAACTAGCTAGCCAGTAATCTCACAAATGGAATGTGAGAGAGAGAGAGAGGGGGGGATTAAAAAAAGAATGAAATAAAACCTTGGCATCCAGACTCAATATATGGATTGCCCTCATATCCCTTGGAACAATTGCAGCGGTATCCGGGGCCATTAGAGGAGTCATAGAAAGTGCTGTTGGCACTGCGGCACGCATAGTCTGTTAAATTGTGGACAGCAGCACTGCCATTTCCGACATTTCTAATCGCCCAGTCGAGCACGACGGGCACACTCAGATTAGACGTCATCGATAGATAGGAGGGGCTGAATCTGAACCAATCCGCGTCGACTAAAAATCCGTAAGCACAAGGGGTAGGATTCAACCGCAAAGTGCCGGCCCCGCCGTCCTCGCCGGGACCGAAATTCTGCAAGTACTGATCGTAATAGGCAAACCCGGTCGGTATGGCGCTCTGGCAGCAGCCGACGCCGGTGCACGATCCGTTCAAATTATTATTCCCCGACGGCCTGCAGATCGACACGCAGCCGCTGACGTAGTAGCCCTCGTAGTCGACAAAGTACCCGAAAATGGGGCACCCGACTGCAAAATACTTGTTGCGAGTGGAGAAAACATACGGGGTCGCGAACAGCATCATGTCAGATTTGCTGTTGCTTATTTCCCCCCCGGTGGAGTTGTAACATGCCCGGCCTGCATTCAGATACACCCGCATTTCCCCGCTAACAATAGATATGTCGATCACTTCGTAACCGAAAGGAAGAGTGAAGAGCTTCGGAGGGTGGTAGGAGTCGTTGCAGAACAAGCCGAAGCCTTCGCGGTAGCAGCCGGTTTCGACGTAGTCGTTGCAGATGAAGAAGGCGCCATTGTCGTCGCGGTAGCAGCCGGTTTCGACGCCGAAGGGGTAGGGGATGGTTATGTTGCCGCATGTAGCGCGGCAGCGCGGAGCGCCAGTAGTGAGTGGTGGTGGTGGTGGTGCTGCTGCTGCTGCTGTTGCTGTTGTTAGCGAAGTCAGCATCAGTAGCAGCAGTGAAAGCAGCTGCAGTTTCCGAACAACCGTTTCTATCGGTTTCTGGTGCTGCTTCGTCGTCTTCATTATTTAGTTATAGAAGATGCATATGATTCAGCAGTCCCTTGTAGAAAAGGAACAACAAAGGCCTAAAAGTTAAGCAAAAGAGAAATGTTTCACTACTTAATTTTATAAATAATAATAAAAAAATTTATCTATTGATCAATAAAATATATATATATATATATATATATATATATATATATATATATATATATATATATGGAAAATGCTACTTGTACACCCGTAATGGGTGTACATCTCACACCCCCATCCATCTAAGGGTGGGGGTGTGATGAGTGGTCACTTGATGTGACCCGTAAAAAATATCGACACCATTAAAAGGGTGGAGGTGTAGGATGTACACCCCTTCGGGATGTACATGTAGCATTACTCTCTCTCTCTCTCTCTCTCTCTCTCTCTCTATATATATATATATATATATATATATATATATATATATATATATATATATATATATATTATTCTTTACTAGTTTAAAGGGTAACTTCATGAAGCAATATTTTCGTAATTAAAATCGTAAATTTTTTTAAAAAAATTTTGATATTCTTTTTACTATTAATTTTGCACTAATTTTAAAAATTTTAAAATTATAATTTAGTCATTAATTAAAAAAGTTGTAAAATTATAATTTAGGAATTAATTTAAAAAGTTTTAGAATGCCTAGACAAATATTCAAATTCAACATATTTAATATGTTTAAAAAATTATAATTTTTTTATAATTTAGACATTAATTTTGTATCACTATTTAAAAAAATTTAAAAGTGGGTAAATAAGTAAATTTAATATATAATTTTTTTTTGATTAATATATCTTCCACAAATTTCGGCATTAATTTAAAAAGTTTTAGAATTATAATTGAGGTATTAATTTAAAGAGTTTTAGAATTATAATTTATATTTTAATTTAAGAAATTTTAGAATTACAATTTAGCCATTAATTTATATCAATATTTTAAAAAAAATTAAATGTAGGTAAATATTTAAATTCAACATATTTAATATTTTTAAAGAATTTTAAAATTTTTTAATTTAGAAATTAATTTTGTATCGCTATTTTAGAAAATTTGAAAGTGGATAAATATTCAAATCAAGCATATTTAATATGATTAAAAAGTTTTAAAATTCCTCTAATTTATTTAAACATTACTTTTTGTATCACTATTTTTAAAAAATGACTATGGTTAAATATTTGATTTAATAGAAATATAAGGTATAATTCAAATTTATTTTTAGAATAGAATTGTACCGGTTAAATAAATTTAAATTTTAATAGTAAAAATATTACAATTTAGGTGTTAATTTAAGAAGGTTTAGAACTACAATTTAGGGATTAGTTTAAGGAGTTTTAGAATTTCACTAAGTTAAGCATTAATTTATATCAATATTTTTTAAAATTTTGAATGTAGGTGTTGATACCAAATTTTTCGCCACTTAAAAAAATGACATGTGGCGGCTATTGTCGGCCGACAGATATCAGTCGCCTAGAGAATGAGTCAAAAGAGGAAGACGCACGTCTCGATCGCGTAAGGATACAACACACGACGTATGCTGTCGGCTGAAGATACCAGCCGATAGGAGAATCAGCTGACAAGAGAAGCGGTTAACCGGAGGATTACCATCTCATCCGAGACCATCTCTCGGCCGAAGACAGCTATTGGGCCGCCTCAGTCAAGCGACGGAAGAGGCAAAGTTAAGGTCAATTCTTAGACGCTCGAAGCTGTAGAAAGAAAAATTTTAAACGGAATAAGGGCGAGATTCAGGCGCGAATTTCGCAACTAACCTAGAAAGGGCAAGCCGCGCCCAGTATCGAAAGACGCCGAAAATTACGATCCTGGCGCGATGACAAGGGGATGAATCTGGACGAAGAAGCGACTACTATCCCAATTAAGGGTATTAGGCTCAAAAGAAAGTGGTTGCTAAATATCTGATAACTTCTCCCAATGTACGCCGATAATTCAAATCGGTGCCTAATAATATGATTCGGGATGTGTATAAATACTCGAACCATCGTAGGAAAATGGGTCCGGTAACCTCGTAAGCCCGATACCATCCCAAGTTTTTCATATCTAAGGAGTAGGGTAACATAACTTTTACCGCTTTCCTTTATTGCTTTCCTGAGAGTGGGTTTAATTGTAATTTCTATCCCTACTTTCTTCCTTATATCCCCTTCTCAAGAAATATAAAGTTAGAATAGGCCCATCAGCCGTATCTTTATCATCGTTTCTTTTACCCGGTTCGGCTACTCTAAGTCGAACACAACAATCCCTCTCTACCTCCATAATCTCGATTTGGCTACTCTAAGCCGACCGGTCGTGAGAGTTACCAAAGGAGAACCCGGCCGAGTAGATCTCTCCTCGGCCCGATCGTCTGATCTGTTGTCACGCGGCGCAATCGACATCTCTGAGGGTCACCCAGGGGCCGATCGCGCGCAACCACTTTTTCGCCCCAACAACCTTCTTAGCACGCCCGGTGAGACACTTAGGTAATTTTTACCTATCTCCTACCGTTATCATGTCAGGAATCCATGAGCCATACGGGGAGTCGGCACTACCGGAGCCGTCCTTGCCAGAATTATATGGGCAATTGGCCCAAATAATGAGGTCCCTTGAAAGGAGGGCTATAGCCTGGGATGCCGACACCGTGGCTTCGGAGGAGAATCTTTCCCGATTCGGGTAGTTCCTAGCCCAAAATGAGCCGATATCAGGACCTCCCGCTGACCTGCCACAGCCACGGCTGACACAGCCTGTCACGCCCCGGAACCCGGGCTCGCCAACAGATCCGCCGTGCACACGGGATTTCCCGAGTACACGAAGCGCTGGTAACCTGCTCTGATATAATATGAACAATAAAAGAGCATAATACAGAGCTGAAGTAGAATAACCACATAGTATCTCAGACTGGAACTACAAATAAAGCAGTAATAAGTACAATAATCTCTCAGCTCACCAAATAGTACAACCTGCTGGCAGAAGCCAGACCCAAATAAAAGGAGAATACCACAGTCTGAGTGAAGGATACAACGTCTATTTACAGCTCTCAATCTCACAGGAGATCTATCTATTCGGCGATCCCCTTACCTCGATCCGCTGCCGAAGGCCTAGCAGCTCATGCAGATGACTCTGCAAAATAAAGGAGAAGAAAGAAACAGAAAATAACAATGGGGGGTGAGAACTACCAGATAAACCAGCAGCCTCCCCTAGTGGGTAAAACCTCAACTCTGACGCACCCACTAGGACTACTAGAGGCAAAAGGGAGAAGTGGTAAAATACATAAGATGCTGAAACAGGAAAACTACCACTACTATGCTGTCAAGACTGTATGCATGCATCAGAAATGGTATCTGTCCAAATAAATCCAATCTAGACACCAGTAACAACTGGTGCTGCCTGTTCAGCGGAATCTGCACACACGGCTCGAAACCGCGGGATCGGCTCGCACGGCTCGCATCCCAACATAAGTATCAGACCGGCACACACGGCTGGGTCTGAAAAAGCCCACCTCCGGAGTGGCACTCGAGGGGAGTGACCCACACGAGTAAAGCATCTCTGTCATCAGTATCTCAAGTATCTCTGTAACACATATCTCAATATAGCAGGACTATAACTATGATCAAAGTGGGAAACTCCATCCACTACAGAAACCCAATCCCCAGCTGATGCAATAAACCAGACTCAACCCCAATCTGATGCAAGGATAAACATCTGGTCGACCGCCTACTGTCCGCGGTTATCGCAATACCCCACAAATCCACAATCTAATGCAATCTCGACTACACTATCCCAAACCCCTGCTCACACTTGAGCAACAAGCCTCTGGATGCACAGGACAACAATGAAACATGTACAAATCCCAAGATGATAGTGTAGCAATAAATAGTGGCTAACTAGATGAGCAAGAAAGCATGCCATTATTTAAAAGCTGTAGAAAAGCGTCAAATATTTATTTGGAAAAGATTGATTGTTATAAAAGTTATTGCATGCGAGATTATAGCCTTTGTCCCAATCACAGTGTCCCAATATAAGTCATCATATAATCTGTGGGGTTAAATTTTAGGAGAGTTCGTCCCAGCGGTTCTCGTCAATTGTCATATTAATTCGTCCCAATAGTTCTCATCAATTGTCCTGTTAGTTTGTCCTGTTAGTTTGTCCTGTTAGTTCTTATTAATTATCATATTAGTTTGTCCCAGTGGTTCTCATCAATTGTCATATTAAATTTTAGGGGAGTTCCAGTAATCCCAGTAAGCTTGTCAAAAATGAGGTAAGCAACAACCGCCCACCTCGAACAGCTCAAATCACACCCAGATAGTCTCCTGGCTGTCCACAGTCCCCTAGAACTGCTGTCTGCCGAAAACGGTGCCCTACAGCAACACACATTGCACAGGGTGTAACTATGTTATTCATAAAAATACAGCTTTTGCTGTTTTTCAAATAGCACGAAAAGAGAGGAGTTTTTCACCTCTGTATAGTGCTCAGAAAAATCCAGAAAAATTACGGTTGCGTTCCTCGCGAAGAGTAGATCAAAATCGACTCTTTAAACGCCTCGATCTGATGCTCCTACGCCAAGATAAAAATCGGAGAAGTCGATGCTGTCCAGAAATTTCCACAGCAAAAAGGGGGGTCAAAGAGGCCTCGGGATTCGTGCCAAAAGTACGAAATGGAGCAAAGTGATCAACACGGAAATCAAAGCCCTACCTCTTACGGTCGTGCTGTCGCAAAAATCGTCCAAAAACTCCTCCTGGTTAGCCCGCAGGGATTTTTCGACTGAACTGCGACGGGAAATAGGCCGAAAAAGAGAACCGTCGCAGTGCGCCGCGTCGCAGATAGCTCACTAACTGCAACTCCAGAAATTCTGGAATTTGGAGGAGAGAGAGAGAAGAGAGAGAGGAAGAACTTTTGTAGAGGGCTCAAACTGAGATTCTCTCTCTAGAGCTCGGATTTCGAGGTGGGGAATGAGAGGGGTGAGAACCTATTTATAGTGGGCCAAAGCATCTTGGGCTCCACACGGGATCTAGATTCCGAACAGGAAACACCAAAATTGGCCAACCAGAATGTGCCACGTGTCCACAAAACAGGAAACAGCCTGTGCAAGGGCCACTCAGAAGCCGCCACGTGTCCACGTGGTGCACAGGCCCGGTCCCCGCGCCGGGTCTTCCGGAAGATGTCGGCCAACCGGGTGCTGCCACGTGTCACCCTCCCACGTGCTTCTAGAAGCCGGCCAACCAATGGGGAAGCGCCACGTGGCAAGGGAGGTCTTCGCTGTTCCTGGTGCACGCCAGGCCCATGGACCGCGCACCAGCGCCCCCTGCCCGCGCCTGCCTGCGCTGCCCGCGCCGCGCGCCGCCGCCCTCTGCCGCTGTGCCGCCGCCCGCCGCCGCTCGCCGGTCGCCGGAACAGTAATTCCGGCAGCCGGAGTTACTGTTCCGGCATGAACAGTACCCATGTGCCAAAAAAATAAAGTAAATATACCATTTTGACCGTTTTCGCGCGCTGAATCCAAATCCGCTGTCCATTTCGCCAAATTCTCATCCGAAATTTTGCCGAAAGCTCCCGAAAAATCTCATTTGCTCCGATTTTCGTGCCGAGTCTATTTTAAATGTCCAATTTCGATTCTACAAGCTCTGTTTCACCGAATAAGCTCCCTACAGTCACTGTTTAATGTTGCATAGTTCCTGCGGGAGTCCGGATCATCACACAGCCGGACCCGATGGCATCGGCGACGGCGACGGTACACCCCCAAAGAGTCGTGCAGCCTACGGCACCTTTCCAGGCGATTCAACCGCTGGGGGTAGTACAGCCACGGACAGCCGCGCCCCTAGCGGAGGGCAGACAGAGGAGTTCATACACCAGCCATCAGCGGGAAGCCGATCGGGGTTTACCAACGACACCCATTCTGTCTATTCCTTAACCTCGCGCTGATGATAAGGAAACTGGGGGTCGGGCCTTGAACACAAGGCCTGCTAAGGATCAGGTAGGTTGAGGTCCACCACTCCCTACGGTCATAAAGCCGGTGCAGCTAGCAGCTTCGTTGGCCCCGACAGTAAGCGTGAAACTCGTGCGGCTGGCGATTTTGATGCCCCCGGCAGGGAACACCAAGGCCAGGCCGACGTTACGGTCGGTTTTTAGACACGCGTATTGTGATGACCCGGTTTTTCGTAGAGGTTTACAATGTGAGCAGTGGCTTCTGGAGGTTTACTCTGTATGTTGGAGGTGTCTGTGCACGAATCGGACTCAACGAGTGGACCCCGCGCGAAAAACGGATCAAGTTAACCTTTCGGATTCTTTCGCCGAAAAATAGAAATGGATTTTGACGAAACGGATTGCGGATTTGGATTCAGCGCGTGAAAACGGTTAAGATCAGCTATTTGCTTGTTTTTTTCTGAGTCCGGACGCACGGAAATGGGCAACCGGAAGTTTTTCTGTGTTTTCGGGTGCATGGAGGAGCCGTGGACCGCCGGGTGCCACGTGGCGGAGCGTGGTTGGGCCGGTGCAGCAGACTTGGTCCACGCGGGCAGCGCGGGCAGGCGCGTGGGCCGGCGTGGGCGAGAGCGCGGGCAGCGCGTGGGAGCGGTTAGGGCCGCCACGTGTCGCGCGCCCATTGGCGCGCGGATCGCCCTATTGGGGCGCGACACGTGGCAGCCAGATCGGAGCGCCAGCGAACTAGGAGCCAGAAATCTGGAAGTCATCGGAGACTCGCAAGTTGTCATTAAGTAGTTGACGGGCGAATACCGATGTACGAGCCCAAATCTCCGGGGCTATCTACGGAAAGCGGCCGAGGTGCTATTTTCGCGACGTGGAATTGAATCATCGGCCAAGGGAGGAGAACATAGTCGCAAACGACTTGGCTCAGCTGGCATCTGGTTACAAAGAGCCGGTGACGGCTGATCGTGTCACCATCTTCACCAGGCTGCTACCATCAGTTTACATGAGGGAGCCGATGGTGGCCTCAGCCGGATTAACAGAGGATTGGAGACAGCCGTTGGTGGATTACCTAAGCGATCCTGATAACCAAGCAGACTTCAAGACAAGAAAGAGAACCCTCGAATATTGCCTCTTGGATGGGCAGTTGTACAAGAAAACATCCGAAGAAGTGTTTCTAAGATGCCTCGGAGCCGTGGAAGCATTGAAAATAATGGCGGAAACCCACGAAGGATTGTGCGGGTCGCATCTGGCCGGGAGGAGACTTAGGTGGGCTATCAGACACCTAGGATATTACTGGCCAACGATGCACGAAGACTACATCAGCTATGTTAAGGGGTGTCAGGAGTGTCAATTTCATGGGCCGATCCAGCGAGTATCGCCCTCGAAAATGCACGCCATCATAAAACCATGGCAATTTAGAGGATGGGCTATGGACTTGATAGGCGAGATTTAGCCGAATTCTTCGGCAGGACACAAGTTCTTGATAGTGGCAGTGGATTACTTCACCAAATGGGTGGAGGTACGCCCAGTAAAATAAGCCACTCAGAAGGACATTATCCAATTCGTCGAAGAATCAACCTTGTATCGGTTTGGTGTACCAGAAACCATTACGACCGATCAAGAAACGATGTTTACCGGTGAGAACTTCGTCCGATTCCTGGAGGCGAGGCATATCAAGTTGTTGAACTCATCCCCGTATTACGCCTAAGCTAACGGGCAAGCAGAGGCGATAAACAAAGTAATCATCAACCTGATGAAGTGGCATGTCAGCAAACACCCAAGACGGTGGCATGAGAAATTGTCCGAAGTTCTCTGGGCTTGCCGAACGGCCGCCAAGACTGCCATAGGAGGTACCCATTTTTCGCTTGTTTTACGGACATGAAGTCGTTTTACCGGTCGAAATCATGATTCCGACACTAAGGGTCGAGAGACAGGGTGACTTGACTGACCGAGAGTACAAACTCCTTATGGACGAGGAGTTAAGCGAGGCGTGCGAAGTTTGGTTGAAAGCGCTCGACTATATGAGAGCCTATCAGAGCTGAGTTCAGAACGCATACAACAAAAGGGTAAAGGCAAAGTCCTTTAGCATCGGGACCTGGTGTCCAAACTGACGTTACTAATCGACAGGAAGAGCCAACTTTACGGAAAGTGATTACCAAACTGGGAAGGACCATTTCGGGTCAGACAAGTGGCCGGAGGGAATTCCTACTATTTAGAGACCTTAGAAGATGCAGAATGAGATCAGGCAATCAACGAGAAATACCTGAAACACTATCATACGTCAGTGTGGGAAGACGTGGGATAAACAACCAAAGAAGCGTCGCATCCCAACAGAAGAAATTGACTCAATTTCGACAATCACCCGAACGACAGATCAGACGATTGCCGAGGGGGCATTGTTGATACCAGATTTTTCGCCACTTAAAAGAACGACACGTGGCGGCTATTGTCAGCCGACAGATATCAGTCAATAAGAGAATGAGTCAGAAGAGGAAGACGCACGTCTCGATCGCATAAGGATACAGCACGTGACGTATACTGTCAGCTGAAGGCACCGGCCGATAGGAGAATCAGCCGACAAGAGAAGCGGTTAACCAGAGGATTACCATCTCATCCAGGACCATCTCTCGGCCGAAGACAGGTATTGGACTGCCTCAGTCAAGCGACGGAAGAGGCAAAGTCAAGGTCAATTCTCAGACGCTTGAAGCTGTAGAAGGAAAGATCTTGAACGGAATAAGGGCGAGATTCAGGCGCGAATCTCGCAACTGACCCAGAAAGGGCAAGCCGCGCCCAATATCGGAAGACGCCGAAAATTACGATCCTGGCACGATGACAAGTGGATGAATCTGGACGGAAAAGCGACTACTATCCCAATTAAGGGTATTTGGCTCAAAAGGAAGTGGTTGCTAAATATCCGATAACTTTCCCCAATGTACGCCGATAATTCAAATCGGCGCCTAATAGTTCGAGATGTGTATAAATATCCGAACCATCAAAGAAAAAGAGATTCGGCAACCTCGTAAGCCAGGAACCACCCCAGCTTTTTCATATCTAAGGAGTAAGGTAACTTAACTTTTACTGCTTTTCTTTATTGCTTTTCTAGGAGTAGACTTAATTGTAATTTCTATCCCTACTTTCTTCCTTATATCCCCTTCTCAAGAAATATAAAGTTATAATTGGTCCATCAGCCGTATCCTTATCATTGTTTTTTTTACCCGGTTCGGCTACTCTAAGTCCTAGTAATCCCTCTCTACTTCCATAATCCCGATTCGGCTACTCTAAGCCGACCGGTCGCGAGAGTTACCAGAGGAGAATCCGGCCGAGCATATCCCTCATCGGCTTTATCGCCTGATCTGTTGGCACGCGGCGCATTAGACATCTCTGAGGGTCACCCCAGGGGCCGACGCGCAGCCACTTTTTGGCCCCAACAGTAGGTAAATATTCAAATTCAACATATTTAATATGTTTTAAGAATTTTAGAAGTCCTATAATTTAGACATTAATTTTGTATCACTATTTAAAAAAATTGAATGTGGTTAAATATTTGATTTAATAGAAATATAGGGTATAGTTCAAATTTATTCTTATAATAGAATTATACGCGCTAAATTAATTCATATTTTAATAGTAAAAATATTATAATTTAGGCATTAATTTAAGGAGTTTTAAATTACAATTTAGGCATTAATTTATATCAATATTTTTTAAAAAAATTCAATGTAGGTAAATATTTAAATTCAACACATTTTATATGTTTGAAGGATTTTAGAATTCTTCTAATTTAGACATTAATTTTATATCACTATTTTAAAAAAATTTAAAGTGGATAAATATTTAAATTTAACATATTTAATATGATTAAGAAATTTTATAATTCCTCTAATTTAGACATTAATTTTGTATCACTATTTAAAATTTTTTGAATCTGGTTAAATATTTGATTTAATAGAAATATATGGTATATTTCAAATTTATTCTTAGAATAGAATTGTACGGGCTAAATTAATTTAAATTTTAATAGTAAAAATATTAAAATTTAGGCATTAATTTAAAGAGTTTTAGAATTATAATTTAAAATATTTAAAAATTAAATATTCAAATTTATTTAATTTTAAAAAAACTCTCACTAAATTGAAATATTTAAAATTTATAATCTTTTCAAAAATAAAAACTCTCATAGGAAAAAATTATTTAATTACATGTGAATCAAAAGACCAAAATACTTTTTTTTTTTTTAATACCTAATAACTGGTAGCTCTCTCAAGTGACCTACTATTGTAGGTCACAACTAAAAAATAATTAAATATTAACCGTTGAATAGGAATAAACAGACGACATCAAAAAAAAGAAGAAAAAGTATAAGAGCATTGCTCTAATTTATATTAATATTTTAAAAAAATTTGAATGTAGGTAAATATTTAAATTCAATATATTTAATATATTTAAAAAAATTTAGAATTTTTCTAATTTAGACATTAATTTTGTATCACTATATTAACAAATTTGAAAGTACATAAATATTCAAATTCAATATATTTAGTATAATTAAAAAAAATTAGAATTTCTCTAATTTAGACATTACTTTTGTATTGCTATTTAAAAAAACTTGAATGTCGTTAAATATTTGATTTAATAGAAATATATGGTATAATTCAAATTTTTTTTTTTTTTAATAGAATTGTACATGCTAAACTAAATTCAAATTTTAATAGAAAAATATTACAATTTAAGCATTAATTTAAGAAAGTTTAGAATTATAATTTAGGGATTAATTTAAGGAGTTTTAGAGTTTCTCTAATTTAGCCATTAATTTATATTAATATTTTAAAAAAATTTGAATGTAGGTAAATATTTAAATTCAACATATTTAATATGTTTAAAGAATTTTAGAATTTTTTTAATTTAGACATTAATTTTGTATCACTATTTAAAAATATTTGAATGTCGTTGAATATTTGATTTAATAGAAATATAAGGTATAATTCAAATTTATTCTAAAAATAAAATTATACGGACTAAATTAATTCAAATTTTAATAATAAAAATATTAAAATTTAGGCATAATTTAAGAAGTTTTAGAATTATAAATTAGAATATTTGAAACTACTTAATTAAACGAAAATTCTAACTAAATTGAAATATTTAAAATTTATAATCTTTTCAAAAATAATAACTATCAAAGTAGAAATAAAATTACTTAATTACTCTTCAATTAAAAGATTAAAATAAATATTTTTTTAGGTACCTCATAACTCATATCTTTCTCAAAGTAACTTGTTGTTGCAGGTCACAACTAAAAAATAGTTAAATTTAAGCTATTAAACAGAAATAATGAACGGCATAAATAAATAAATATAAATATAAATAAATAAATATATATACATATATATATATATATAAGCATTGCTCTTATACAAAAAATAGATACTAATATTTATTAATAAATCTTAAATTACCAATAATTATTTTAGCCGAAGAGAGAGAAAGGGGGCGTAAAAGAATACCTTAAAAATTCGTCAAAGAAATTTATTTGGTTTGGGGAGAGAAAAAGGTGGGAGAATTAAAGATGGAGTTAGTAGAGAGATGAGCTGAAAAGAAAGGAAGGCGAGAAGAATGCCTATTAAAGAAGGCAGGAAAAGGGAGGGGGGGGGGGGGGGGGGGGGGGGGGTGGTTGTGAACGGAGTTTAATCAAGCATTAATACGCTGATGGAGAAGAGCTAGCTAGTGGAATATATTAAAATTAAATGACTATGACGAGAATTATTTTATTTGCTCGGCGGCAATTTAGATATATTTAATACAAATTTAAAATAAATTAATTAATTATGCAGGAATTAAATTTTGAGAAGCAATTTTTTTGCCTTTTATTCTAGAATTTTGAAAATCAATTTTTTTATTCTAAAAAATAGAATCGAAATTTTTAATGCTTATTCTGGAACACTTTATTATGAGTATAATTGTTTTTTTGGTTCAAAATTATTTTTTGAAAATTAAGCCAAATATTTACTTAAACTGCCTTTGGCTTTCACACTCATACTAGTTGAGTCAAAACCGTGTGTATATATGAGAACCTCTCATTTTGTTCGGTCAAGTCAAGCATTAATACGCTGATTATTCTAGATGACAGAAAATTCACAAGAGGAAGCTGTAGGAGGTGATATATGTTAGATGTATGTCCTAGAAGCCAACTTGGCCGACACATATATTTATTTTAGAATATAAATTTGTATTTGGCATTTTACATTATGAATGTTATTGGATTTTTATTTTCATTCGTGTTGTGTATGTGTCCATGAATTGTCCAAGAAATTAATAAGATAATGATACGTGTTCTCAAGAGTTGAGAATTTGAGACATGTATCATTAGTGATTAATTCCTAAATACTCCCGATCGATGGATCATCACGGAGACAGTGATTGATCCGGTGAGATTGGTGCACAGTTGCTTCCCTTTTAGGGTAGACGAGTCTCGAGTCAACAGTGTGGGGACACTGGAGCGAATGTGCAGGTGGTTGTTGGAGAACAAGGGTATCGAGCGTGATCATCACGAGAAGTTACTTGGATGTCTACTCACTCGTCAGTGACTTACTCGATGTTGCAGTAGTGTGACTGGTCCTTTGACCTGCGGTGTCTCGGCTATTCACAATGGGGTTACTGTAGTTTGACTGTACATACACATGGTCCCTAGCCATTTGGGTCCTTGCAGTGGGTGCATGTTGGCTACACTAGGTTCGTTGTAGAAATAGGGTGTACACCTATATGGAATCTATCGCCCTTAGTAGAGAAGGGAGTTAGTCCTATATGATTTATGAGACCGAGTTTAGAAGACCTTGGCCAAGGCGTAGTAAATAACGGAAAGGGTTTCCGATATTAGAAACTCGAGTCGAATAAATTTGACATATGACAGACGGTAGGGTTTGACGAGCAATTCCATGACCTTCGTCTAGTTGGGACTCCGGATAGAAGGATTGTATCACACGTTAACTGCACCTAGAGGTTCAGTATTCCATTCTACTGGAATGCCACTACATGCTGCTAGGCGTCACTGGTGGATTGTGGGACTCACGAGAATTATCTGGATGATGATCGATAATTCTTATTGGGCTGAGTTTGAATAGTTCTAACCCACTGAAAAGAGTTTCAGTGATATTGTTGATGGTAATCACAATATATCTCACTACCAGATCCCGCTAAAGGTGAAAATTTTCTGCTGGCTGGTGCTTAACCATAGGGTGCTTACTATGGATAGGCTGCTCAAATGGGGTTGGGTGGGGAGTAGTATCTGCTCCTTCTGCCATTGCACGGGGGAATCTGCCGACCACCTCTTTGCCTCCTGCACAGTGGTGCGCCTATTGCTGGCCTGCATGCTTCCCAACTCCGGTAGCTTCACCACCGTCGGTTCGCTTTGGTATGGTAGCGTGAACAGCAGGACCGCCCGCTGGAAAGAGGACCTCATCGTAATTGCAGCAGTGTGGTGGACTGTTTGGCTGGAGCGGAACAGCAGGAGGTTCGAGTCCATCTCCCGAAACCCGGGGATTCTCTGCTCCATAGCACGTGACTTGGCGGGAGCTTGGTCTACCCTCTGTCCTTAAGTTTTAACTTTCTGTTCGAGTCCTTTTTTTTTTTTTTTTTTTTTTTTTTTTTTTTTTTTTTTTTTTTTTCCGGAGGCCTTGTTGTCTTGTCTCTTGTGGCTTAATTCACCTTTGCATTGAATGAAGCGGCAGCATGCTGCCTTTCCCTCAAAAAAAAATATATATCTCACTACCAGATAGAATAGAACCTATGGGGTCACACACATAAGAGGTTGTGACTGATCGGATAGTTGGATCGCGATTATTGAATCGCCGGTAGACTTAATTGTCAATATGTTGATAATTGGACTAATTTGTAATTGTTACAAATTAAGGATATTAAAGTGCAAATGTTGCAAGAGAGGGCTTACTAATAGTTAGTAAGTTGTGAGAGGACTTAAGTGCAAATGTTGCATTAATAATTTGATTTGATCAAATTAGAATTGTTCAAGTCGAATTAAATTAGAATTTAATCGATTGAACAGATTAGGGATAAGATAAACTTAAATCTAATTTTAATGTTTATCTTAATATTTATCTTAATAATTATAAAAAGAGATTATATCCTTTTTATATAGAGTTTTTTTTAAGAAAAAATCCTACCGTCATCTTTCCTCGTATTCCTCTTTTCTAAATATCCACATTAAAAGAAAGACGTTCTCTGCAAGGGAGCTAGCACTCCGGTGAGAATTTCGATCAAGTCGACAATCTCGTGTGGATACCCGTAGAGGCCGGACGCGTGTGCGGCTTCAAGAAAACTAAATTCCACGATCATCAAATTGCGGTGTAGATCTTCCCGCGCAAAGGTGAAGATTAGATCTTCCTCTTCCCTTTAATCTTAGATACATGAAGAATCCTGTTTTGCGTGGTTTTTTAGATCAGATCTCAAGTTTTTCATATTTGCCTTTTTAATTTCTTTTTCCGCTGCGTTTATTTTTGCGCAAAACCTAACAATATACCTATGTAAAACAGGAGTAGCTGAAACCCTAAAATTTTGAAATGGATTATTCAAACAGCAAATTAAGAGGACCTACAAGTCCGAGTCTTTGCTCGGTTGCGTCCTCTTAATTCATGCTGCTTTTACATGAGAGAACACCTTGCGTGTGGCATAAAGTTTCAAGAACTGCTGACCTGTTACTATGGTGATGTTATTTCTCTCTTGCTTTAATAAACTAAAACGAGTGATGGTTCTCCGACCCTGTTTGGCCTGTGGCCACTCATCACTCACTATATGCATCCATCAGGTGGACGATACTCGCGCGAACCAAATGCGGCCCGGTTATAGCGACGAAAATTGAAGTTCTGCCGAATTCATGGGCCGTGAATTCGGTGAAGGTCAGCTCGAATCTGCGCTAAAAACGGCAAGGAGACGTAATGCAATGCCGGCTATATAATATTGTTGCTGCCAACACATAATGTAACGTGATCCGACCCACTGGCAATAATAATTTATTGAACTTGAGCCACAACTCAAAATGCTTAAATCCGATTATTATTATTACAGTTTATATCTCTAATATATCCAACCACAACTCAATTTCCATCCGATATGAAATTATTAGGATGTAAGACAGATATAGAGTGCTGGAACTTATGCCGCCAAGTAATTTTTTCTGGTAACATAATCATAGTGCACAATAGGCGTTAAGCAAAACTATGCTCTCAAAATTATCCAAGAGCAGATATTAAATTTTTTTTAAAAAAAACAAGAAAAACTGTATGGAATCAGCAAAAACAACTTCAACAGCAGTGCAGTAGAAGATATTGCTATGTACATAGGGAACTTAATAACTAGCATAAAAACAGCTGAAAGTCCAAGATTCAACATTTTGGCAAATCACTGATTTTATCAGCCGCTCGCTTTTAATAGGCATTTTATACGTTTAATGCCATATTATAATCCAATTACTTCATACACAGATCACAGGTCAACCTGGTTAAACTTCATCTTCTTATGAATCCATCATGAGATGAAATTGTGCGTCTTCATACAAATGCTATGATGAATTTACAAACCGTATGAAAATATTCTCCGATGTCGGTGTAGCCTGCTTTTGGAGAATAGGAACTCTAGGTAGATGTTTGGACTGCACTTGAAACCTCAATTATTCTTTTCCCTCTTCTATATCAAACACAGTTTGTTCGATGGAATTATGCCCATTGATATGATTTGTAAGATTTGCGTGAGCGTCTAATGATTCCCCAAGTAAGCTATCCATCTCTGAATTATCCTGTTGAACCCATGGGTGCTGCTGAATTCTTCTTAGCCTCTCTAGCCTTTCAGCAACTTCTGTCATGGCGGGCCTTTCGTCCCCCCACATACTTAAACATTGCATTGCAATCTCTGCAATCTCTTCAAGGAGTTCTGCTCTCGCCTCGCTCTGTACTTGACTGTCGAAAATTTCTAAACCCCGGCCTTCTTTCATCGCCGTAATAAAACATAACGCCAGACTCCTGTCTTCCTCCGGTCCATCAAAATAAAGCGCTTTTTTTCTTGTGAAAATCTCTAAAATAACGACCCCAAAGCTATAAACATCACTTTTCTCGGTTAGTTGGCATGTTAGTAAGTATTCTGGATCCAAGTAACCGCAAGTCCCTTGAACTAATGTAGCCAATTGAACCTCATCGCTGGGAGCAAACTTGGAAGCTCCAAAATCAGAAACTTTTGCAGTGAATTTGTCATCTAACAGTATGTTAGCCGACTTTACATCTCCATGAAGGATGGGAGTTGAAGCTGACGAGTGCATGTATGCAAGCGCCCCCGCAGATTCCACTGCAATTCTGAGACGCTCATCAAAAGGAATAAAACTTTGATCTTTTCCATGAACATAGCTGTAGAGGGTACCATTAGAAACACATTCATAGACCAACATCGGAACTTCAACCTCTAAGCAACAACCTAAGAGCTTCACCACATTCTTATGGTTGATTTGGGACAGGATGAGCATTTCAGTTGCAAACTCCTTGGTTTGGCTGTCATCCATCATCTTGGATTTCTTGATGGCAACAAACGTTTTGTCCTCCAGAATTCCTTTATAAACAATGCCGTGACCTCCACGACCGAGCACACGGTCTGTGTCGAAATTGTTGGTGGCTTTTTCTAGCTCTTCTTTCGAATATATCTTGAATGCAGCACCTCTAACGGAGTTCATTTGTTGTTGTAATATGAAGCCTCCATTTTGCTCGAAGAACTTCTGTCTTGTCCTAATGAGCCTTTTCTTCTGGAGCCCCAGATGCGCCCAGAAGCCCATGAACAGAGCAAAGAAAATTCCAAGACTTGCGCCTGCAAATTGACCCAAAGACGTATTTATTAATTGAAGGGCCAAACTCGGAGTTGTTGAATAAGCAGCAACTAATTAACAAATGAAAGCGCAGAATTAGTAGTAGGTTATTTTTGCGGAAAAATGCATACTAGAGTACTTTCTCAGGAACTCAATTTTCAGTTACCAGTTATGGCATTGAAACAGTACGAAAGGCATTAACATACTTTTTTTGAGAGAAGGCAGCATGCTGCCGCTTCATTCATAGGGGAAATGAATTTAGCTACAAACCAGAGGCAACAAGGCCTCGAACCGAAGGGGGAAAAAGAGGAGGAGGGCGAAAAGAGCAGGGAGAGGAAGGGACACGGAAAGTAACCGCCCTAGGGGCAGAACGCGGACCACTGCGACCGGCAGAGCCGGATCGCAGCAATCAAATCCCTAGAGGTACGGGACCTATTGTCGAAGACTCGGCGGTTCCTTTCAAGCCAGACTTCCCACCAGGTGGACGCGATAGTGGTTAGGGCCTTCTTGGCCCAAGCCCCCCTCTTGAGCGAAAAGGCCCCCCACAGCCCGCTGGCGGTTGCCAGACTCCGAATCTCCCTCTTGTTGGGAAGAAAGGCATTAACCCTATACTAATACAAAATAGAAGAGAAATTAAGTACGCACCTGTAACTATTTTTAGTGCTAATGTAAATTTGTCCTTGGGTCTGCAACCATCCTGTGTGAAAGCATCTCCGTTAGTCCCGCGCGGGCATTCGCAGAGGTAACTCCCTGGAACGTTTGTGCAAATTCCATAGCACGGATATTGGTCTTTATGCTCGCACTCGTTGATATCTATGGCAAACAAAAAATTAACAAACACACTGGTAAGCTACCAGTTTCTCCGAAAGATGGTTTTTTTCATTAGAATATCAGTTAACTAGCTAGCCAGTAATCTCAGAAATGGAATGCGAGAGAGAGAGAGAGAATAAAACCTTGGCATCCAGACTCAATATATGGATTGCCCTCATATCCCTTGGAACAATTGCAGCGGTATCCGGGGCCATTAGAGGAGTCATAGAAAGTGCTGTTGGCGCTGCGGCACGCATAGTCTGTCAAATTGTGGACAGCAGCACTGCCATTTCCGACATTTCTAATCGCCCAGTCGAGCACGACGGGCACACTCAGATTAGACGTCATCGATAGATAGGAGGGGCTGAATCTGAACCAATCCGCGTCGACTAAAAATCCGTAAGCACAAGGGGTAGAATCAAACCCAAAAATGAAGGCAGTGCCGTCCTCGCCGGGATCGAAATTCAGCAAGTACTGCTCGAAATAGTTAAGCCCGGTCGGTATGGAGCTCTGGCAGCAGCCGACGCCGGTGCACGATCCGTTCAAATTATTATACGCCGACGGCCTGCAGATCGACACGCAGCCGCTGACGTAGTAGCCAGCGCCGTCGACAAAGTGCCCGAGGTTGGGGCACCCGACCGCAATATACTTGGTGCGAGTGGAGAAAACATAGGGGCTACCGATCAGCGACATGTAAGGTGTGCTGCTGCTTATTAGCCCCCCGGTGGAGTTGTAACATGCCCGGCCTGCATCCAGATACACCCGCATTTCCCCGCTAACAATAGATATGTCGATCACTTCGTAACCGTAATTGAGAATGAAGAGCTTCGGAGGGTGGTAGGAGTCGTTGCAGAGCAAGCCGAAGCCTTCGCGGTAGCAGCCGGTTTCGACGCCGAAGGGGTAGGGGATGGTTATGTTGCCGCATGTAGCGCGGCAGCGTGGAGGGCGAGTAGTGAGTGGTTCTGCTGCTGGTGCTTCTGCTGCTGCTGCTGTCGCTGTTGTTAGCGAAGTCGTCAGCATCAGTAGCAGCAGGGAAAGCAGCTGCAGTTTCCGAACAACCGTTTCTATCGGTTTCTGGTGCTGCTTCGTCGTCTTCATTATTTAGTTATAGAAGATGCATATGATTCAGCAGCCCAGCATTCCCGATGAATATATAGACTCAGCTTTATCTTGTAGAAAAGAAACAACAAAGGCCTAAAAGTAAAATAAATAAATAAAAAATAATAAGAAGAAGAAAAAAAAAAAAATGAAGAGAGAGGCAGCGTCCCGATGGATAAGATTTGGGTCAGATCTTCTCTTGTATATATATATATTAATATATTCTTTACTAATCTCGTTTCTTTCCGTGATCGTTCAACTTTCCTTTCCCACCCTCTCCCTTCCAGGAAGCTACTGGACTCGGTCCCTCTCCAGCTTAGGGGCCATTTCGCCTAAATTTTTAAAAAATAATTTTTGCAAAATTGAGTGGGAAGAGAAAGACGGAGAGAGTGAGAGAGAGAAGCACCTTGAGTAGTATAATAGGAGAGTGCACCACGTGAAGATAATGAAAAAGCGAGCGCCATCGAGATTGACGGAATCGTCAACATTATATATTATATTATATATAAATTTATTTAAAAAATATTTAAATATTTTTGATGAAAATCTAAAATAAAAAAAATTAATTTTGTAGGAATTAATTTTGAGGAACAATTTTTTTTTTTATTTGCTTTTTATTCTAGAACTCTGAAAATTGATTTTTTGATTCTAAAAAGCATAATCAAAATTTTTAATGCTTATTGTCGATCATTATATTGGGGCTATAATTATTTTTAGAGAAACTCTATATGTACACGGGGTGTACATCTCACACCCCCACCTATCTAAGAATGGGGTGTGATGAGGGGTCATTTGATGTGACTCCTTAAAAACATCGTCACCCTTAAAGGAGTGGAGATGTAGGATGTACACCCCTTCGGGGTGTACATATAGCAATCCTCTTATTTTTAGGCTTTTCAAAAACAGTGGGTATAATCTGAGAACCTCTCATTTTGTTCGGTCAAGTCAAGCATGACTGCGTTGACAATTCTGGATGTAGGAGGTGATATGCCTATGTAAAACAGGAGTAGCTGAAACCCTAAAATTTTGAAATGGATTATTCAAACAGCAAATTAAGAGGATTCATGAACCAGAGTACTGTATATCAGTTGGAACAGTTCATGGGCTCAGCAATGGTAAAATCAATTTTGCTCTATAGCCTTCTCAATGGTGTTTGTCTTAACAATATAATTACAAAGAAGCTTCAAATTCTATGTTAGCTCTTTCCTCTGCAACAAAAGATTCACCTTTTTTAGTTACCAAACATTCTTGAAGAGATTGCTGTAATCAATAGTATGATCGATGTACCTTTTATGGCTGGTGTTAGATCCTATTTAATTAGCTCGTAAAAAATTGAAAAAAAAGAGAGGAATAAACCCAGAAGAAACTTTGACCTGAGCCCAAACCAACTTCCGTAACAACAAGTCAGATCAAACCCCAAAGGCCTGCTTACACATCTGAAATCGCCCGCATAAAGTTAGAGTCGGCAGCGAGACAACAAAAATGCCGGATTTACAATCGACTTGATCCGTGTCCGACCACGATTAGGAATCTCTTATCGGAGTCGAGTGCGGAGCCCGTTCGGATCTGACCCGAGTCACACCCGTCTCCGCCTGCGACGATGAATTGATGAGCGATTATCATGTCGCCGTGGGAATAGCGGGACCGATGGTGTTGTTGGGGTCTTAAGCTCGAATCGAAGCGGAGAGGTGGGGGATATTGTTGGAGTTGGGGGGGAGGAAGAGGACGAGGAAGAAGACGAGGAAGAGGAGGAGACGCAAATGGTTTCGCTCTCGACGTGGGTTCGCTACGCCGTGAACAAGCTCGAGTACTCCCTCTCCATTAGTTGGAAGGTAAACCCTATTTTCCTCGCCCTCGCCCTCTTCCTTTTCGAAAACATAGTTGATGTGGAGGAATTGAGGATTTTGATTAGATTCCTTGTTTTCTAAGCATTCGAGTACCAATTCAGGTTTGATTAGTGTTATAGGTCGTGTTTTTTCTTGTTTTTTGGGAAAATTAGTTGTTTTCGGCTCTGATCCTTGGAAAAAGGAAAGATTTTGGTCTTCTACGTAGTACCATTATTGCCTCTTCTGTTAAAAGGGCTAATTTTTTTTGGCGTTTGCGATCTATTATCGGATTGTTTTTAGGAAATTTCTAGGTTATGCACTTTTTTTGGTTTTCCGTAGTGCCGCCACTCAAGTTCTAGATTATTCGTATAAGAGGAGACCGATATTTTGCTCTCTTAGTTGCATTGTTGTCTCTAAAATTTCAGTTTTAATTTTATTATTATTCTTATGATCTGGCCTCTTATACCTCTGTCTACAGTTGATAGATTTTTTTCTCTCATTTGTATCTTTTTCTCAATCTTTCTTTGTTGGGTCATTATGGTTAATGCTGCTGTTCGTTCTGGTTGTGAGTGTTTAATCATATCTAACGCATTCTGCGGAATAGTAAAGCATCCCTCAATATTTCTCTGGTGATCTTGTAACATTTTGCTTTACGTGATAGGGATGGCGAGTTTTTTTTTTTTCCTCTTCGAATTAATAATGTGGAACATAACATGCCCCAAGAGGATAACCTCAAAAACACCAATTGCACCTAGATATGCTTTTACTGATGCTGCATCAGAATGAATGCAATTTTAAGGCTGTTTAACTGTGGCGATAATAACAAATAGAGTATACTTTTGATATCGGTGTCGAGGATGGAATATAATGTGTGCTTATGTGTGATGGCCCCCCGCTTCTCAGGAGGGTCACCCATTCTAGAACTACTCTAGCCCTAATGCTTAATCCTCTTAGCATCTTGGGCCTAACCACTGCTCAAGATGCTATAGCTTGGTTAAGAGGTTTAGTCTTATTATACCTTATATATAGGATTATTTCGAATCCTGGGGGTGTCACAGTATGTAAAAAGTTGCAAGTGTAGTAGCCTACTAGGTTGCATTCGTTATGCAACTAATTCTTGACAATTTTGTTGAAGATACACAATTTGTTACAGATAATCTTGAGTTCAGTATTAAAAGGATTGCAAGTTCCTAATGAACACGGCACTCTGACTCTTCTTTATCTTGTCTATTAAGTTGGTAATATGAGTTGCATGCATCCTGCCAGGTTTACCTTTTACTTTGACTGATTATCTCCTTGGCATATAAAAGATGTAGTTTCTATACTTACCTCATATCATCAACATCCAAGCCTTTCCTGATAATATGGGATTGACTTTTGTAGTGTCCTCGTAACTTGAAACTAAGTGCTCTTGCAGAGAGTTAAAGATGTCTATATCACTGTCTAGAAAGTATCGAATAAAATGATTCTCAGATGTTTTATGCCAGTTTTATTTTTCTTTAGGGCATTACGTGGAGATTATTACCTTTCCAATAGCTCTCAGAGCTTATCATCTTAGGTTGCTTAAAGTTGTAGAGGTATCATCTTTGCATCTTATGTATGAGTCTAACAGGGCTGGTTCGTATGCCATTCTTAATCAGCAAATAGATGCATATATTGTCTTAGTTCTTTTTGACAATATTGGTATTATTTACTTGCAAGTTGTATCAGGACTCACTTCAGTTGCTGCTGCGTAATGGAACTTTAGAAGTAGATTTCTGATACAGGATATGTTCTCTTTGTTATTTTGTATTGCTAGTTTGCTCACTTTTTGTTTTGATGTTTTTCATAACATGCGTGTTTTGTGATTCTGGTTATAATCGTATTTTGTTATACTTTTGTTCCATGAAATATTTATGGTTAAATAGTCTTTTTTTCCCCTCCCAAACTGCAGAAGTATAATGTTGGTCAGATCAATGCAAGGGAGCTTAATGATGCACTTTGGAAGAACTTTTTCCAAGGCAAGCTGACTTTCATGCATTGGACCAAAGGAGAAGAAATGGTGCCTACAATAACTGAAAATGGTGGAACTCTTCTTGTCAGAAAGCTGCCTTCTCCAACACCTACGTACTTTCTCACAGCCATTTTTAACTTGTTCTCTCCCATCATTTTGCTTGCTATTATCCTTATTTATTCGCTTGTTCTTTTGCTGAGGAATAATTAATAACAGGGCATTATTTATCCTTCTTTGCATGTGTAAGAAGTTGTTTACAAAGTTTCTCTTTATATTTGAAGTAATGATTGATTGCTGGTATGAAAAAAAAAACTATTGGTGATGACGAATTGTAACCTTCGAAGTTGTCTCTTCTGTGTCTGAACTCTTTTTGAGTAGGACCTGATAATCCAACTGTTTGCATAACCGTATTGAAAGTATGAAAACAATATTGCTGGCGTTAGTGCCAGAAGTATTTTCACCTGAAATCTCCTCATTCTGAATTATTTAAGTTCTGAGAGTTTTTTTTTTTTTCTCAGATTTCTAGTGATTAGCGATTGTCATTTATATTTTTCATGCTAAGCTATCTATGTAGTAATAATATTTCACACCTTTTTGCTCTTACTTACTGGTTTGCGAAGTCATGAAGTTATCTTTTTACTTTATGATGTAATTTGCCATAGTTGACAAGGATATTATTTCCTATATAGTATCTTTGATACAGTTTGAGGTTTCTTCTTGTTATTGCATTTGTTCTGCTTACAGTTGTTTAAATTTTCATAGTTCAATTACGTAATTATTCTTTTAATCACCTTAAACATAAGGTTCTTACAGTAAACCATCAATCATTTATTTAGTTTTCTTGTCATAGGCAAGTATTCGTTGGGGATGTTGTGCTGATAAAAGACCCTGAGAAATCTAATGACTATATCATTCGAAGATTGGCTGCTATAGAAGGTTACGAGATGGTTTCAAATGATGAGAAAGATGAGCCGTTTGTTTTAGAAAAGGATCAGTGTTGGGTTCTGTCAGATAATTCATCTTTAAAGCCAAAGGTATGCATTAATTTTGTTCTGCAAATCATGACATAAGCATTCTTATGCCATTCATCATCGAACTCTTTGTTAAGAGTCACGAGAGTTGTCCCTATTTTTATAGCTCTGTTGGTTGGTTGGCTGTCTCCTCCTTAACAACTGTCTATAAATCGCAACTATTCCTCCCTCTTCCGGCTTCTAGCCTCCACATGCACACACCCACACGTACTGACACACAAAGAAAAAGGAAAAAAGAAATCTGCACTTAATTATTGACCTATGAATATAGCGGCACGGCAGTGTCGTACTACTAGTATTTATCTATCTGAACAGAAGCTTTCATTTTGTGTTGGCGACAGGAAGCGAGAGACAGCCGATTGTTTGGACCTGTGCCAATGACGGACATTCTTGGTAGAGTAATATATGCCTTGCAATCTGCTGTTGATCATGGTCCAGTGCATAACAGGTTTGTATTGTAGATCCAACTTTTCAAGCTCTGCTGCAGTTTTCCTTGTTGTCTTGGATACTTGTTGCAAGAGCTGAACATCTGCTTCTGCTTGTTGAGCCAGTCATTTTGCTATGAACCAAGACTCATCAGTTTTGGCAGTGGAGTTGGATGTCGAAGAGATGGCAAAGAGTAGGAAAGCATAGATAATGCCTGCTGGATCTGCTTACTTTGTTCTTGTACTCATGGACTTTTCCTATGGGGGGTGGTGCTGCTGCTGCTTCAAAGTAAAACAAATCAGACTTGTTGAACCCTTTGCTGGCTGAGAAGATAAATTGTCTTGCAATTTTATCACGGTCGAACAAAAGAAAAAATGCGGAATGCGGAGTGTTTATCTTCTATGATTTCTTGCTGGTCTCTGCGACGTTTTATGCGAGTTATTTTTTAAGGCATATAAAGCCTCGTAAACTGGCGTTGTCGCTGTGTTCTTGTTTGTATGGTCCGATAGAAAGTGAATATTGACCCTCTAGCACTTCAATTTCTCTTAAGTTTCATCGGGCATTTATTGGTGCTGTGCTTCTGCAATTTGATCGAAAGGTTTTGGTGAACCTGCAACTGCTGCGAGAGAAACTTAGTCTCGAGCTGCTGCTTCGCCCGCTCAATAATATCAAGGATGTACAGCAGGATAGAGGTGTTTGCACTTTTGCAGTGGAAGAACTTTTGCCTTTTCTATTTGCGTCGCTTTACTATATTCATTTATCCTTTTCCTGCATGCGTGACATCAATTAATTGTGCTTGGTGGGATGGAAATAACATCAAGATTTTGCTCAAAAGAAACGGATGAGGAAAAAACATTGCTTTGCTGAAAATTAGTGCCCCGAGACAAAGGGTCCAACTCAGAGAACCGTCTGATTTGATTCGGACAATAGGATCGGTCCGTTGATTATTATTATTATTGTCAGGAACAAAAAAGAAAAAAAGAAAAGGGGGAATTGCAAAAAGCAAGAGAAAAGGGAATTTTTAAAAGAAAAGAAAAAAAGAAAAAAGAGGGGGCCTCCTAAAACCCTTATCTCTCCGACTCGCGGGAGGGAGAAGGGGATGCTCTTATTCGAGTTCGACCGCCTCTGAGATCCACCAATATCGCCGAGCTCGAAACCCTAACAAGTTGGGAACCGCGGCGATGTCCTCTGTGCGAGTCCATCTCGTCTCCAATGGTAACAACGCTTCCTCCTCCTCCGCCTCCTCCTTTCGAGCTCTCCGTGCTTCGTTCCACCGCACGATAACCTTCACCTTCTTTAATGGGGGATGATGCTCTTTTTACTCGTTTTATTGCTTGTATGGTGATTATTTACATGTTTGGGAACGAGCGTTTTTGGCGCTATAGCTTGGGAATGAGGTAGGCGCTGTTACCAGTTGGGATGATGGAGGAAATGGTGTGGCTTGCGTTGCCGAGTCTGTGTGCCCCTGTCCTCCTGAGGCCTACCTTGTTTTAAAGCTTATTTTGTACAATACTGCTCTCATTAATCTGCTTTTTAGGTCAAAGTTTTGCTCTTTTTCTGTAGCAACCAGTAGTCCAAAGTTTGATTCTGAATGGAAGCTGAAATGAATGCTATTACATGAAGAAAAAAGGGAAAAAATTGCTTTTTTTTTTTCTTTTTTTTTTTGCGACGGCTCTTTGCATTTCGATCTATTCACAGCTTATTTTAACCTTCTGCCCCGCCTCCTGATGTTTACTTCCTCGCATTTTCTCCTCTTCCGGATGCTTGCCCCTGTTTTATCAGTAAAAGGCCAAACTTGTGATTTCTGCTTTAGTTTGTGTGATTTACTGCAATCGATGCAATCAATGTTTGGTTCTCTTCCTTTCTTCTGCTGAATCAGAATCTTTGTTGCTTGTCATGTTCCTATTGAAGTAATGTCTGTTAGTAACTAGACCTCAAAAATGGTTGTTATCTGCAAATTCATGGAGCTCCTTATTAGTGTAAAGTGTAGTTCAGGTGTAATAATAACTTTGTGTGGAAATTGCTGTTCCTAAAGAAATATAGATTCTAACAACTTATTGCCGTTAGTTGATGAACATTTCTTATTTTGACCACAAATAAAAAGACAAACGAAGTATTATGGGACGAGAGATAATTGGAGATAAGCATGCATACTATAGATTAGCCAAAATTTGTTCCATCATATTTTTATGATGTCCCCAATGTCCTCCAGTGCCACCTTACCTATCATGCTTCCTTTGGGAATCATTATTTTATACTATGAAGTTTTCGGTGGAAATTCTTGTCTAATAATAACCCAAGGAATCTATACTTTCAAATTGCAGTATCATAGTGTGAATCATGAAAAGAGAGAGTCTGATCTAGACAAATCCATATCTCTTCCTTTTACTAATGCCGGCTTTAATATTGGTTCAGCAAACTGCTTCTGTGGCATGCATATAGTGAATATGGATCATTTGGCCCGTTTCCTAGTTGTTATTTTATATAGGATTCGTTAAAACCAAGAACTGTTCTTAATGCAGGTTGTACTCTCACTGATAGAAAAGGCCTTATTGGAAGAGCAACCGAACCGTTTTGCAGTGGAAACCGATTCTTTCGGGGGGCAATTTTCTTGAGGAAATGCTCTACTTGCACCCCAAAGAGAATTTCTTTTGCATGTAGTGCTAGTTCTAGCAGCCACAGGAGAAACCCAGATTTCTCAAGACAGCAAAAGGGATCTTCAAGGGGGAGGGGCAGGCAACACCAAGAGCGGGACTACTCTGACAACATTGAAGAAACAGACCCAATACCCTCCAAAAATGGGCCACTGCTTTCTTTGACTAGCAACCCTAGGCATCAAGCCACGGCTACACCAGGGCGAAGAGAGAAGGAGATTGTGGAGCTTTTCAGAAAGGTCCAAGCACAACTACGAGAGCGGGCAGCAATTAAAGAAGAGAAGAAGATTGAAACTGCGCAACAACAAGGGCAGGGGGAGAGAGGGACTGTTGATTCCCTTCTCAAGTTATTGAGGAAACATTCAGTTAATCAAAGAAAGAAGAACACTGTGGACTCTGATTATAACACAGACCAACCAGAAAGAAACAGCAGCTTTGAAGATGAGCAAAATTCGAACTACTTTAGTGGTAATAACGATTCCCATGAGGAACTTCATGAGCCTGATGCTGTGCCTTTTAGTAGACCAGCATCAAACTTCAGACGCCAATCTCCAGTTCCTAAAGTTAAGTTCCAACCTATATTTTCAGCAGATGAGGGTAATAGCTCTACTCCATTTAAGAAGACTCAGGGGAAGAAGACTGCTATTCATGAGCCTGAGGTCGTCCCAGAGGCTGAGCCTGAACCTTTGGATGAGCCCGATGATGTATTTTTACATGATCAATTGGATACTTCTGATACTGAGGAATCTCATGCGGAAGAGATTGTAGAGCCACCATCTACTGTGGAAAGCCCTGATTTAGGTTCTATGAAACTGGCAGAATTAAGGGAAATTGCAAAGTCTCGAGGCATTAAAGGTTACTCAAAGCTGAAGAAAGGTGAATTGGTCGACCTGTTGAGTGGGGATGCTGCTTGATCAATCTTTAGTGCATTCATCCTGTCCTCCCGTGCAGCTAATTTTCCTTGTTTTCTATCATAATTTTTTGTTTATGCTTTGCCTTTGTATTTTGTTTCTTCTTTTCCTGACTGGCTGGGCTTCAAGATATGTATATGGAGAAATCAAGGTAAACTTCATTTTGTCGGAATTTTGATTCATTGTTTTTGCTTATGCTCTTTAAGTATGCTGATTTGACATGGTCCATCAAAATTGTGAAGAATCAGTTGTCAGATGATTACTATCAGTTACAAGGTGGATGTTTGTTTGTGGTTGGTTTTGTTGCTAATAGACCACTTCCAGTTTGATTCCACAGCCCTTTTCAGCTTGCCTACTAATATAGATATCTAATCTGATACAGCCCTCCGGACATATAATAACACCTGCATGTTGGTTATTTTTCAATGTCAATCAAGTAACCTGTTCTAGCAGCAGGGAGGATCGGTAGGACTCGCAAGAGACTCTGTTGTAATTGTTGATGTTTTCCAGGTTTTTGAAATCATAAGGTACTAAACTTGATTTTAGTTTGGTTGCATTTTGACAATCTTTGAAATCACTACGTTAGCTCCTGATGTTTTTCCATGCTTACTCTGTTCTCATCCTCAGCTGGTTGATTCTCACTATCATAAAGCTGCAAAATGGCATCTTGAATAAGGCATCATCATTTGGTATTCTCAGGGTTTTGTCGGATTTCGCTTGCCTTTTAGCTTGTTTGCTTGTTTGTTTTTAAACTTTAGAGTTGTCGGAGTTTGACGGGCTTATTCTATTTCCATTTCTACAGCTCTATTCATTCTAAAATTTGAAATACTGTGAAATTTTAACTTTCAATTTCTAGATGTGAATCAACTTTCTGGTAGTTCTTAATTGACTGCTGCACTGTTCAAAACATCTTCCCAAGTCAAAAGGTAAGATTGCAGCAATGCTGTCTCAAAATGAGCTCTCCAGTATTTTGCATCCCTGTGCCGAGTAGGAGCACGTACCTAGGTAACAAGTTTAATTAGCACCTCGCAATATTCTCCAGATCAAAGTTTGCTGATAATTTTTACTGGGCCGGTTCTTGAACTCGTAATCCTATCGCAATGGCGAAGTGTGATCGATTCGGTCATGATCCGCTGCGATCATCCTGTCCACTTCCATTTACTAATAGATTTTGGAGTTACTGATTCTCTTAGGTAGCGTTTGGTTCGGGGATTAGAAAAATTTTGTTATACCAGGGATAGGTACAGATTCTGGTATTAGCAGGAATTGGTGTAAATTTGCGTTTGGTTCGTTTTATGAGTTATACCGAAATTAAAGTAAATTGTGTTTGGTAAATTATATAGGAATAAGGAGAATAGGAAGAATTGGTAAAAATTGTGTTTGGTTGAGTATAGAGGAATAAGAAGAATTGATAAGTGATAAATTTGTGTATTGACTATTTTGCCCTTTATGATATAATATATAAATAAAATAATTTATTATATTAATCAACCTAATAATAAATTTAAAATATTATTTAAAATTGTAAAAAATATTTAAAAATAAATAATAAATAATTAAAAGTACTTAAAAATAATAGAAAATTATATATTAAAATATTTAAAATTTTTGATTGTTTTGACTATTTTGCCCTTTAAATTAAATTTTAAAAAAATACATAATAAAAATTAAAGTTTAAGTGAGAGTAAAAATTTTAAGTGAGAGTAAATAAAAATTAATTTTTAAATTTTAAGTGAGAGTAAAAATTTAAATTTTTAAATTGTAATAAATTTTAAAAAATTTATAAAATAATTGTATAAATTTTAAAAATTTAAAATTAAATTTTTTTTTCCAAAAATGAAATAAAATAAAATTTTTAGATTTCTTAAAAAATAAGTTAAAAAATTAAAAAATTTTAAAAAATTTAAAATTTAAAATTTAAATATTTTTTAAAATTTAAAAATTCTAATTTAAAAATTTATAAAATAATTTTTATTAATATGCAAAAGAAAGAAAAAAAAAAATTAAAACCCACTAAAAAGAGAGTGAGGAAAGAGAGAGAGAGTCTTTTCTCGATTCTCGTGCCACTTTATGGGTTCCTCCTAATTCCACCAAATAGCTGGAACCCGGATTCCAGCTTCCATACCCGTAATTCCAGCCAGCCTAGAACCTGGGTTCCCATCCATTCTATTCCCGTTTGGGTATGGACTTGGGGATAAGGGGGGTATTCCCCCCTTATCCCCCTTACCAAACGACGCCTTAATGATGATGATAATGACATTTATCGTCATGGTACATCCCAGTCCCTACCTCTCAAATAAAATACATTTTGTCATGATTGATCAACATCTTAGGTACAATATAGGAATTGGATGGTCTATATCCAATGCTGCTCCCCTCTAGTTGGTACAATTATTTGCATGTCAATGTTACTCACAACTACATTTATTCTGATACCAAGCCCAATTATGAAATCTTTAGGTGGTCCTACTTTAAGAACTCACTATTTATTAATTTGTTTCTCCATTAGTCTTTTTTAATTTAACAGTGCAAATTATAATATAAAGAATAATATGATACCTACCAAATCTAGGTGCTAGTTATGAAAGATTTTCACCTTATGGTGGAAGGCCACGCATACTTATTTCACATCTTTGATCCATTACTTACTGTAAAGAAAACTTTTGGAACTCTACTGCTATATATATATATATAAAGCATTTGATAATAACTGACCTATTTGATTGTAACTTTTATTAATGAAAGTTAAAAATCCCGAGTTTCCGTATTTAAGTGATGGTGCCGTGTCACGTAGGGCAAAGCGATTTAAACAGGGAAAGCGAAATCTGCTATGAAAAGTGGCCTGCAGATCCACTACTAAAACTGGGATTTACAAGTCACTAAAGAGGATGCTTTTTAATTAATGAGGTGAACAATTTAGAGGACACTTGGATCTCCCTGAGAACCTTTCTTTTCTTCTGATTTTAGACCTCGATCTTAATTAAAGCGCTTCTCATCACTTCTCAATCACCTTTTTGAACGTCCTATTAATATTAATATTTACCTGTCCAATTTCTTCGGAAAAGTTGACCTTAATAGTGATTCTTAAGAGAGAAGCTACAATTGGAGGTTGCATTTGAAACTTTGCCGATCAATCAATTTGCAAAATGTGGATCGATTAATCAACAATTCTGCATACGTAGGTATAGTTCTAGATACAAAGATTGCGTATGCTAGTCTGACCAAACAGTTAACTATTGCGTGTCAATTATTTCATGAAGAGTTTCAATTTGTCCGATCGAGCTTAACATCGATGCTGCCGCGATAAACGCAACAAGACGCATGCAAATTGTGGCCAAGGAAATAGAACCAAATTTTATTTTCCATAGTTTAGAGTGTCTTCATTCGTTAAGTAATGTCTTGCACGAACATTTCTAATCAATAATAGCACAAGTACACATCAGAGACATCAGAATGTGGATTAAAAGATCATTGATAACGTGCGAGATTGGTGTTGAAATTATTTTAGGTGAGATAGGAACATTTTCCTCTCTTTGAATGTTGAACCAAACCTACAAGAAATTCTCAAAGAGAAAGGCTAGCTAACTTGGGGATCGCTCACATGACCGAGATCTAAGTCGATCGGGCTCACTCGCTTGCTCGCTCGAACCCCACATATTTTGTGACCATTCGAGCCATCGGTACCACCTAGCTAGGTAACATTATTTGCTATAACTAGCTTTTTCGCTAAGTTTTTCCATTAGTCAAAAAGAAAGATGGTTTTAGATCCAGCTTTTCGTAAGCAACCAGGATCAGGCACTATAGATGTTGTAACTGTTGTATATATATATATATATATATATATATATATATATCATTTTCTTTCACTCTTGTGATGTGAAAGTGTTATAATAATTAGGAGTACTCACCTTTGGGGAATGGGGACACTACATGTTATAGGATGTTGTTACCCTATTGAAATACACATGTACAAATATAATATGTGACTATACATGGGGGACCAGCTTGTTAGTATAAATGCACTCAATCACATGCAGTTGACAAAACATAAGAAAATACACGAGCATCACACAAATTAACAAGATTAATTGGATGAAACTGTAAGAAATACAAGGGCAAAAACAATGCATATTTATCGTTCGATTATATCATCATGACCATTTCGGTAGTCACCACGGATTAGAAGAATCTTAAAACTGGATGCAGTACTCTAGTTTTCAGAGATGCTGCTGTCATTGATTGATTGCTTCATGATCTAAAATTAAAGGAAACAATTCTGTTATTAAGAAAGGAATCCGTCGCTGCTGTCTAGTGGTCCTGCTAATTAAAACAGATGCTGTGGCATCTTTTTTTTTGTGTGCGCCAGATTGCTGTATTTATTAGAGAAAAAAAAAACAAAAACAGTGCATGTTATTAAAGCTCAGCATGCAGGAAGATGTCGATTATTAATTTAGGTGCGAATATCTTAATGTTGTAATATGTCAAACGCCGCGTACTTGCTAGATAAGCAAATACGCAAGGCTACAAAATCAAACAGAAAACACATATAACGGTGATCACAAAGAATATTATCGAAATTCGAAGAATTGGATTTATTAGGCAGTGACAAAATTTCATAGTATAATAATGACGTAATCATAGTAATCCTAGATTGGAACGAATTAGATTTTAAAAATTTTATATTTCAATCAACAAATAAGTAAATACCAAATATATAACCACATAATCTATAACAATAAAATTGGAGAATCTCAAGATTTAATGAAAAAGATAAATATGAACGAAAAATAATAATAAGAGACCTCTTCGAGAACGAAAAATAACGACGTCGACGACGAAGGAAAAATGTTGATTGCACTTGAGAAGGGCGGTTGCGGCGACGACGATGGATGATGGCACGAAGATTGAGAATCCCGCAAGCGTGAGCGCGTGCGGGATGAGAGCGGGCGGCACAAGAAAGAGAGGGAGAGAAAAAATCATATGGGAACATCAATTTTAATCAAAAGAATGATATAAATCTTAAGAATTTAATTAAAATAATATGCTACTAGGTCCCTAAACTATTAATATTTATGAAAAAGTTCAAATTTAAGAAAAAATGTATCAAACAAAATATTTAAAAATACGAAGTGTTACATAATATGTCCAATTTTTTTAATTAATCAAGGACAATATTGGGCATCAGTTTTTTTTTTTTTTTTTTTTTTTTTTTTTCTTTCTTTTTCTGGTTGGATCAGCTGATAAAGAAATCAAAGGAAACAAAAGAGGCCAAACTAGCTTTGAGCTTAGAATACAACAATGTTCAAAAAATATCTTACAAGAAGCGGTATGTTGAGGAATATTCTCTTTAGATTTAATGCGCAGAAGTGTTGTTGTTCATCACTTGTGTCACTTGTTACTTAGAAATTTACTCACTACTATACCAGTTAATCCATCTATCTATCTATCTACGTATTTTAATCTATCCATCTATATATTTACCTATCTATCGAGAGACCTTTATATTAATTAACAAATTGGAGAGAGAAGAACAATAATCAACTTTTTTTCTATTGGATCTTATTGATTTGTAAGATATCAAAGAAGCCAGCATAAGATAAAAAAAACAAAAGGGCAATATATATTTTGGCACAGCATGCAGAGACATCAAAAAAGAGAGAAGAAACATGTCACAAGAGCTTTTTTACTCCTAAACAGTCTCATATATATACAGTGTCCTATTGCATGTGTTCAGGGTACTAGGAACTCTACAGTTTCTTTTTGCTTAGGAAATAAGAGGAAATACATGCCATGATGACAGTGCAGTATTGTGGTCCTTTGCTTCTTATTGAAATAGACAGACAGACAAGGAAATGAAATATCACCAATCACAACTCAAATAGTCCAAAAGTGATATCAAAACAATAGAACAGACAAGTGAAAATCAAACAACTAGAACGAAAATAAAGAAATACGCAAATTACTCCTTGTGTTTGTAAGATGTACATCTGGGAATCAAGTTGGTATTACTATGTCAGGAAAAACATGCATTGTGGCTTGAAAGGGAGATGCACATGCATGCAAGTTATCAAATTTTTAACTTTCCCAGCTAAAGAGATCCCTTGCAAGCCTTTTCGATCATCATGGGCTCTCAAATTTCAGTTTTCTCTTCGAATATACTGTAGATTTCCTTTTCTATTTGAACGTTATGAATATTTCGAAGTTCTTTAAGTTTGATAAATTGCTGTACTAACCATAAAAAATTTGCTTCTGCGGCCGTAAACGACAGAAAAGATCAGATCTTCACAAATCAAGTTTGTAAGTTATATACAAATAATAACAGTGAATTTCCAAATCACAAATTCTAGCACTAATCTGTACATGCATGGCTAGCTACGTACTACAATCACTTCTGTAATTAAGTAGGACACTTCAAAATGAAATGCAGTATGCTAGAACGGAAGCTAGCTATCTGGTTTTTTTTTTTTTTTTTTTTTCTTTATTCCCACCTTTGACAGAGATAAATAATTTTTTTCAAGTTAAAATTAATTTGCTATCTCTCCTCCCACCAAATCTTGGTCCTCTACAAGGTCCAGCAACAAGCTGTAATCATCTCCTTCTCTCGAGCTCATTCCAATGCTTACGGCAGAGCTATTCACCTCCTGTGGGAATTCAAGGAAGTTGTAGCGCAGGAGAGCCAGGTTGAAGAAGTTGGTGTTGGAGCTGCTGTTGCAGTACTGATCCTGATCATAGTGCGGGGTGCTTGAGAGTGATGAACCCACTTGCTCATTAATGTGTCCTGCATCTGGCATTGGCAGGTCTGCCACAGGAGGAGGAGGTGACTGATCATGATCCAAATGGGCTGAGAAGCACCCGGTGTTGTTGTTGTTGTTGTTGTTGCTGTTGCTGTTGCTGTTGCTGTTGTTGTTGCTGCAGCTGTTGTTGTTGTTGCTGTTGCTGTTGTTGTTGCCGCAGCTGTTGTTGATGTTGCCCACCTGCTCGTAAGTTTCCAGGTAACTGCAATCCATTGCGTTATCATCGCCTAATTTCTTCTTGTAGAAAACTCTACAAAGCACCCAGTCCTCCTAAAATATATAGATCAAGAAAAGCTAATATTAATTATTATTAGCAGATTCAAAAGTTAGCAGAATATATGTATAGAATTACAGGAATTTTTTTAAAAAAAAACTACAAATATGTGATGTCGTTAATGCAGTGATGGCGACACTATGATCATTGTCACCATAGCTACATCAAAATCAATCATTAGTAATAATGAGAGAAACTTTGCACCTTCTGATAATTAAAGCCTATTATTTCGAGTATTTTTTTTTTCTTTTTGTCCAGGAAAAGAAAATGTAATTTCAACCACGAATTCCGTCGTCAAATTAAAATTCTCCAGCTAGCTCTTCCTTTTCTTTTCGCACATATATTTCGTTCTGGAGGGATGGTTTCTCTCAGAAAAGGCCAGGGAAAAAGAAGATAAGATATATGATTTATTGTTCGTGTTAGATATATTTCGAATTTTTAAACAGCAAAATTTTCTAATTATATTCTATTTGATCCATCTATTTAATTAAGTTAGAATTATATCTAGTCTTATTTTGATTACTTCTAGCCCAATTAAATTTTAGTGATTAATTGTTTTTGTGTCAAACGATTTTATTTTTTTTGTCTCTTTCTCAATTCTCTTTTTTTGGTATTTTTACTTTTGACAAACGAAGGTTTTTCTGCTTTTATTGTAGCAGTTATACTTAAACCAAATCTCAGAGAATGATATATCATTTGTATTTTATATTTAACTATATAATGCATATATATTCATGGTAGCTAATTAGTTAATTTAACTAATTAGTTATATTAGTTAATTTAACTTATGTTTGTTCATGAACAATAGAAACATGCATGCCAAACTTGAAGGACGGTGATTTTATTCACAGAACAAAAATTGTTAATCATGGATATGATGCATCATCAGTATTGAATCTCCTCAAGTTTATCATATTAACACGCACTTTTATCGACACGCATGTAACATATATACTGGAAGATTCTGTATATCAAACCAGTTGAAGAAGTAGCAAGCTAGGCATTACCTTAGGTGGGGTGTGAGGGTTTTCCAGTCGAAACTCATGCATCACCCAGCTGGTCTTCACCCCGTTCGGAGCTCTTCCACTATAAAACACGAGTGTCTTCCTCATCCCGACAATTGTATGGCTTTTCGGGTAATATATCATACGATCTTTCCCAGTAGCCTTCCAATATCCGGTCTTAGTTGCCCGATTCGTGCGCAATCCGGTCGCGTACTTGCGGTCTCGGAAGCTGAAGAAGTACCATTCGTTTGCGCTCAGCTTTGCCACCTCTGAGGCCACACAGATGGGAAGATCAAGATCATGTCACTTAGAATATTATTCTAAATTCTGATTGATTTGTTGCCGCATGTAGTGATAATTTAGTGGCGCAAATATTGTAACAGTTAAATTAATGTAAGCACTCTTGCATTGTACTACGTACAGCTGAGGTATATAATATGAGTGCAACAGTGCAGCCCAACAAAGAAAGCTGAGGTTTACGTATCAAAAGAAGTTGATGTAATGGCGTACCTTGTCTTCATGTCACCAATTATAAGGAGCTTAATTTGACTTATTACGAGGAAATGACAAAAACTTGATTTGGAGTTTAGTAACCTTAAGGAACGTCTAGTATATATGTTTTTATTGATATTAACTTTATAATTGCAAGATGACAAATTCACGCAGTTACAGTTAAACTAACCTGTTAATAAAAAGCACAAAATAGACCTTTGCATGAGGCATAGATAAATGATTCATTGATCTATTCCTTAAAAAAAAAGAAAAAAAAAAAAAAAAAAACTGCTATACAATTATTAGAATTATTTACATGGTGAATTCAATCTAGTTAATTAGTATATAACAGCGGTTATAATCAAGGTAAATATACTGTTTCAGAGCAAGATTATCTTAGTTCCATGGGGATGTAATATTTAAGAACTTAACATAAGGTTTGGTAAATTAATCCTATATGTTCTTTTTCAGGCTAAGTAATTAATATATTATACGCTTGAAGCTGGATGTATCATAAATACTAATTAACTCCCAAATAAAGCAATATTAGCAACACTACAAATTAAGAAAGTTCTTCCAGATTAATAATCTACCCAAAAGAGATGATCAGATGGAATCTGTATGAGATTAACTGCTTCCTTCCAAGTTGTTTCTGGCAATTCTCAATCAACAGTAAACAGAAATATATATATATATATATATATATATAGCAAGAACCGTGTATATATAACCTATAATTAATAAAAATTTAGATATAATAGATGGAGAAAATAATCATTAATATCTCAAATGACATAGAAAGAGGAAGGAGGGAAATGGTCATTTTGATATTTATGAAGCTAAAGTACTAGTAATTAATCAAGAAGACATGCATGCATGAGAGGATTAAACATTTCTTGTGAAATAATTAATCAAACCTGGTAGCTCCCATGGCTCGCGAATATGCAAATCCACCTCCACCATGGTTCCTTGCGCAACTCTTTCGTTCGCCACCTTCTTGTATAGATAGTGGCACACGAGCTCTTCATCGCTTGGGTGGAATCTAAACCCCGGTGGGAGCGTCGACTCGATATCCCTTAACCCCATATCGATCTCCGTAAGAGAGAGAGAGAGAGAGAGAGAGAGAGAGAGAGAGAGAGAGAGAGAGAGAGAGAGAGAGAGAGAGAGAGAGAGAGAGAGAGAGAGAGAGAGCGAGAGAGAGAGGATTTGAAGGATGAGCTACAAAGGATTTAATTTGCAGAGAGCTTGAATTGGAATGCAAATTATATATGTCTCGATCCTTAGATTCCTGGAAATTTTCCTAGTAGTCGTTGGTGGTTAATGGATGTATAAGCAGGCGTCCAAACACACACACACACACACATATATAGGGAGAGAGAAAGCACGAGAAGCCATTTAAGTTAATATATTAACTATGCCGCTAGTTTACTTATACTCTCTACTAAACTCAATATATATATATATATATATATATATATATATATATATATATATATATATATATATATATATATATATATATATATAAATATAAAGAGAGAAAAAGAGAGAGAGATCGAGCGCTGCTATGGTTAAGATAGTATCAAGTTTTTTATTTTTTTTGATCATTTTTATTTTTTAAATTATATTATTTTTTAATTAAATATTAAATTTTAAAAAAATTATTATTAAGCTAATTACATATTTTTTACACCAATAGTATAGTATCTACGTCCATATATATATATATATATATATATATATATATATATATATATATATATATATATATATATATATATATATATATATATATATATATAATATGTATATTTATATATATATACACAATGATTGATTAAATCCCTGTCATCTCGGCGGAGGAGAAGGCGTGCGCGTCGGTCATAATCTTAGGGGAAAGACGCTGTTGGGGTCCCTCATTATACATCATTCATATATATATATATATATATATATATATATATATATATATATATATATATATATATATATATGAGAAATACAGAGAGAGAGAGAGAGAGGAGAATATCCCTCCTCACAAGTAACCTCTCTTTCTCTAGTTTAATTTGGTGATGTATAAAAATCAAATTAAATTAATCCCACTTTGATTGCGCCATGTGCCCGGATTAAAATATATGTATATTGCACCAAAAGTAATTAATTTGCGCCTTCTTTTCAAATAAAAGAGAAAAGAATAAAAAAAGTTGTTATATGCAGGAATTCCCATGAACATGACATGCTTTCAAAGTTTTACTAGAAGAAGCGACGTGTACGAAAAACAAACCACACGTAATTAATACTTCATTGCCAAGAAAAAAAATAAATGCAATTACATAATAGCTATATACATATAATTAAGAAAAATATATATACACTCGGAATGGGATGTAAGATACATCTTACATCTACTACATTCTGAAATAAAATAAATTTTACTGATATAACAAATGAAGAAATATTCATCCCAAAATAAAATAAATGTAGAATATACACCCTATTTGGGGTGTGGAGTGTACACCTAGCATTGCTCAGGATTTAATATTCCTTTGTACTGGTAGACATTAAGTTCAGCTAGCAGCTGAAAGGTCAAAATTTACATATTTCCATCTGTAATCCTTTCTGAAATTATAGAACACATTCAATATTATTGGAAACTTGATAAATCGTTTGTTATGCGCTATCAACAAAGATATACGAAAAATAAAGAAAATTAAAATTTTAATAACAGTAATAAATGCAAAAAAAAAAACTAAAATTTTTACGTGGTTCGGCAACTACCTACATCCACTCGGAAAGCAGGAGAGATGTATTCCACTATAAGAAATAAAAGAAATACAAGATTACACCTTATATCTTCTTCAAATAAAAAATCAAGAGCCTTATGATAAACCCCACCTTTCTCTTGTTCCAACGAAAAATTCTAAAAAAATAATCTATAAAGAGATTTTCGTAAAACCTTAATCAAGAAGACAAAATTAGAAAATTATATAAATTTCTGACGAAAATCTTTTATGTTGTTGTTTCGAGTAATCCGAACCGCTCAAGCAATTGGTCGAGAACCTCCGCTCCGATGCCGAACCCAACGCCATATGCGAATCGCGGTGCACCTTCTCTAAACTGCCGTTGCCGCTTGAATCCCTGACCACCTTTTAATTAATTAGGACGCTAATTAATTAGTCTCCTGGATATCGTACAGCCACAAGAGAACTGATACTTTTAATTAGGCTGTACTTTCTGGCACCTTCATACACTAATTAATTAGCGCAAAATGCATCCTAATTAACTTGGCCCATCGGCCTTCTCTCTCTCCATCATTCGCGGAAGTGCACCCATGCATATATATATATATATATATATATATATATATATATATATATATATATATATATAAAATGCATAATGAAGCCGATCAGAGAGTCAATCAATTCTAATTAGATTAGGACATGTATAGATAGACATAAATTTTGCACCAACAGAAATTATGTTTAAGATCAAATAATATATTCCGTACATCTAATCTATATCATAATCAACTTAATCGATTAATCAAATTTGACGCAATCTAAATTCTAAAAAAGGCATAAATCCCCAACAAATATATTAAATTCTAATTTTAAGATCTAGAGAGTAAAATTTTAAAATTGTGATGTACATTACATGACACACTGAGCGCATGCAATATATATAATATGTGCCCGAAATCTCAACCTCTTTACTGTACAGTGACTTAGAATATTCTCTGGCCATCTAACCTAAGTTAAGAGATCGATTTGACTAGTTCGTTGAATTCAAAAATAATTAAGAGTAAAATTAATATATATTAAAAGAAAGCGCAAGCCAAGCACAATAAATATAGCATGTCGGCATGTGTGCATAAATTCTCACATAGACCAAGAAGTTAATTAGCTAGCGAGAACATACACGACGAATGTTGCAGTTGTATGAAAATAAATATTACGCAAAGGTCGAAATTAAGACAAATTAGTCATGAGGGTGATCATGACAAACGTGACATTGTACATGTAACATGCTTACTATGCCTAACACTGTTTAACATTTCTTCTCAATTAATTCTTAATTTTCTTTTACTCAAAAAGAAAAAAGAAGAAGAAAGTAGCAGTGGCTACGTGCTAATTATTAATAGGAAAATGCTAGATGTACATCTCAAATGGGGTGTACATCTTACACCCACCCCATCCTAGGGGTGGATGAATTTCACTCGTCACATCGAGTGACGAGTGGGTGAATATCCATTCTAGGATGGGTGGGTGTAGAATGTACACCCTATTTGGGGGTGTACACCATGCACTTCTCTTATTAATATGAGCAGTGATAGCCCTACGACCACTTTTTAATTATAATTCTACAACTCTATCATCTAATAGCTCATATTTTTTCTTCTAGTCTTATTAATTAATATTTTTATTGCTAAATCCTCTCTCTCTCTCTCTCTCTCTCTCTCTCTCTCTCTCTCTCTCTATATATATATATATATATATATATATATATATATATATATATATATATATATATAAACTTAATTTAGGGAGTAGATCTAATTACAACCCTTGGATTAATGAAGGGATGTCAACTTGTCATGCTACAACCCTTTTGGGTTGTTAGACTTGGCTTTTCTCAAAGTAATTGCGTAGCATGACATGGTGAAATTATCCGAATATATAAGGGGTAATTTAGTCGTTTCACTGTAAGCTCTGATTAATCAATCAATGTTCCTGTGCGATTTGATCACAAGAATCATGCACCCTTGGAAGGTGAACGATCTTCATCAGAAATTTGACCAAAAGAGTACGGGTACACCTTGTAGGATAGGATCACAAGAAGCAAGAGTGCAAGGCCACAGGGCCACATGTCTATTTAACTTGCTCCTTGTTACACTCTCGAGTCTCAATCCTCATTAATTCCACTATCAAGTCTCAACACCAAGGGGATGTTAAATACTGTACGTACGTAGTATAGCTAGAGCTAGCCCCAAAATATCCCATACCGAAAAATATTTCTAACATTAATTTAAACAATTTACCAAGATATTTTTACCCGTCAGCTTAAGTTTTTGAATTGCTTGAGACTTTCAACAAATGTTTGTGTAAGAGTTTGTCTAATAAAACTACGTACTGTACGTGCACGTTGCAGTCGTCACTACAACAAAATTAGATTATAGGGACACATATTTGTGACACTTTTGTATAAGTGTCCTATATATCTATATTCTACCTATATCCAAAATTAGTTTATAGGGACACATTTTTGGAACACATTACAAAAATGTGTCGCTATACACCTTAGCGACGGCACATATAGCAACACTTATAATAAGTGTCGGTAGTTTTATCAGCGACACTTTTTTTAGATTTCAAAAATACTTAAAAATATCGCTATAGCCTAATTTTGTTGTAGTGCGCACTGCAAAATATAATATATATATATATATATATATATATATATATATATATATATATATATATATATATATATATATATATATATATATATATATTGTTGATAAGTCGGCTAGTTATTCACATATTATAATAAGCACTTAATTTTTAAAACTAGCTAGAATGAAAAAATTACAAATAATTCTTTAACTATATATATCTATGGGCCCTTGGAAGAATCTGGCAATTTTCAGAAAACTCTCTGAGATGACTTTCCATGCATGCATGGTATAAGTAGCACATAAAAGAAACTAAGTAAGATTCAAATTAGGGTTAAACATGGTGAAATGATCTTATCGCGCGCCCTTATAATATTTGAATTTTTCAAGTTGATTATATTAAAAGGATATAAATTTTAATATGCAATTAAGCAAGCTCTACTAATTAATTAACTGGAGTAGCATTATTCTTTTTTAACACTATTAATTAATTAATTAGTATAGACAAATATTGTAGCAAATTAATTAGTATATATATATATATATGCATCGATCTCCATGATTGTACTTAGCTAGAGGGACTTGGAAATTAATTAAGATTTCTCCTTTCAGAAATTTCGGCTGCCTTAATTCTTGCTTGTAGAGTGACGGCTCCATACTCTCCTTAATTTCTTCTATCAATCACCCACTTAATTATTATTACTATTTATCAAAATAAATAAAATTCTCTTTAATTCATAATTTTGTAAAATAACACGTGGTACGTGCTACTCCAGATTAAAGTGCATGTTAAGTCCAAAATATTTAGGCATCTGTCTTAATCATTTTAATCATTTGTGACGATATTATCCGGCAACAATTAGGTTGGAAAATGTATATATTGGATATTCGATCCGAGCCGCACGCGGGCCACCCATCGCCTCACTGCTTCTACACTTACTTCTTCTGTTTGCCAAAATAAATAATTAATTAATAGATTAATAAATAAATATAGAGTTTTGTCTCTGTCACAATGTTCCCCGATTAATTATTAGTGTTACTAATTAATGATAAAAAAATGTTTGTTGTTTGTGGACATAAATATGCAAATTTTTTAATGTAATAACAAGTGGCCCTCACGTAGTAAAGGTTTTTATTATTATTATTATTATTATTATTATTATTATTATTTTGTTGGGTAACTCATTATTGAGAACTTTTTCCTATGTGTCATTCCATGATATTTGGATTAGCAATGGATGCATTATTGCTCTCAACATTAATATCTTTAGAGAAGTATAGTAGAGTCCAAATTTTAGCAATTGATTGGTTAGTGAAGGCGAATCATAGGTAACACGTCTTTTTTATAGATTAGAGTATACTTATACTACATACGCACGCATATATATATATATATATATATATATATATATATATATATATATAGAGAGAGAGAGAGAGAGAGAGAGAGAGAGAGAGAGAGAGAGAGAGAGTGATTTAGATGGCTCAACGAAATTTATTGGGCTTTGGTATTGTTAATATATATTTCTGAATTTGTTCCGTACTAGATCGATTATTTAGATAATATAGTATCAAAGCTAGATTCTAACTTTTTTTTATTATGTGAGGTCATGGATTCCATTCTTATTTTTAATATTTATTAACGGATTAAATATTTGTATTATATTATAATAAATTAATTTTTTATTTTTTATCTTATTTATTAATTTCACATGTATTTTATGTCCATCGAACATGTGAACGTGAGTGAGGATATTAATATATATTTTTAGACCCAATTTATACTAGATTGATTTTTTTGATAATAGATATGCCCTGCATTACTTAATCATATGTTTTTATTTTTATTTAAAAAAAAAATAGTAAACTATTTGTTTTGATTCATTAGGGGAATCAACTTAGTTAATTAATGAGTGAGGCAACTAATTAAGTTACGAGGAGAATTGATCATCAACGACAATCCCCAGTAGAAGAAGATACATACAACATTACTCTTCTGAGGGCAATGATTCTCCCTCCTCAAACCTTCACATCTATGAAAATTTACTTCACGATAAATTTGCTTAGTTTGGTGCCCTCTAAGATGCATGTTACACAGTTGGCTTCTGTGAGATCTAGTGGACAAATAGTACGCGTTGAAGCTTTAATTTTAAATTTTGTTGACTAATTTTCTTTTGGTCTCTTCTTTTATTTCAAATTCAAGCCCCAACAAAATTAAAATAAGTGTAGTGTTTGTATATATACATATAAAAGTGTCCTCAGGATACAAAAGACAGTAGTGTACAGCAGCTATATATATATATATATATATATATATATATATATATATATGATGACCTTTCCACGCCGCCTTATCCCAGAAACAGTAAAGAGATAGAGAGAGAGAGAGACGAGAAAAGAGAGGCTTGTCCTGTCCTAATAATACACATATATTATTCTAATTGAATGGCTAAATGTAGCCCCTCGTCATCTCATTCCCGAAAGAAAACGATATGCTTACATATGACAACAGCAACACATACCGATAAATTTAGCCTTCACTCTCCCGTAATTAGTACAGCTGAGCTCATGATCATGATCCATCTTAAATTTTAGTTAGTTAAAAATATTATAGTATATATCGACAAAAATATCATTTCAAGAGGCTTATTAAGAAATTGTAATTGCATAGAAAAATAATAATAATAATAATAATAATAATAATAATAATAATAATAGCTATATATATATATATATATATATATATATATATATATAGAGAGAGAGATATTTGTATCGATCGATCGATCGAAGAAGCTGAGTTGTGTAAAATTTTTAGATTCTAATTTTATCTGCTTTCAAATTAATATGATGAGCGTGCATGCATGCGTAATATTGTACCTGCCGACGATTAACAGATAAATAATTATACATCAAGGTAACTTGCATGTTTAGATATCTAAATAGTTATGATAAAGAGTTTGGATTTGGGAGGAACTGGTTGGGGATGGATGATGATCATGGATCGATGGCTTGCGAAGGTGGGAAATGGTTGTCTACAAGAATTGCTTTTGGGGGTTGATACTGACCAGATTCTTGAAAGGGAAGGCATTGGCCACACTGTAACACCATCTGCACCAATTATTAGCACCTCATTCATTATTACACCCAAAAGGACAAACATTATTAATAAGTATAATATATGTGTCTATGCATCCACAAGCACACATCCCTAGTTTTGATATTTCTCCTTTTTTTTTTCTTTTTTTTTTCTTTTTTATTTTATTATTAGCACGGGATTAGTTAATTACGTGCACCGCGGTCTACGGACCCGACACCACTAATATAATTAATTAAGATCAATAATTAAAAATTAAAAATTTTCAAAACAAAAATTATTATTATTATTATTATTTAATATAGAGAGCTTATAATTTATAAATATGCTTGATCATATAAAAGATTATTATTATTATTATTATTATTATTATTATATAAAATAAATTTTTATTTTTAAGAGGCACCCAGTACGGTTTATAGACCACGGTCCACGCAAATTAATAATTACTCTCGCGTTAAGTGGGGCCCATTCACGGGTTGATCCCCACCGATAGATACTTTGGGCGAGTCAACGTCACGCCACGTGGCGACGTGGGCGCACGTTATATCACACCCTTTTATTAATCAATCAACAAGCAAAAAAAAAAAAAAAAGAGAAAGATTATTATTATTATTATTATTATTATTATTATTATTATTATATTAATTAATGATGATAGAGATAATTATATTAATATAACATATATGAAACGTAAAAAGTGAGGCTTAATTATATAATTAACCGCACTTCTTTCGCGGAGCATCTCGACAAATTAAGCTGAGGATTTGTACTACAAACTTAATTGGGATTTAACACCTTCGACAATTAATTCCACGCCACACCTTTCATTTATTTTATGTAAATGATCCCTTTAATTTAAAAAGCATGAGTTAAGAAATTTTGTGCGTGTTAATTAAGTATGTATGTAACTTAATGAGTTTGTCGTTAATAAGTGCAGTACCTGTGGATGAAACCCAAAAGCTAGCTTAATAATTATTAGCAATAAATGCTCCAGAGTGAGTACAAATTTGGCCCACAAATTGCAGAGGATCGATTGGGCTCACGGGGTAAGATCCTGGGTACACTCACGGTCACGGATCAGTATCATCCAATTAATTACTATTTTAAAGGCGCTCTTCTATTTTATTACTCTGTAACTTATCTAATTGATCAGATAATCACGGTGCATCATGATGTAGCGCTAATTTGAAGTGAGATGCACCAACGAGACTGAAAAGAATATATATACGAGAGTCGAACTCAAATTAATTAAATAAATATCAAATAATAACTATTGAGTAGTAGTAGTACGAGGGATATTTCTTGTCAGAGTGTAATTGACGAGAACAATTCGTAATATAATTTGGCTTATTAATTACACTTTAAAATATCCTTTAAATGATCGAAAGCAGCAAGACGAAGCCAATGATCGTGGATCCCACTCGCTAGAGACAAGGCTTAATTATCATGAGAAAAAAATATTGCTACTAATGTTGACAGGTGATTGTTGTTTCCCCAATTTGGATATGCAGCTACAGTAGGCTAATATAAAATATAAAATATACAGTTTTTTATTAACTTTAAATTTTTACACTCCGTTTTGATTTCGAAATAAATTAAAAATAACAACAAAAAGTTAACCCTACTAGCTATTCCGCCAAATGATATAAAAATAGAACAATAATAGTTATTCCCGTCAAATCAGATTATTCTAAATAATTTTAAAATAATTCGAAAACAACTATATATTCCACCATTTTAGAGGAATAGAATTATTCTCATATAATTGTTAGTTTATTAAAAATAATTAAAGTAATATAAAAGTATGGTTATATTATATATATAATTTTATAATATTCTAAAATATCTTATAATATAAAATAATAATAATAATAATAATAATAATAATAATAATAATAATAATTATTATTATTATTATTATTATTATTATTATTATTATTATAAATTTATTTATATTATATGTTATATTAAAATATATCATATAATATAAAATAAAATATTATATAAGTTAATAAATATATTAAATATATAATATTTATATATTTAATTATTATAAATATATTTCATTTTTTATATATTATATAATATAATTTATATTATATATAATATTTATATATTATATAATATATTATTTATATATTATATTATATATTACATTATATAATATTTATATAATATTATATAACATATAATATTTATATATTAAATATTTATATTATATATTATTCTAAAATATATTTTCTTTATTTATTTATATATAATATTTTAAATTATTTTTATATATTATTATTGAAGTATGTTATATATTAATATTGAAATATTTTATACAATAATATGATTATAATAGAATTAGATATAATATTTTAATTATTTCATATTACAAAATTATTATTTTTATATGTATTATTGTATATATATAAGATATAGATAAGAATAATTTTGATATTTTAAAAAAAATTAATCAATCTTTTGTACTATTCTTCATTATTGTTTCTAAAATTATTAAACAAGATTTTGATTATCCTAAAAAATAAAAAAATATCATGGCAAATACAATATTTTCTTTATTCCTCTATATCCTAAAATAGAAAGTTATTTCAAAAATAAAAATACCTTAAAGTATTAAAACAGAAGGCGCTAAATTTAGAATATTAGGATCCTGATTAAGAGTTATACCAAACTCGTAATATAATTATTATTTTTTATTTAATTTAAATCTATCTATTAGAAATTCAGAATTTTAGTATAATTAATTTTCTTTCATTTAATTCAAATCTATATCGTGAATTTATTAAAAAGATATATTTGCATATACAATATATAATACCAAAAAAATAATTAATTTATATTCAAAATATTATATAAATTCATCACCATATTTAATAATTTGTAGAAGAATTTTAGAAAAACACTTAAAATATTTCTATTAAAAAAAAAAGAAAAAAAAAAAAAGCACATGACCTCAATCAAAAGATATGTGCGAGCAAATTCTCACGCAATCAAAATTCTCAAATGATTGTGGACTTATCTAATTTTTTCGAATGGGTACACTGATGTTCAATGAACTAATATAGTGTCAATAGAAAAATCAATATATCAATCTCTTTTACAAGTCAAAATATTTTTATTTATTTATTTATTTTTCGCTGCAACAGATGCTCGTGATTTATCTTACTGCTGGAGCTTTATTAAAACAATACATAAACAGCCCAGTTCTTAGACGTCCAAATTAAGTAGGGAAATGAGTGACTGAGCTACAGGAACTTGACTAGCCTGTTTCAGATAAGACAAATTGTTTAATTAAAATTCAGGACATAAATTCTTTAGATCTGTACCACCTCCCCTCTTTCATTAATTGGAACATGGGAGATCAATGCATGCATGCATGCATGCATGCACTTATTTTTGTTTAATCCACAATTATGAATCCACAACAACAACAACAACAACAACAACAACAACAACAACAACAAATCCCACTTGCCTTTATTGATGGAGTATCTAGCTCAAAAATTGAATGAATAAATCAAAAAAAGCATAACATGACAAGCAGAGAAAAAAACACAGGACAATGTAACAACCACAAAAAGGCTTCTTCCTCCTTGTTGAGGAATAAGATAAGACAACAGTAAACTGCCAGACTCACTCTCCCCAGACAAAAGAATCCTTTTTGGGATCACAAATCTTTCGAAAGATTTGCTAATCTTTTACCTGTTATAAAGGAATATTTGTGCGTTTCCTTGTTGCCTCCTCCAACCCTCATTAGCAGTGTAAACATTAGTAATTTCAGAGCCAAAAACCACATGATCATAAAAATCTGCCACAAGATCTTGATGAGGAGGCAATATGGGCATAATTAATCAGTTTAACACAAAGTAAATTCTACAAGAAAAAACTAGAAATTCATTTAAAAAAAGAAAAAAAGCAATCAGTGCAAAATATATTGTAATTAATTTCTGATTCTAGGGTTTCATCTGCAGATATAATTAATTAGCTAGATTGCAAGATTCCTGCAGTAACCAAGTAATAAGATTGAACACTCTGAGGCAACCATACTTCAGCTACAGAAATTCTACAATACTTTTTGGTTTCAATAATATGCAATTGTACATAATCAGATAATAAAACTTTATTAACAGCTAGCACATCCCAAATCAAATTATGTAAGCAACGAGCGCACAAACTAAATAAATCTCAATGCGATAACCATACAAATATAAATTTCAAAAGTACGACAAAAAACAAAACACACGAATTTACGTGAAAAAAATTTTGCAGGGAAAAAATTACGGACGAAAAATGAGAGTTTCATTATGTAGAAAAAAGAAAATACAAAAGTTCTTGATCGTACAATACACTCGATCTCGCTCTAGGGCAAAAAAAAAGAGAGCGCTAATTTAACGGGTTTTGATTTAGCGGATCTGATCCGTACCGCAGAGCCCTCCGCACCCTCCGTCCGATGTCAGTGGTGGTCTTCGGGCTCGGGCCTTTCGCTTCCACCACAGACATCCATAAAATTTATCGTCGCACCGCGAAGTCGCCGGAGAACCGGAATCATAATATCGAAACGATTTCGGAGTCACGTCTAACAAATTATTCTATATTTTTGCAATCGAAGGAAAAAAAAAAAAAAAAGAAAAAAAAAAAGGAAACTCCTCTGCTAATGTCTTATTTTATTTAGAGATAATAATAGATAGTGAAGTTGAGCCTTTGTGTCCATTTATTTATTGGTGTTCACGGACCTTCCCAATTACAATCATTTAGGTAGAGAGAATAGGAGTTAGGATACGAATGTTGACAAGGCTTGAGCAAAATGTTGATAGCGAATATATTAATCACAAGTTAACTACAAATTAGCAATACTTGCATTGTAACAAATTCAGCTGCATAACATGTCGAAGGAACTGGTTAAATGTGTCTGTCTCGCGTTTCAGTTTTTTCAACCATGTTGACTACAAATTTAGAAAAATATATCCCGATTGATGGAACAATATTCTATCAGTGTGCTGGCCCAGTAGAGGTTACAATAGAAAAAGAGCTGGATTGCAGAAATACCAGCACAACATGGAGAGAACATTATTTATCATAGCGTGTTCAGTTATCAAATAGGCGAGACGACGCCCAGAGTAGTTATCGAACCGAATAGGGATTGTTAGCAACGAGCGCACAAACTAAACAAAATCAATTGGCGATCACGACAGAAAAGTAAAACCAAAATTGCACGACAGAGAATTAACACACAGATTTACGTAGAAAATTTTTTACAGGAAAAAAATCACTGGCGAAAGAGAGGAGGTTTCACTATGTAAAAAAGAGGAAATACAAGAGTTATTCTTCGTACAATCGCTCGATCTCTCTAGGGCAAACAAAAGAGAAAATTAGGATTTTTCCCTAGCGGCCCGAGCCCTTCGCTTCCACCATAGATATCCATAAAATTTCTGCATCGCACCGCGAAGTCGTTGACGAACCTGAATCATAATATCGAAGCGATTCTGATTTTGAGTCACATCTAACAGGGATTAACCATACGCAGATTTTGTCGAATTTCATCGTCCCTAATCTGCAAGGGCAGGAAGTTTAAACATATCCAAACTGGATGATTCATTTGATCCTTGTGAAGAAAGCAAGGATAATAACATGATCGATCGAACGAACGAACGAACGAACGAAATGTAAATTCAAACTCGGAACGACCTGTTGACGCAATCAGGACGGAGCAACCTTACATCTAAATCTTTCAGCATTGAAAAAAAAAACCAATCTGCTAAGGTTGGTGAACTGTGTTCCGCTGGCCCTGATAAAAACTGCAGCGAAGCAGATCGACACGAGAGAAGAAAATCAGGCCTAACTTCACCTAACCTTGCGACGTCTCGGGGTACTTCCGACGGCAATAGAAAAAAAAGAACAAAAAAGTCGTCGTCAGTAGAAGAAGAGACTTTCTTAAAGCGAAGCAACATAATTCTTTTTTATAAAAGAAATTTCTTTCTTTGTCAGCGTGCTGTGCTGAGTTTTCGCTGGGGTCGCTTTCGGGTGGGTGGGCTCCTACAATCTTTGTGTGGACACGAGCGCAGTACAGCAGATTAAAATTAAAGACTTGTGCAGCATTCGATATATCGTAACTTCATGCCAGAGAATGTAGGTTTGCATTGTGCGGATTAATTAATCAACTGCAGGGTGGTAGAGAATAATAGCCCTGGAAACAGACATCCCAAGTAGATGAGCTGATCATGTCCCCGGCCGGACTTTTACAACTACTCTGAAATTTTCCTGAAATAAATTGAGCAGCTAAGCACTTCAACATCACCATCAACATCAACGCTGACAAAAATATATGTATATATATATATATATATATGCAAATTTTTTTGACAGTGTTACAGCAGACATGATTAATTGTCAATCAAACATCAGGAGAAATGAAGGCATTTGCCACAAAAGAAGAAAAAAATGTTACAGTCGTGGACAGGAATGTGAATAGATTAAATTTAATTAAATGGTCCAAGCCCTAAATAAACCAAAAAACCGCGAATCTAAACACTACTAGGCCATCTCGATCTCCATCTCCATCTCCATCTCCAGAGTGTTAGACGCACCGCACCCACCAACCTTCCACCTCTCTCTTCCCCATATATCCATTCTTTCGCATTCTGGAGCAGTAGAATGAATAATAAATAAATGCAATAACAATAATTTCTGTGCTATCCCGCATAATGAATCCGCACATAGCTGCTTCTTCTCTCTCTCTCTTTTTCTCTGTTCTGATTTATTCTCCTTTTATTGCGCGCGACTTCTCTTCTAGTTAGTTAAGTTTATTTATATTAATGAATGAGGCAAATGTTTTGATAGATTTTATTTTTTTCGAAGCAAAAAAAATTAAAAAAAAAAAAAAAAAAATTGTTTGAGATTTCTCAGGGGAAGGGCGATATAAAGCAAAAAATCACGAAGATGAAAATGCGGGACTATTGGCAAACGCTCCTTTGCTTACAAATCATAGTGGCTCTCTTGGAGTTTTTAACATACAATATGTATGATATGACACCCAAAAAATAAAACAAGAAGAAGAAGAAGAAGAAGAAGAAGAATTAAGTTTGTTTGTTTGTCTGGTTGTTTTTTTTTTTGTTTTTTTTTTTTTTTTTTTCCTTCCTGAAATTAATTACGACGTCAGAAGCCGTCTTCTTCTCTCGTCGGCGATAACGGAGCCGGCAGGTCGCCGCTGCTGTTGTCGATCGGCGGGTCAGAATGCGAGTCGGGGGCGGCCTTCGAGCGTCCCGATCGGGTGGAGCCGCTGCCGCCGCCGCCGACGGAGGAAGAGGACGAGGACGAGGACGAGCCCTTCGGCTTCCGGCGCCGTGACTGCTTGGGAACAGCCGGAATGTCGTCCAACGACGACGACGACTCCGCCGAGCCGCCGGCGCCGGCGGTGGTGCGGTGCCTCCGGCCGCGGCGCGAACCGTCAGGCAACGATGAGTCCCGGGAGGGGGAGTCGACGGAGACGGAGACGTTGCCGGCCGACTGGTGGCGCCGGGACTGCCGGGGCCCTTTGGTCGAGGAGTCGCGCTTGGGCGAGTCGGCGGGCCCCTCCGACGAGGTGTTGCGCCGCGAGTGCTGACCCGGCGGCGCCTGCTGCTCCCCGCGCGGCGAGTCGGTGCCGCCTTCACTGTTCGCGGCGGGTGCCGACTGAAACTCATTCATCTGTCGGCAAAATTATAATTAATTAGTTCAAATATTGTTTGAATGAAACTACTATACCATCATAGCATGTTATTTATTTATTATTATTATTATTATTATTATTAAAAAAAAAAAAAAAAAAAAAAAAAAAAAAGTACCCAGCTGGGGGCGGCGGTGGCGGCGGCGGCGGAAGGGCCGTCCCAGCCAATGTGCGCCACGTGTTTGACGTCGGTCGGGTATCCGATCTGCATCTCCTGCTCCTTGTTGTCTGCAACATTTTATTGTCGGTTTTCCTCAATGCCTGATTTATTATTATTAATTTTTTTTGAAAAGAAAATTAAAATAAAAGAAAAAAAAATAATTTAATCTCTTTATTATTATTATTATTATTATTATTATTATTATTATTACCGAATATTTGGGAGATATAGCGAAGGCCCCTGAGGAGGCCCTTCATCTTGGTCTCCATAATAACAAATTAATGCTGTGAAGAACCCGCGGACGACACCCTTCTTTTAACTGCCACTAATAAGAGTAGTTCAAATTTTCAGAAGCAAATTAAGAGTTAAAAAATGGCTTATAACTTGATCGGTAAATGATAATTGATAATGAATCGCCCATTAATCACAATGTAATCTCATCAAAATATAATATAATATAATATATATAGAATCACAAATCAAGCTACCATCATTACCTTTACCTTCACCGGAGCAAACTACTTTCCGGCGATATCTAAAGCTCTAATGCCGCAACCGCGACGGCATTCCCCCCGGCATTCTCGCGAATGTGTCTGTTCGCCGCCTTCTAAACTCGTAAAATGGCCGAAAATAAAATTTTGCTTCGTCTTCTTCTTCTTCCTTCTTCTTCTTTCTTCTTCTTACTATGTGACCTTTATCTTATTAAAAGAAGAAGTCTGCAGAAATTAATCTGCTGTAAATTAAAGTAGAAGAAGTCTTTTTTTTTTTGTTTAAAAAAAGAAGAAGAAGAAGAAGAAAAAGAAGAAGAAGAAGAAGAAGAAGAAAGGAAGAGAAATTAGAATGGCGCTCCCCGTTTAAAGCCAAAGATATGGCTTCCACGGGGGGCACCCACGGCCAAGGCGATGCAGAACATTCAACAAAAGGGCCTCCTTATTCTTTTTTAGGTGAAATGCGAGAGGTGGATAAATTTTCATCTAATTTTGTTTCTGCTATATCAGATATTAATTTGGTCGTTAATTATATTATTATTTTTTTAATAATAATTATGATTATTATAATTAGGGAATTATTATTGGTTAAATGTAAGGTAATTGGACAGGTCCAAGCGCGAAAGGCGGGAAGCTAACGGTCGGAATCGTAGGAGGTAGTTAGTAGAGACTTCATCTTTTAATTAAAATTAAGGGTTAATTGCATACACGTCCCTCCAAATATATCGACTTGCAAATATATCCCTGTAAAATTCAACTTTTCATATTTATCCCTGCAAAAATCCAAAATTCTTCAAATATGCCCCTGAGGTTAATCCCCGTTTGGAATCCGTTAATTTTTTAACAGATTCCATATAAAATTACTTTTTTGCTCCTTACAAATATATCCCTCCAAAAATTCTTCAAATCTATTTGTTTCAAAAATGCCCCTCTCCAAAAATCCCAACGTTAAAATCCCTCTCATTATTGCAAAAATGCCCCTCTCCTAAAATCCCTACGGATATATCCCTCTAAAAGCAATATCTATTTTTACTTATTACAAATTTGTCCCTCTCCAAAAATCCCCCAAAGATCATCTCCATCTCCTTCATCTATAAAAGAAGAACTAAAACCCACCATTAAAGCCAACTTTGCTCTATATAATATTTTAATTTTTTCATTCATTTTTCTCTATTAATCTCCAACAATTTTATTTTTTCATCTTTTTCTCTCCTCTAATACATTACTTTTTTATGATGAGTGAGAGATCGATAAATTCTTCGAATAGCATCGAAATTCCCAAGTGTGATTGCTTTAAAACTTGTAAAGACCCAAACCCTACTCAAGCAGCAAGAAGCAAGCTGCTTGCTGCTTGCTGCTCAAGCAGCTTGGCAAGCAGAAGCAAGCAGCAAGCTGCAAGCTGCTTGGCAGCAAGCAGCTTGCTGCTTGCTGCTGCTGCTGCTTGGCAGCTTGCTGCTTGCTGCTGCTGCTGCTTGGCAGCAAGCAGCTTGAGAGCATGATAACAAGTGTGTGATTTAAAAATAGCATTAACTTTCAAAACACTCCAATGCATGATAAGAAGAGTTAATACATGAAAGGTTTCTCATAAATTTACCAATCCAAATGAAAAACCCAAGAACGTGCAACTAAGAAATAAAAGTTACCACCTACCAGTAACCTAGAATTAGTAGGTAATCCAGCAAATAAATAAATATTTTTTTCCTCTAGAAGGGACTGCCGCTTAGAAGTTGTTATTTGCCAAGTAAAATTAGATCCTAGCAATAATCTTCCCAAGCAATCTAACATGAAGGCAATCAAATTTCTTATTTCTGCGACATTCATCCCCACTCATATTAGTGAAATACTCATGTGCCATTAAAAGTGTGTTCCGCAGAAGAATGATTGTTGCATTGCCTTCATGACATTAGGCTGTGCCACATAACAATAGGCAGATCGTCCTACCACTTTCTACGATAACTTCAATAAAGTTCTTTCATACGAAGAAAAAAAAACAGGAGTACTGCAGTTCAGAGGTATTGTTTGCCCTCACAGGAGCAGATCCAGAAATGCCATGTGAATTGAGTTTTAGAATGAATTAGATCAAGAATGAATGAAACCATCAATTATTTATCAAGATCATAAGTTTCAAGATGCAGAGAATCAGCAAATTGACTAATTAACAGATTACTGCTGCATATGCCAGAGAGATACATGAATGATGAAGCCCAATGCAAGAACTTACAAAGAAACTAAAACCCTAAGAAGGATCACAACATACCCCGTTAAAAAATCTCTCATTTGTACTCAAAGTTCGGAATAGGCGTGCTCGGGGTATCGAAGCTCTCCAAAACCTCCGGTTTGCCCCCTCAGCCTCCGCTCCCGCCCTTCCCGTCGTTCTTCTTCTTCTTCTTGGCCCTACCCCCGAGCCACGATCCCCTGCCCGATTCCTCCTCCGCTGTGGGGAGGGGAACGCCGGGCCTCGCGATCGTTGGGGGGTGGCCGATGGCGGCTGGGTCCTCCATGGGGGGAAGGTTCTGCGGCGAGGAGAGGAAGCGGTTGAGCATGATCCCGGCGCCCTCGATGAGGGCGAGGAGCACGCCGCCGAAGAAGAGCTGCGGGACGACCGGTTCTCTTCCACCATTGAGCTAAATTGAGCTAAATTGCTGCTTGAGCTAAATTGACCGGTCCTCTTCCTGCGCGACGACCGGTTCTCTTCCTGCGCGACGACCGGTTCAGGGATGGAAAGATGAAGAGGAAGGAGGGGAATGGGAAGAGAAGAGGAAAAAACCCAATAGATGTAAGTTCTGTCTCTAAATTAAAAAAAAGGGTAAAAAGGTATATTCACTTTCTACTCTAACCAAGGTTAAGCATTTAACCTATGGTTAACTCAACTTTTCTAACAGTAGGGGCATATTTGAATAACGGTGAATTTTTGTAGGGATAAATATGAAAAGTTGAATTTTATAAGGATATATTTGCAAGTCGATATATTTGGAGGGACGTGTATGCAATTAACCCTAAAATTAAAATCCCCTCGGTTTTGGGGTGAGCGACTACCAACAACAACAACAATTGTTTCATCAGTCAGGGGTAAAATGGGGAATTCATGTGGGTTGTGAGTCAGGCCGAAGCTCTAAACCAGCTCAAACAAGCACTTTATTAGCAGCACTTGTAGCCACAAACATAACATAACATAACAAAATTTAAAAAAAAAAAAAAAAAAAAATCATTCTTTTAATCTTCAACTATCAACTATAACAACTGCAGATGATGATTTAGAATACAAAGTTTGAAAGGAAAGGAAAGAAAAGAAAAGGAAAAAGAGATGTACAACAAAGGAACTAACATAGGACTTCTCTTGCAGAAAATAAAGGAACTCGATCATCTTTTCCATAACGAGTGTATATAATATAGCACGATTTCATGCTCTCCAAATCAGAAGCATCTTTTTATAATTACAAGGTATAGTAGACACAGCCACATCACACTTTATTTCTGTGTGAATACAACAATTAATACTGTATGGGAATCTGGGAGGAATCAAAGAATAGTAAGAAAAATATATGAAGCAGAAAAGGCAAATGAAAAAAAAAAAAAAAAAACAAAAAAAAAAAAACAAGAAATATATTCTCATGGCGACATTTCACCAGCACCCGAGTTGCTCGTTGTTGTTGTGTTTATATACAGCCACATGACTATGCTACTTTTGCCTGCATGAGATTGTGCGGCACGACTTAAACTAACTCAAAACTGTGCTGATCATAATAAGCTAAAACTTTGATGCAAGACTTACTTTTTTAAGTATATAGTATGAATTTTCAGTGCCCCCTTACATGCCTTTTTGGCATCCAAGTCTCCAGTGATATCATTCAAGATCTGCTACATATCCAAAGAGCAAATGAGATATAAATGCAGACAGACAGAGAGAGAGAAAGAGAGAGAGAGAGAGAGAGGAACCTTGACGACATCGTCTAGACCTTTAGCATCCTTCAGTAACCGCTTGCTCTTGGCCTCGAGAACACTTGCTACAATAAAGATGGATAGAGGAATCTGTTGATCCTTTGAACTGGCCTTCAGATTCTCCCTCTCAAACTTCCCATATTGCTTGAGCAATTTTCTATCTTTTACTGCTGCTTGGCTTTTGTTAGCAGTTGCATCCACCTCATACATGGAGAAGAGGTTGGGGTTGTATTCCATAGCACACATAAGCTGAAATTAATAGGAACCCTCCTCCTCTAGTTAAAATTGAATATCTTACAATATGCCTATATCTAATATGAATTTAACAATAACAGGAACAAGAACAGAACACATGCACATATAAGCGCGCACACGCACGCACACATGAAAAGAGAAGGGGGGAAAGAAAGTTAATTTACATTCTGAATAAATTGGGATTGGCTAAAGGAATCGTTTTCACCACATTCATTTATATGTTTAAAGAACGATAAGAGAATAAGGGATTTCTTTTCAAAAAGATGAAAGAACGAGGGATTCTTGAGCAGATTGGTTCATAAGATGTTAGATAAATAAAACGTGCTGCAGTAAGCATCCAGATCAGAAGGAATAATGAAGAGAAAAGTTACCTCCCAAAGGTACAATGAGTCCACAAATGAGAACTCTCTGCGGAAAAGAACCATCAACATACGGAAGGCAAACAAATATTCCCCTCCGTCTAGATTTTCTGCATTTACGAGTTGCCAATTAGATTCATGAACATTTCCATCTGTAGACAACTAATTCCATATCTAGAAGAGAAAGCAGTATAAATCCATGATTTTCAGTCAGATCTCAATGTATGTATATATGGTGCCTCTAGGAGCAACCTATGTACATACATACAACAAATATGTAAAGGGCATCGATTATCCGGAAACTTAGAACAGGTTATAAAAAGTTGTACCTATGTGCCGATGCAGCTTTGGATCAACAGCTTTTATGACAGATGCCAGTACAATCAATTGAGACCGAACACCAATAGAAGTGCTTGTGCTCTTGAAGTTAGCTCGCTTCAGAGCAACAGAAATATTATTAGCAATATTTGGTGTTACTATGCAAATATAAGACAATCATTAAAGGAAAAATGTTAAGTGCTCTTGAGTTTGTTGTGATCTAACAGTACATTTTTTATACTCCCTGTAACAGTATTTCTTTGCAATGCCATGGCAAGTGCTCGAACCGTAGTATAATGTAATTAAATACCATTGAAGTTTTGTTCCGAGGCTAGAATATTTACCTGACCTATTAATGTATAAGAAGACAACTCGAAGCAATATAAAATTAAAAGTATCTTCCCAAAGAATTGAGTGCGGCACTTCTTGGTGCTAGTCATGCATTTTACAACGAAAGCAAAGATTACACTTGAAACAGTAGTGAAACTAGCAATGTTTTCCTAGGAAGAAACAAAAACTAGATTAAACAGAGAGCTCCGTCTGATAATTTAAGTGAACCAAGGTAAAGTACCTACCACTCTGCGCATCAAACGCTCAAAGCACCAGAAAGCATCTGCTTCATTTTCAATGACAATTGATATTGGTGAGCAAAGATCACTCATTCCTGCATAAAAAAAGTAGTGCATCAGATTAAATAAATACTAAATGAAAGTTTCCTTTCAACCAGTTATGTTAATGGCTCGATCACCTTGGCAGTAACCAATATCCTTGTCTACCCATGAATAAACTGCGAGTATATCCCAAAGCTTGGCCTGATTCTCTTCGCTCTCATAATAAACAAGTGCACGATCGGTACGAACTACGTCAAGGCCTACAATCAGTTACATAGTGGCAGCACCAATTAATAGCTAGTAAACATTAATTAAGGGAGTTGTGGAACACAATTGTTCTAAGGGAAATAAGCCGCCAGTAAACATATCTAAATTATAATTCTGTGCTGATTCAAGCTCCCTTTGTTCTCTGACAGTCTGAGAAAAGGGTCGAGGAAAATTTTGGCATTTTCCATTGAAAATGATCATTTGTGAGTGAAAAACTACAAGAATAGTGTGATTGCTGTTCATGTTCTTTTACCAATTTGATGCAGGGTAAGCTTCCACTGGATGACATCTCCGTCCAACAGCACATTATCCATTTGCTCTTCTGTCATGGAGGAAGAATCGCCTAAATCATGTGCAATATCCTCTTGCGAAGCAGCACCGTTGCTTGTGCGATCTTCAACAGAGTGACCATCTTCTGTAATGACCGGAGTCATAATTATCCTTCCACTGCCAACAGCCTTCTCCATTTCTTGGCACTTTGACTTTAACTCGTCGTATTCTAACCTGCCATGATTCACATTAAGTAATAATTATCAGCAGCATTGAGTGAAGAAGATGCTAAGAGCCCAGCTTCAACCAAGTTAATAGTTAAGAGGCAATGTATAATGAAGAATTATGCATATCAATAATTGACTCGGATGGCATTACAAGTAGCCACTGTAAAAACTCAACTTGGATGAGTAATCTGGTTAAAAAGAGAGTTATACCTCCGCTGTTGTCTCAATCGACTTCTCTGATCGAAAGTACTCTTAGGATCATAGCAGCCGAGCAGGAACTCCCAAACCACTCCTTTGATTGCCGGGTGAATGCCCTGTCATAGAGTTAAAGTAAATACACCTACCCGCGCAAACGTAACGATATCATCACGGCATAAAATTGAAAGACCCGTGCTTCCAAATCGCAAACGAATTCAACATTTAGTACTATTTGGAGAACAACAACTAATAGGACGTCGGGATCTGCATGCAAATTCAGCAACAGCACTAATAATCAAGACAATGGATTAACCACGACAAGCATCTTACCCCGCGCTGCACTCGTTTAAGAACCGTAGCTATGTCCAGATAACCTTCCTCGGAGAAAGAAGCGTGCCAACGCCTCGCACTAAGCGTCCTGCCAGGCTGCAAGAGTACAAAAACAAGTCATAAACTCTGCGAGACCCGCAGCACAAAAGTCTATGATCCTAAGAACCACTCCAGTGTGCAAAAATTTATTTTGGTTTCTACAAATTAGTACCTAAATAAGAAAATTCAAGATTTTGTAACACTCCTGACTTCTCCGCAATCGCCGATGATGACTAGTTCCTGAGACGGTATGGCGGAGAAGGATGATGGTCACCCTTTGGGGTGAATGAGGGGGTGGAATTGAGAAGAGAGTAAGAATTGAAGAGGGATTTAAGAAGGAGATTGGAGAAGGGATTGAGAAATTGAGATAGAGAGAAAGAGAGACACAGGAAGAGAGGAAGAGAGGCTTGGAGGAAAAGTTCTGTATATTTTTCATAATCCTCTTTTACAAGGTTTTTCTCCTATATGTATACGGACTATCTTTTAACTAAAACTTAATAATTACAGAGCATAGTAATTAAGACTAATGGCCCGCGTGAGAGTGGGCCTCGAGCTCTTCTTCACTATCTCGGGTCTCCTACTGGCCCTCTGGGCTCGGCTTGGGTCTATGGGTGAGGCCGATGTCCGGGCCTGTGTGGGCTTCCTTCCTGGCTTGCGGTTTGGCTCCTCGTGGGCCTTCACATCTGGTTGCTAGTTAGCCCGCTGGAACACCCCTTACCTGATCTACTTCGAAGTGACTTCCAGCTGGAAGCCTCCCATTCAACTCCCATGTGCTATGTCAGCTTCTTCCTTGGAAGATCCCACCTGGCCTCCTCCGCCATCTGCGTCGCCCTCGTCCCGTCGCGATGTTTCCCCTTTGCCCAGCTCCTCTTCGGAACGCCCTCAAGACAGGCCAAGCTATCCTTATTTTCTCCTATATGTATTCTTCTCCCTATATGCTACTTTACCTCTTCCTCTTTTATTTCAGCGCTTACAACTCCCCTCTCCTTGAGATGATCCTTGTCCTCAAGGATCGAAGGCGGGGAACTGCCGCTTCAGGACTCCGTACTCCTCCCAAGTGGCCTGCTCCTCCGAGAGATTACTCCATTTGACTCTCACCTCGGTCACAGCTCGGTTCCCCTTCTTAGCTAGCCGACGCTCCAAAACCCTCTCTGGCTCTGCTAGGAGTTGCCCGTCCTCGTTGGTAAGGGGGATCGTTGGCGGCACCAGGTTAGCGGAAGAGGGGCTTTTCTTCAACAGGGACACATGGAATACCGGGTGGATCTTGGTCGTCTCCGGTAGCCTCAGCCGGTAAGCCACCTGCCCAACCTTCTCCAGCACTTCAAAGGGTCCGTAATACCTCGCTGTAAGTTTTAGGTGCTTTCTTAGTGCCACTGTGGTTTGCTTATAGGGCTGTAGTTTGAGATAGACCCATTCCCCTACTGCAAATGCCTTCTCCCTTCTACGTGTGTCTGCTTGTTGCTTCATTCTGTGTTGAGCTACCTGCAACCTTTCTCTCAATTCCCTGGTCAGCTGCTCCCTGTTGCGAAGCCACCCCTTTGCGCCGGATTGGTCGGGGTCCGGCTCCGCAGGAATTAGATAGCTGGGTGGTGGTTGGCCATACAGCGCCTCGTAAGGGGTCATTCCCAGAGAGGTGTGGAAGTTGGTATTATACCACCACTCTGCTTGCGCGAGCCACGCGTGCCACTTTCTCGGGTGCTGGAAACACATGCACCGGAGATAAGTCTCCAGGCATCTGTTTACCCTCTCCGTCTGCCCGTCGGATTGTGGGTGATATGAGGTGCTCATGTGCAATTTGGTACCCAAAAGCTTGAACAGCTCCTTCCAGAAGGCACTAGTAAAAATCTTATCCCTGTCGGACACGATCCTCTTGGGACACCCGTGGAGTCTGTAAATGGTGTTCATGAACACTTCGGCTACCTCCTCTGCTGTGAAGGGGTGCGCCAGGGGAACGAAATGGCTGTACTTGGTTAACCGATCTACCACCACAAAAATCGTGTCTTTCCCTCCTGATTTTGGCAAGGCCTCGATAAAGTCCATGCTAATATCTTCCCAGACCTGCGTGGGAATAGGTAGCGGCTGTAACAATCCGGGGTACGCAAGGTTCTCCACCTTGTTCTGGGCACACACAGTACACTCCTTGACCCAATCTTGCACCTCTTTCTTCAGTCCCTTCCAAAAAAAATGTTGCTTAAGTCGCCTGTATGTGTGTTGTGCCCCCGAATGCCCTCCCATGGCTGAGTCGTGCATTTGTTGCAATAACCTTCTTCTTAAGTCACCCCCAGCCCCAATGTACATCTTACCCTTGTGCCTAAGGATCGCATTGTTGTAAGTGTAATGCTCATGGGACGTGGGCTGCAGGGCCAGGGCTGTGATGAGGCTCTCACAGTAGGTGTCCCCTCTATAACTCTTGGCCACTTCCTCTACCCAGACTGGTAGAACACTGGATATAGCTAAGGCAGACCCCTCGCTCTCCTCCTTCTCTTCCCTTCTGGATAGTGAGTCCGCGGCCTAGTTCTCCCTTCCCTTCTTATATGCTATCTTGTAGTCCAACCCCAGAAGCTTCATCATCCCTTTTTGTTGCATCGGGGTAGTGATTCTCTGCTCGAGCAGGTGCTTGAGGCTCTCGTGATCCGTCCGGATGGTGAAGGTCCTTAAGCTGAGGTAATGTTTCCATTTCTGCACCGCCATCAATATCGCCAAAAACTCCTTTTCGTACGTCGATAAGCCCTTATGCTTCGCCCCTATGGCTTTGCTTAGGTAAGCAATAGGCTTGCCCCCCTGGTTGAGCACTGCCCCAACTCCAGTCCCGCAAGCATCCACCTCAAGTATAAAGGGTTGATCAAAATCGGGCAGGGCTAATACCGGGGCTGTGGTCATGGCCTGTTTGAGATCTTCGAAAGCTACCTGTGCCCCTTCATTCCAAACAAAATTGTCCTTCTTGAGTAGCTCTGTTAAGGGTTTGCTCTTAACCCCGTAACCTTTAATAAATTTGCGGTAATACCCCGTCAACCCTAAGAACCCTCGCAATCCTTTAAGGTTTCGGGGGGTAGGCCAATTGACCATTGCCTCGATTTTGCTAGGGTCTGTTGCCACCCCTTGCGGCGTGATGAGATGCCCTAAGTACTCCACATGCTCCTGGCCAAAGAAGCATTTTTTCCTTTTCGCGTAAAGCTGGTTCTCCCTTAGTAGCTCCAGTACCACCCTTAGGTGTGCAGCATGTTCCTCCACCCCTCGGCTATATATTAGAATGTCGTCGAAAAATACTAGCACAAATTTTCTCAAGTAAGGGGCAAATATATCATTCATAAGTGCCTAAAAGGTAGCCGGGGCATTGGTAAGCCCAAACGGCATCACCAAAAACTCGTAGTGACCCGAATGGGTCCTGAAGGCAGATTTATAAATATCACCCGGATACATCCTAATATGGTGATAACCTGAACGCAGGTCGATTTTAGAAAAGTACCTCGAGCCGTGGAGTTCGTCCAGGAGGTCATCGATGATGGGAATGGGGTACCTATCGCTGATGGTTTCCTTGTTCAGCTGTCGGTAATCGACGCACAACCTCCAGGTTCGATCCTTCTTTCTTACTAGCAACACCGGTGAGGCGTACGGGCTGGTACTTTTCCGGATGAGGTGGGTTTGTAGCATCTCCGCGACTTGTTTCTCAATCTCCCCTTTTTGCTCATGCGTGTACCTATAAGGTCTCACGTTGACTGGCTTAGCCCCGGGCTGCAAGGGTATCTTGTGATCATAGGATCGCGGCGGGGGCAGTCCACGGGGTTCTTGAAATATCTCAGCATACTGTTCCAACACCTGGGTTACTTCCTTGGGAATTTCCTTTTCCTCCTCTTCTCCTTGATCTGATAAGCACGCTACGGCACAACAGTGACCTCGCAAGCTTGCCTTGTACCATTGCTGCGCGCTGATGACCGTCAATTTTCCCCCTTCTGTGATCCCCTTAAGTGTTGTCAGCTTACCCTCCTTACTAAAAGACACCGAGTGGTGGTCGTAGTCAAAGGTGACCCTCCCGTATTGGCGAAGCCAGTCGATGCCCAGTATAATACTAGATCCGTCGAGTCTGATTGCTCTCAACTCGGCTTGATAGGGTTCTCCCTGCATAGTCCACTGAAACCCCGTACACTTCAGTTTACTTAGGACTTTATGCCCGTTCGCCACAGTGACCACCAGGGGTGAAGCCGAGGTTAATACAGTCTTCATCTCTCTCGCCGCTTGGAAGTCTATGAAGCTATGCGTGCTTCCGGTATCAACCAATATCACTAAAGTTTTGCCGTTGGCTTCACCCTGAACCTTGATGGTTTCCTGTTGTTTCTCTCCACTCAGGGCGTGAACAGACATACCAATCTCTTCGGTTTCTTCTTCCAGTGGGCAGTACTCTTCTCCTTCTTCTTCTACTTCAGTCTGCTGCAACAGACTCTCGTCGAACACTTCTTCCACCCCCGGGAGGCCTTCAGCTTGATTGAGGGTTCTTCCAGGGCAGCGATGCCCCGGTTGATATTTGTCCCCGCACTTGTAGCAAAGCCCCGCTGCTCGTCGCTGCTCAAAGAGTTGCTTACTAATAAGTGCTTGTTCCCCTTGAGGACTAGCTTTGTTCCCTTCGTAAGCCTTGTATTGAGGCCTCGGAAAGTTGGACTTAGCGGGGTTGTTACCTAAAGCTTGTGCCCCTGGAGCCTTGCTGAGCCCTCTTTGCTTTCTCCACAGCAATGATATCGCTTGCTCATGCAACCTAGCCTGCTCGTAGACTTCTTCTAGCGTGGCTGGTTTGGTGAGATCCAGGTAGGGGACTAGCTCCTCTTTCAATCCGCTAATGAAGCTTTGGATGAAGTGCTCCTCACTCAATGCGGGGTTGATATACAGCATTCTAGCTCTTAAATCTTCGAATTTTTCCTGATACCTCTCTACAGTTCCGGTTTGGGTTAGTTTGTTGAATTCTCTTATCAGGGTCTTCACTCCTAAGCCCTCGAACCTCTTATATGTGGCATTGGTTAACTCTTCCCAAGTGATATCGGGCTTGTCTATCAAGTGCCCTTCCTTCCATCGATGCGCCTTTCCGGTGAAATGCATGGTCGCCACTTCGACCCAATGCGTGTCAGGTATTTGGTAAATCTTGAAATACTGTTCCGCTTTACTGCCCCACTCTCTCGGCTCCTCCCCGCTGAAAACTGGGAATTTAAGCTTCGGGTATGGTAAGTGATAGTTGGCCCTCTGGTGATTCTCCTCCCATCTCTCCTGATTTCTATATGGATTTTGCAGGATACCCTTCCCCTTATCTGCTTCTGTGCTGCGAGAAGTGCTACCATTGTTCGGGTTATAAGGCTGTTGTAGCCCCTCTCGGATCACCAACGGGGGACTGCTGTTGGGAGCATGACTAATGGGGGCCGAGCCTTGCTGCTGGCCCTGAGATTGGACCATGTTCAGTAATTGCTCGTGCTTGCGATTGTTGTCCTGGAGCATGACCTCGAACTTCTTGGTTGCCTCGGTTTGGAAAGCCTCCAGCTTGAGCTGTCCCTCTCTTTGCGCTCCTTCCATCTGCAATGCTAAGGCCCCGATCTTTTGGTTGCATTCCAGGCTATATTGCTGCAGCTGCTCCTCAATGGCCCGCAAAACCTCACTGAGGTCTCTAGCGCGAGCACCTTCTGCCATATCCTCCCTTGGCTCGAGTTCGCTCAGGTACTTAAACCGGTTAGCCTTCTTCTTCCCTATCTTGCTCCTGGTTGTTGCTGGTGGGTAATTGTGTTGCTTGCACCCCTATTCCAGTTGGTTTGGTTGCCTTAGAATTTTCTGGTTGCCTGCGGCTCGACGCTGATGGTCTCTTGTGGCTTGTGAGTGATCTGTGATGTTGCTTTCAATTGCTGCCTTCGGTTAATTGTATTGTTGCCTTCGGTGTGATGTTGCCTTCAATTGCTGCCTTCGGTTAATTGTATTGTTGCCTTCGGTGTGATGTTGCCGTCAATTGCTGCCTTCGGTTAATTGTATTGTTGCCTTCGGTGTGCTGTTGCCTTCAATTGCTGGTAGATGATGGCGCGCCGGTCCCTGGGACCGTGCCGCTCTGATACCAGTTGTAACACTCCTGACTTCTCCGCAATCGCCGATGATGACTAGTTCCTGAGACGGTATGGCGGAGAAGGATGATGGTCACCCTTTGGGGTGAATGAGGGGGTGGAATTGAGAAGAGAGTAAGAATTGAAGAGGGATTTAAGAAGGAGACTGGAGAAGGGATTGAGAAATTGAGATAGAGAGAAAGAGAGACACAGGAAGAGAGGAAGAGAGGCTTGGAGGAAAAGTTCTGTATATTTTTCATAATCCTCTTTTACAAGGTTTTTCTCCTATATGTATACGGACTATCTTTTAACTAAAACTTAATAATTACAGAGCATAGTAATTAAGACTAATGGCCCGCGTGAGAGTGGGCCTCGAGCTCTTCTTCACTATCTCGGGTCTCCTACTGGCCCTCTGGGCTCGGCTTGGGTCTATGGGTGAGGCCGATGTCCGGGCCTGTGTGGGCTTCCTTCCTGGCTTGCGGTTTGGCTCCTCGTGGGCCTTCACATCTGGTTGCTAGTTAGCCCGCTGGAACACCCCTTACCTGATCTACTTCGAAGTGACTTCCAGCTGGAAGCCTCCCATTCAACTCCCATGTGCTATGTCAGCTTCTTCCTTGGAAGATCCCACCTGGCCTCCTCCGCCATCTGCGTCGCCCTCGTCCCGTCGCGATGTTTCCCCTTTGCCCAGCTCCTCTTCGGAACGCCCTCAAGACAGGCCAAGCTATCCTTATTTTCTCCTATATGTATTCTTCTCCCTATATGCTACTTTACCTCTTCCTCTTTTATTTCAGCGCTTACAGATTTTCACACCATTAATTGCACTGAGTTCTATAAGTCAATAACTCACTTCAATCTAATAATAATTTACATAAAATTGCATAACTAATATTATTCAGAGCATGTCTTAAGTAATTAAATGGACAAAAAAAAAAAAAAAAAAAAAAAAAACAAAACGGAGAGATCGATTGATTGATTAATTAAGAAGGAGATATACCCTGGGCTTGAATCGAGTCCTGGGGACATCATCGCGGCACTCGGGCCTGATGGCGTAGAACGAATCGGGCTCTTCGACAACAACACCGGCGTCGGGATTCGCCGCACAACACTGCATCGGTTCCTGATCAAATCCAGGAAATTAGAGGGGTCAACGATGTAGGGATTGAAGGGAATCGGGGTTTGAGTTCCTAAGATGGAAATTAGTTCTTAGGGTTTTAGGGTCTGATAATTAGTGATTATATGTTTGGGAAAGGAGGAGGAGATGGGTAGAGTTTTTAGCGGAAGACGTGCGCGGCCGCGGACTCTGTCTATCTATCTGCCCTTGATGGATGCTTTCAGACCCGACTGCTGCGACTGAATTATTATTACTGGCTTACTGGCCTACCACCATCAGTAGTGAAGATGCAGCCCATTCCGCGTTGATTAGTACGAAAATCAAAAATTTGATTTAACTTTTTGTATGCCCGTAGAACAATTAGTTTGCGTGTAAGATTAGTAATTCGAGATCCCAAACCTCCGCCCCCATTTGTCTTTTTTTTTTATGTAAACAGGTTGGGTGTCGCAGAATATATCCAACATTTGTTATGTCAATTTTTTGTATCAAATTCTTAATGAGTGGGTTTTTCAGAAAAACTGTGTACGGCGAAAAAAGAACTAAAACCAACTAGAACGCTACCCAGCAGGAGCTTGCAAGGCTGAGGTTTGCTGGATTTCATGTTTTTTCGCAGCTTATTTTTCAGTCATAATGAATTTGTTCAGATTTATCTTCTTTTTTGTTTTGTTGTTTTTTTTGTCCCAGTTAGTTCGATTTCTGGCGCGATTAAGAATTCTTAGTCCTCCGTCAATTCCATAAGTTAATTGTTCAATTTGTTAAATGTACCCACGACTCATTAATCATTATTTGCTATGCCAAGTTTACTAGTACGGATTTTTGAGCAGTTCAATTCGTGATTTTAAGAAGCTCATCTTGGATTTCCTGAACCTGATTTAAACCTGCCAGCGGATCAATCCAGCTTTACCTACCACCTGCAGGCCCATCGCATTGATCCCGTACCCGACCTACTAATCTAATGACATTTAAAATCACATTTGCTTCGTGCCTGCGATGATCATTTGAGGGGAGAATAAAAAATAATACATTGAAGTAGAAATTTAACCAACAATAAGCCACAAATTCATACACCCAACTTGAAACATGGATGCGGACCACCCCAGAATCCATCAAATGCAACGCAAGCGCTTAATAAACATTTGCTATGGAATCAAATAATTAAACACACGACTACTGTCAATAGTATATTCTATCACTCATTTTAGTTTTTCAAAAAAAACATTCAAGACGCTGCAATTTATTAGGATTAACATAAGCAACTGGGGAATAAAACAAATTAATGAAATATCATCTTTTAGGGAACTGAATTAGGCAAGAAAGAAGTAAAAAATCCACCTGCATCTCATATCACCTGACAGAAAAACCCATACCAGCGGAAAGCTTCAGACATGCAATTAACCCATGCATTTAGGAAGCAAAAGGTGAGAGGCAACAAATATGGACACTTTTTTTTTTTTTTTTTTTTTTTTTTTCCTTTTATCCAATTATCCATACGAGAAAAATGATCAGCAACCACCCTCTTTAATTTTCCTGGCACTGACAAGAAATAACCATGCGAGCAATGCCACTTTCTTTTAATTGAACCATTGGCAGACTTTCTGTACCAGATGAAACAATACCAACTACTATTTGCAGTGAGATTCAGAATTTATCACCCCGCAGCCAGATTGAGAACACTACTGCTTCCAAGCTAATGCATTGAAGTTCTCCCTGTGAGTTCGCCTATCCACGTTCAGCAGCGTGTGACTTCTTTGGCAACAATAACCTCACAATCATCTTAAATTGTCTGCAGAGTTGGCACATCAATCACTTGCCTAGTGTGAATAGCAATTGGATGCAGCTGAAATCATCAACCTACCCGAGTATAGTCTTAAAATGGAGCCTCAAGTGACTCGTCCCAAACGTCTCCGCTTCCATTGGAGGCATCTTCACCATCTTCTTCCATTGACAGCCTTATGTACTCTCTGCGTGCAAAGCGATCCCATTCTGTCAAAGTTGGCTCCTCCCGCTCCTGAATTCATGAGTGAAAGCAAAATACAACAGTTTCTAATCAGTTCCAGGAAGTAACATCTGACCTCCCATAAAGAAAACAAACCAAATGCCACCCTCATGACTCACCTGACGAATAAGAAAAGGGTCACGAGTTTCAAATGCCATAAACTTGTTAAGATTGAAAAGGATATTGAAAATATTTCCTGACAGTTTGGACTGCTTTAAGTCTCGTAATGTAAAATGACTCTCATTCTACAAAAAAAAAAGAAAAAAGAATATACAGTTAAAAATGATGAGCCCGGACATGGTTATTTTTCACATATAAGATGCATGATAAACATCACATGATGAAAAACAAACCTCTGGTCCAATCATATCAATAATCTGACATAGAATGTCCTCAAATAGAACAGGTTCTTGTGACATGCACTCCATGCGATGCAACTGCTCTTCATAGAAGAACTGCATTTCATTGCGTGTGAGTATTCCATTTCCATCAAGGTCTATACACTTGAACCTAACAAAATTGAACCAGCCGCTGTTAGAGAAGTACTGTTCGAGAGTATTCAGAATACAAAGTAAAAGATTTGTATGGAGTGCTCAATAGGATTTGATAATTGCAACATATTTATACAATAGTGTGAAGATGAATGTAAAACCACCAGCACATTAATACCCAGTAATTGTACCAATAGTACTACTAGAAATCAATAATTGATAAGGGAAGTTAAAAAACCCATCTGATAACCATTCCATCGGGTTTTCCCCAATGAATAAAAATAGGGACGATGATACATGCAGGTTGAACTACAAAATACAGCAAATAAAACAAATTAAGAATGTAAACTTTACCAAAATTCGAGACTAGGCTCAGCTGATTTATCCTCCTCCGATAATATAAAGTACACAAAATCTTCATACCCCATCTTCCCTTCAACTTTGCTGGAGAATTTTCGGGGAATCTACCAGACAATTACCGAATAGAAATCAGAAGACGATGGATGCTTTTGCAGGCATACTAAAACAGAGTTGTGATTTATAATCCACAATTTATTTAAACCTAAACAAACCTGGGAGAAAATTCTGTCCACAATCCTATAAGTAAGTGCATGATTTCCATATCTGATAAGGTTCTCCTTATCAATCAGAAAATCATGATCTGTATCAAGTTCCCAAAACTTGCAGTAGATCACATAAAAGTGCTCATATGAGAAGTATCTGCAAAATATGAACAATTAAGAACATGTAGCTAATTTCTCATATTTTAATCTTGATTTTATGCAGATTATCAGTTATTAGTGTGCAAATTCCAAAAGGGGACAAGCAGTGTATAATATGCAAATTCCAATTTTCTTAAGTACCTTAAAACTTTGTTTATATCTTCCTCCTCGTCAGCATGTTGCATCGCAACAATTAAATTTCCACGCTTTAGCTCCCTGAGGGTAAGATGCCCATTTCCAGATCTATTCATGTAGTAAAATATTCTGTATATGACCGTCTCAGCTGGACAACAGGTTTGTTATCATAAGAGTTAGAACTAACATTTATCGATTCATAACAGGGAAAAGGCTCAAAAAGGAAAAAAAAAAAAAAGAAGCTAGGAGCTAAACCAAATAACAACTATCACGAATAAAATCAGAGGAATCTTTAGTAATCAACTATAAAGTCGTAAACAATTGATATTACTTCCTGAACATTACTAACTTTTTCTATAATCATAAATTAGTTGTTTCACCTAACAGGCTCACCATATCTCTCTTGAAACTCGGGTGTACTTTGTAAAAATTCCAATCCAGGATGGCTGGCCAAAAGTTCTCGAAGAACAGGTTTGAAATCCTCCTATATGGTTCAGGAATCAGATTAGAAACAAAAAATGTAGAGGAAAATCATACTCCTGTACGAAAATTTAAGACCTACATTAGCTAATGTGTAACCATGCCTTAAGGGAGTCACTCTACATGGCACACTGATATTAATATATTTACTATGAGAGAGTTGAAATCTGAAGCTATAACAAGATGCAAACCTGAATAAGGTAACATCGGTCTGGGTGCTTCAAAATTGCATATATCTGAGATGCCATGTCCATAGTCATCATGTTGCCGTTGACCCAAAAATCAATTAAGGCATCCCTATAGTTGTAATAACCAATAGAAATCAATCGTAATAAGCTATAGAAATCAGTCAATAGAGTGATAGTTGTAAATGTTTTCGTTAGGTGCCAAAAACATTTATGTAGACAATTAAGTCACTTTCATCAAGCAAAGAGCAACAAAATTTGAAGATGGAGAATATTCCATTACTATAAATTTACTACCATAAGGTGCTATACCATGTAATTTGAAAGCAAATTACAGCATCATGGTAGTTGCCCAGAGGTGATAATCTAGCAAGGTCTAGACAAGTAGCAAACAAGCCAAGCAAGTCTACATAATAATCCAGACTCCAAACATAGTTCGCTGTACCTCACACTAAATATTATTAGCATAGATGGACAAAAGTTGAGGCCTTGACAGTACTCTGCAATATTCTTTTAGCATGATATAAAAAAAATTCATAACAAATACCGAAATCGAGTACATACTTCGCAATGAGAAACTAAGAACAATCATAAAAAGAACAAGTTTGAAAACTCTGTCAATAGCATCGAACCAAAACAAACAAATATGAAAAGATTTTCTCTAGCATACTGCTCCATCTAAAGTAGACACAGAATTTTGCTTACCTTGAAACAATGCCAGTGCAGCCAGAATCAATCTTTCTGAAAAGTGCACCAGAAAAGAAAGATGGGAGTTTGCAGATTTCCTTGGTCACAAACTTAAATTCTGATAAAGTGAACAGAAATAGTTTTAACGTTATACCCAATTTGAAATCACTTAATACTGAAAGTTGTAAAGAAAAAGTTTCACCTTGAATTTGAAGACCATCAGTGTGCCCAAAGTAAAGCTGGTTGATTCGAGATAAGCATTGCTCTTTCAGCTCATATACAGGTGGACGACCATTTAGAAAATAGAACTATCATGATATAAAAAAACTCATCAAAGCCCATTCAAAATGACAGAAATATCACATGATCAACACCTTCAACGTACAATTCAGATTGCTAAAGTAGCAATAAATTTAACCAGAAGTTGGAAGATGATTGTTACCTGAGGTATAACTTCTCTTGGTGGATCCTTAACCACTTTTAAAGGAGATCCTAAAGATGAGGGCCCCAAATTACTGCCACGCCTCACAAGGCGAGGAGATCCAGAGGTGCTTCTCGGAGATAGTGGAGGTCCACTGCCGGCAGGGAACATGGAAGGCAATGGATTGCTACCAGAAGCATTTGTACTACTAGTACTCCCAGAAGCATTCAACGGTGCGCCAGTCTTCGCATCATCAACTAATGATTTTACCTAGAGAAAAATGATAAAGGTGCTTTTAAAAGAGAGATATTTGTGTATATAGTCAACAACATAAGCTGTAGTTACTGTGCCTATTTTCCATACCGCACCAGTACTTGTACGGAATCAAAACATCACTAAAATTGTGACCTATGCATCATATCTAAAATGAATGAATTACATTAAACTCTTTGTTTCTTCTTTATATTCAAATCAAGTTAGATCAAGTATAAAGTTTAAACACAAGAGACTTCTATATACTTGTGCAAAACTACGGCTTTTGAGTTTGAAAGGAAGAAAAAGGGACTAAGGAAAAACAAAGATCTATTATCTGAATTGGTTGGGTCAGTTGACATGACATGGGCTCAACAACAACCGATCTGCTATATTGGAACCTCATTAGTACAATTAACAGCAAAAGAATAAACAACCAACTGAACCAAGAAAAACAAGTTCCGATTGCAACAGAAACAGCCCTCATAATACTCTAACATATTAAATAAATTTAGCAATATAGTTGACAAGAGTGTAATACCTCATTCCTAATGTTCAAATCAGAATTGTGGAAATGTACAAAATGCGCGGATAAAGAAAGCAAATGCATGTGCAGTCCATGTGACAAACAACTAAATATTTTTACAATAATATTGGCATTCGGTTTTGTAGGATCAAGAAATAATGAACTTTTGATGCCTATTAGAGAGAATCAGGAGATGTTGTGGACAACAAAGATCAGGCCATAATTATTAATTTCAAGTACATTAATGCAATATTTTAATTAATACAATGCATATTCAAGGTACAGACATAAAGAATAATGTACAGAATTTGATGTAGGGATGTTAAGATCTAATAATCTGAATTAGATGATTAGACTTCTAGTTTCTAACTATAATGTGGGCACTATGCAACTCACATATATCCTTACAAGATGGCACGTAGGTTCTACACGTATGCCGACAATGACAACACAAGGTAGTCAAGGAACTGCATCCACATATATGCTATATATGCACCGATGTACGTGAATGCACAGAGTTTTACAATGTTACTCTGTTTAATTTCCAGAAATAGTTTTGCTAACTGTAAAGTGGCATACAAAAATGCAATAAAAACCTGGCATTCAGCAAGCAAATAAACCACAATTTGTTTCGACGACCTGTATTTAATTTATCTGCATTTACTTCCTTAATGCATTGATCATTCTTCATTCTAGCTTCTGCCTATTACTCGAGTATTTACATTATCCAATTCCGCAATAAGCAAGCATTAAACTCTAAATAAAACATATATTATCAAGGCTCCATAAAGAAGGAGAAAACAAAGCATGCTGATCATTAGAAACACAAAAACAAGTCAGTAGATGATGATGATAAAAAAGTGTAGCAAAAAACGGAAGGACTACCAGCTTAGCGGTATCCGGAAGAGCAAGCCATTGCGAGAAGAGCTGCTCGGCAATGTTAGGGTTCTCTTTGAGCACCACAGTCGACACCTCCGGTAGCTGGAGCAGATCGGGGTTCAGCGACGCCACATCCCTCACTACTTCTACATCCATCCCAACCATCAAGTAAAAATATCTCGTCAAACCCCAACAATTCCTCCAAACGGGGAAGGATCGAGCACGAAAACTCCGATCTAAAAACCACTTCACACCAAACGTAGACTACAAAACCGATCAAAAACTCCCTATAATTTACAAATTTAAAACATTTCTCGACTTCGATCTAACCCCCGCCATTGGAGCAACGACTTAGGATGATCGCAACCGCCCCCCCACCTTCGGATCAGGTAGCTCAGAAACCCTAGATTTCGAGCTCGAATGGGACGAAGAAGCTGGGATCTTCTCGTCAACTGAGCAAGCGATCGCCTCCTTGCTTCGGATCGAGCTTCGAATCCTCAACGCCTACGAAGGAAATCGATCGAACAAAGCGGTGGAAGACACGAGGATCGATCTCAGAGATCTCGGCTAATCAATCGATTCCGGGAGAAGAGAACGAAGAGAGAGCGAGTTCGGAACCACTCAAACCCTCAGAGCGAGAGAGAGGAAGAGAGAGAGAGAGAGAGAGAGAGAGAGAGAGATGGGACCATCAAAAGGGACAGCTCGGCTCATGTCTCAAGCATTTCCCCTCAGCGCGAAAATCGACCTCCGGAGATCGCACAAAGCTCGCACGAATCTCAACGCGAATGGCCCCCGCACGGTGACGCCACACTCAAACGATCACGACCGTCGGATCCATCGGAAGAAGTTGCCCGCCCATCGGACGATCGGAGTGTCTCCACCTCGGCGACGCGTGGGATTGGTGGTGGTTCGATTCCACACGGGAGCCACGCAATTTTGACTTTGTACCAGTCAAAGGAACCTCCACATATGTGTACACTGTAGAAGGTTAGTTAATAATAATAATAAATGAATACGAGTAGTAACCCTATAGCCCCCCAAATTATTGGTGTTTGTACACGCTTTAGAAATTATATAGAATTTACCTGCATATTAATAATTTACAAGTAAAAATATTTTTTTGAGACTCGGAACATTGTTTATATAATAATAAAGGAAAGAATAATGTTAATAATAGAATGCCAAAAAGTGTTGTTTCTTCTCATTAATTTTTTTTTTTTTTTTTTTTTACTGCAGAACAGGGATTGAAGTGCCGCCGGTGCCGGGGCGGCACGGGCGGCACGTACCGTGCCCCTCAATGAGGGGCACGGTACGGGGGGTCTCGCACCCCCCGTCTCGAGCGATACCGCAGGGTATCGCTCGAGACGGAGCGATACCCTGTGGGGTATCGCGGGTCGTGCCGGCCCGTGCCGGCCCGTGCCGGCCGGCACGGCCCCGTTTTCCTTTTTTTTTTTTTTTTGTTTTTTTTTTTTGTTTTTTTTTTATAATTTTTTCTGTATTTTTTAAAACAGGCATAGTTAGGTGTTTTTTTTTTTTTTTTTTTGTCACATGTGTACAGTAATGCATAGTAATTTTTTTGTTTTTTTTTTTAAAAGGTATCACTGCACAGTTTCTAGGGCAAATAAAAGAGAAATTAGAGTTTTTTCTTAGCGGATCGGATCCGTACCGGGGGGGGCTCCGCCCCCCGCACCCCCCTAGCGGCCCGAGCCCTTCGCTTCCACCACAGACATCCACAAAATTTCGAAGTCGCACCGCGAAGCCGTCGGCGAACCTGAATCATAATATCGAAGCGATTCTGATTTTGAGTCCCAACTAACAAGTATGTTAATTGGTGAGTGTAGTAAGCTATATATAGTCAATATTCATAATTTTTATTCTCTATGAGATATAGTTATTTCTATTTAGAATTTATTTATTATATTGTTATTTCTATTCTCTATGAGATATAGTTGTACTTTATATATTAAAAACAATTATCAGTATGTCAATTGGTAAGTGTAGTAAGCTATAAATAGTCAATATTCATAATTTTTTGACTAAACAGTTCAAAATAATATTATGAGAGCTTATTGGGAACAAAAAAAATAAAAAAAAATCGTGCCAGAGCGTGCCACTGGGAGGTCATGCGTATCCATCGGCATGCAAGCGTGCCACGTGTCGGCACGGGGGCGTGCCGGTACCGTACCGTGCCAGGCGGCGAGCGGCACGCCCCCGTGCCACGGCACTTCGAACCTTGCTGCAGAATCGGAAACTTCCAAGTAGCTTCTTACTTTTGAAGCCCAAGAGGTCACTCTCCCAAACACCACTACTCCTAGCGTGGCGTTATTATAAACAATGACTAAATTTGAATTCTGATCTAATTGGAAACTTACCATTCAATTACTGTAAGCGATCAAATTCAATATTAAACCAACCAGGTCCGCCGCTGTAGCAATGGTGAGAGCTTTGCCCATAAATAGCTAGTAAAATTAGAAACAAGAGACCACACAACAAGCAACCAATCACTTGGCCAAAGTATCAAAAATAAATTACAACAAACAACAAGGAGGAAACCAGAATATCCCAGAGGTATTTATTTATTGAAAAGCATGAATTGCCGGGTATAAACAATTGCCTGCATGGCCATGGTTTCATCAGGCTAGGAAAACAATAAGGCTGTCCAAAGAGACATTCTGTTTTAGGAGGAGGAACCGCCAGATCAACTCAAATTAACAAGTAATGGCGTCCGAGCATTAGCTTTGATGCGCCATTTTAAGTTTCTTTTCTCTCTCTCTCCCTCTTTTTTTTTTTTTTCTCCGCATGCCATTGTCGAAAAGGATATAAACAGGGCAGCGCCGAGTTATAAGATGTTCGCATTAATTGGATTTGATTTAATAGCAAAGGATAACAAGAAGTCTCCTTTTAAGAAAAGAGACATCTCTTCACACCCCCTTCCAACAGCTCCTGGTCTTATTTCCTCCTATCAGAGCCAAGTGAGAGGAGCTCCAAGTTTGGAATAGTAGGCCCACCACGGGAGCCTCTCGTAGCAGCTGCAGTTCGGGAGAGAGAGGAGGTTTTGGATTCGGCCCCGGCAGGACTAATAACCCTTTGTGCAGCAGACGGAGGGCGGCTGCTGCTGCTAGAGAAGAGCCGGCTTGTTCGGCCATATTGCTGTTCGCTGGGTGGCCCACCAGAAGAGCTTGGCCTGCTGCTTGAGATGACCGCTCTCTTTGAAGTGCTTCCATTTCGAGTTGATGACCATGGCCTCTCCGAATCATGGGCCTGACATCATGGGCGATGCAGATAATCTTAGTTAAGAGTACAGCAGTAATTATAGCAGAAAATCAGTAAATAACTATGCATCAAACTTACAGGGATACAACTACGGGCCCTATCATCTATCTACGAGAACATATGTAACAACAAATGCCATTTCATCAATATTTAGTTAAATAAACCCAAAGAGCTTCAAGGTACCTTGGAGGACAGGGGCATGCCGTCTGGTGCTTTGTGCTTTGAATTGTCGGTATGGGGCACCAAGTCTGAAACATTCTTTCTACCTATGGCATCTGGGAGCTTTTCGCGAAACAACTGTCCCACTACAAAAAATAAAGTATGACAATAATATTCACCATTGGCACCATGGCAACTACTAAAATTTAAAATGATATCTTCAAGAATAGAACCTACTTGTAGTTCTTTCGGTTCTTTCAGCCCTTTCATTAGATGTTCCAACAGCTGCACTTGTTCTTCCACTAGACTGTTTGACAGAAAGGAACAGAAAATATTGAACACGAACAGGTTTACTAAAAATAAACATGGACCAATATGAGAAGGCAAATAAAAGAAACATACCCGTACTCGTGGATTGACGCCTATCTGAGGATACTTCAAAATGGTCCAGTCGAAGACATAATCAAACTGATAACCTGCAATAGTAATATTGTCAAGAGATATGTGTAAACTGTAAAGGAATGGAAGCTCAGACCAGGTGCCCTTTTGCAGATAAAAATAAGTTAAAAACTTAAGAGCCCGTTCGAATGCATGAACTTGTTCAACATGTCACTTTTGTTTGCTCCAGGTATATCTGCTACTTGTAATTGAATGTGTGTGTTTAGTTTGGTTTTCATCTTTAAATATGATATCCGGTGTGTGTAGTGTGTATTTATTTTTGTTTTCTTCTTTAAATATGATATCCAGATTTACCTTCTCGAATAAAGAGGTCACGGAAGAGTCGCTTCAAGTAAGAGTAATCTGGCTTATCCTCAAATCGCAAGGATCGGCAACATTGAAAGTAAGATATAAATTCTGATGGATATGACTTGCACAGGACCTGAATTATGATTAAAACAACATGAATCATTTTCATATTTGTCGAAATTGTGAAAGAGGAAAGGTCAAATACATTAAAGTATACAATTTTCGAACAGAAATAGGTAGTGCAGTAGGATAATAAAAGTACCTCTATAGGTGTAAGCATCTTCTTTTCACTAATTTTATCATACTTCTGTTTTTTAGTGCCAGCTTTAAGTCCCTGCCACGGTAGGCTAATGAAAGAACATAACCAGACCAAAAAAAAAGGTCAATATATATATAACAGAGAACCACATAAACCACATAATTACTACACCGTAAATCAGAAAGGAAAATACAAATGAAAAGAAATAATGTACATATTGATTCGAACCTTCCTCTAAGGAAATACATGAGCACGTAACCAAGAGATTCTAAATCATCTCTCCTACTCTGCTCTGCACAGAAGAAATTATTACTCCAGTAAATAAAGATATAGGCCATACAAAAGCAAAAAAAAAAAAAAAAAAAAAAAAAAAAAATCTAGTTTCAAAATGCAGTTAAAAAATCAATAGAAACTAACCAACACCAAGGTGAGTATTAACACTTGCATAGCGTGCAGTTCCCGTGAGGTTCTTGTTCTCCCTGTAAAACAGCCCTCTACATCTTCAACAAATCTTGCCAAGAAGGATGCATTTAACTGAGCAGTGACTTTGCAAAGCAGGGAAAAAAAAAAAAAAAAAAAAAAAAAAAAAAAAAAAAAGAGGAAGAAGAAAAACAGTGGGCACACAAAGAAACAGGACATCCATTTGTCTACATAACCAATGAAGTATATTAGGTTGGTACTAGTTTACCTGAAGGATGATTTACTTAGGATAGCCTTTTACAGTGCCAGACTATGATTTTATACTAGTACAGCATCTCCATAGAGCTTAATAAAGCTACTAGTTCAGCCAATAAATTTTGTAGATAAAAGGAAAATAACATTGTCTACTTGTTAGTTCATTCATCAAGTAAGATATGAAGAAGATGAAACAATGTTGAATTTTCAGCTTATGAGTTGGCATGTGTAGTGCAGGCGTTGGATGGATTACTGAACCATTATAATAGCAACTATGCAGCAACACACCTATGCATTCCCTTGGCAGATCTGAATAGGAAATAGATAGGTACAGATGCAGCTGATTAAACCAAGAGTACAGATAATTAACAGGTCAAACAAAGAGTACAGATACTTAACTGTTTATTACTGCTTAGAAACTGTTCTCACTGTTGCTACTTTTTTATGCCTAAAATCTTAGATGAACTGGTAAAAGAGGTATAGAGTAAAAGAAAATTAGTCATAGCACATGAGAGAAACTCACGGTTTACCTGTATGGTATGTGTTTATGAGTTTGAAGGTCTCTATATTTCTTCGCCAACCCATAGTCAATGACATATACCTGCCATCAAGAAGGGGAAAAAAAAAAAACACCCAGCATCAACACATGGCAGATAGGAATTCCCACAGGAGGTCTCTAAGCAAACCAGAATATCAATCCTAACATGGCATCTGAAATATTTCTCATGCTAGATAACATAAACAAGTGTGAGTCATATGGATTAGCACTGGGACATTACAGTACGGAGGTACGTAAAAGATGATTATGCACCTGATTTGCCTTTCGACCAAGACCCATAAGGAAGTTGTCCGGTTTTATATCACGGTGAAGGAAACCCTTTGAGTGCATGCACTCAACTCGATTAATCTGAAGAGAAACAGCAAATTATACAGTTAGACAAATTGGTTAGAATTAAATTTGACAAAATAAAGGAGCATTATGTTGTAAATTCATTAGTTTTACAGTTCTATACACTTAAATTAAAGGATATTCCATTCAAAAAAAAGAAGAAGAAGAGGATATTGGAAACAAAAACAAGAAGGATCATCTACTTACCAGCTGGTCGGCAAGCATGAGTACTGTTTTCAGTGAGAATTTCCGATTACAGTAGTTAAATAAGTCTTCAAGGCTAGGCCCAAGGAGATCAATAACCATCACATTGTACTCTCCTTCCACACCAAACCATTTTAGGTGTGGAATGCCGGCTTCAGAGAGAAAAAGAAAAAGGCTTAATAAACAATCATCTTCAACATCCATTTAAAGTGACAAGCATCCTAACCAAACAGAATAATAACTCACTTTCTCCCTTAAGTAGAGTGTAGACCTTTGACTCATAATGGAGTTGGGGATGCTTCGTTTTTACAGTTTCCTGCCACAACATAATTAAAGTGGTAATGAAAATAAGTTTATACTCATCCTGATAGAGCTTCTCGAACTCGGAACTCGATATCTAATAAACCATCCTCAACAATTCTTTCACAAGAATGATTCAGCCTGATAACCGAGAGAATTACAAAAACGAAAACTTGAAATTTATAAATGGCTTTGCAAAGATGCTGGTGTAGAACAAGATCAACATATAATGGCCTACAGTTGGTTCTCACTCTCTAAACTAGGAGAGTTTTGCCAGGTCGTAATTGAAAATTTTATAACAATGGTACTACATATTCAAAATAATTCTTACCTATTATAAATTATGGTCTGATTGTACTGCAGTAAGAGTTTATGCTTTTCCAACTTTGGAAAAAAACAAAAGATCAACTACAAAAAACAGCTCATACCAGTTTAATGGCGACTTCCTCTCCGGTCTGTATGTTCACACCTGAACAACATTACAACAAAACATCAAAACTACTCAGAACTAGTGAATTGATTCATGCATCCTTAAGCAGTAAGTTGATTAGCTAAATCAACCGAGCTGATTGATAGAAATAGATCTAAGAACACGACCCACCAAGATGGAGCTCTCCGAAAGAGCCGCTTCCGATCTTTTTACCGAGCTTATACTTCCCACCAATTGCATGCTCCATTTAAAGAAATTTCTTTGCTAGATACAAGTGCTCTGCACTTAATCAAAGAGGGCAAGTCCCTTTTATAGCACAAAGTGACAAAAATCCCCTACAAAGCACTCTACTTTAACAAATTACTTTAAAGCCTCTAATCTCCACCACAGCAGATCGGAGAAAACTAGATTGGGAGATAGAGAACCTGGAACTCCACCACCAACAACAAGAATTAATTCTAATCAATTGCCGACACTTTAATCCAACGGGATTCAGCTCCACCTTGAGAAATCAATTGCTCCAAAATCGCACAACCAAAAGGAACCACAAATCACCACACCCAAATAACCCCCAAAAAAATATAAATCTACGAACAGATCCACATTTACTACAAATCGAAGCAAAATCCCTCCCTCCCTTTCCGATCGAACCTTCGCAGCCGCGCCCACCGCCGAATCGAAAACCTAAAACCTCCCCGGCGCAACAACAAATCCGAACCCTAATTTACGAAGTAGGATAGATCGACGGAGCCAAAAATAGGTAAAAAATAAAAATAAAAATTCCCCTCAAACGATCGAATCACATGAATTGCACCAAAAAATTCGAGCATAGATGCAGATCCGGAGACCAAAAATTTTCCCCCAAATCTCGCAAAAATCGTGAGAAGCAGCGAACGAAGAAGAAGAAGAAGAAGAAGAAGGAGACGAGGCAACAATAATAATGAGAGAAAAAAGTAATGGGTGTTTTTAAAATAACTTTTATAGTTTTTTATTTTATTTTAAAATTAATTAGTAAATAATAATAATAATTGGTAATAAACTCGTAAAAATAAATAAATAAATAAATGTCTTAGAATATAAGCAACGGGTGAACCGCTCCTTTCGCATGATTTCTACTGGCCGACACGTCGTATTCTATTATCAAAATATATCTCTACGCACAATCGCAGGATTTTGCTATGCGGGTCGAAAGATCTACCTTACGTTTATAAGAAGCAGCGGTTGAGATCGAATGTTGCGCATGAAATCATTATGAGCGAGTTTATTGACTAGTTCCGGTCCTTCGCGCGGCGCACGTTACCTAAAAGGCTACGCGAAAGTATTTCCTGCACCTGGCGTACGAGCACATTGAATAAACCGCAGCCTTAAAATTTAATTTGAACGGTTTATTTCCATCCGAATTGAGCAGCGTCTTTTTCCGCCTTTTCTGGGCAAGACGATAAATCTTACGTGCTTTTTTACATGTTTCGGATTTCGGATTGGATAACAACTACTAAAATTAGATCTTTATTTAATGATCGCGATCATGAGATTGTAAGGTACACGTGGTACGAGCAATAATTTCTGTAACAAAAGACACTCGACCTGGAGCGGAGCATCAGAGCCGTTCGATCTGTGGATGAAATAAAGTGGTGGGGGTATGAAGAGGTCGGTTCACGAGATGGACGGTTGTGATGGCACCTGCGTAGGTGTTTGCGGGTGGGGGTGGGGGGGGGGGGGGGGGGGGGGGGGTGGGGTCCACGAAAATTCGAACCCCACCCGCCGTGGGATTCTCTCAGCTTGAAGTGGTTCGACGGGCTCACGTTACGTGCCCGGAACGGAAGCGCGCGCGAGCACACAGCGACGCGGGACGGTGCGCCGTACGGGCTCTGATGAGCAACACGTGTCGGGAACCGACGGCGGGAGATTGATCTGGGTATAGAACTATAGAAGAGAGGAAATAGTGGGAGGTAAAAAACACGCGGTTGGTAGCTGAGATTGGGAAATAGAGAACCACGTGGAACGAGAAGCGTTGCTTTGCTGTTTGGTGTGGTGCTGCAGTGCAGCTGTGCAGGTGATGTTTTTTTCTAGCGGCGGGAACAGCAGCACGTGAACTGGAGTAGGATGTGTTAAAGAAGGCCGCAGTTTCGATTCTCCGAATGCGCGCATATCAAAATGACGATTTAGTTCCCATTTTTTTTTTTTTAACAATATATATATATATATATATATATATATATATATATATATATAACTTAGCTGAAAATTTTGGAACAGAGGAAACTACTGTGCGGTTTCTGGAAAAAGTGCCTCGTAACGCGCTCCCAATTGAGTCGTTTGGCGGGGCCCGCGGGAAAGTTTTATTGAGTTGGTGCGCGTGATTCGCGGCACTCGGCCGTAAGCAAAAAGGACTAACTATTTGTGCTCAACATATATAATATATATATATGCAACCACCTGGGTCGCCCAAATATAAAAAAGAAAATTAAATAAAACTTTACCATAGTAGTAGTGTATTAGGAGGAGATGGGCTTTGTGGGCCAAAGATGTTACCACTAATGGGCAACGCGAGCTCAAACTAGGCGTTTTTTAAAAGCAAAGAAGCTCATGGCAGTTAGAGGCTGGCACCTGGGCCTAGCTTTATCATTACCGGTACTCCGTACGGGATGATCTCTGTTTAACAGCTTTTCTTTAAATTAAACAGATCCCATGGAGATGTACTCCACCTGCATATGGGCCGCACTGCTCGCGCAATGCAATGCGGAAACTCCAATCCAGAGCTTTTGCAATAGTGCTATTTTTCACTCTGTTGGATGATGCATTGCATAACTATTAGCATGAATAAAAGACATTACTAAAGTTTTCCTCTCTTAGTCACACGTACTATTAGCTATCAGCATAAATAGAAGATATTTCTTACGCCTCACCTTTGGACGTTTGCCTCTTCTCTTCTTCGCGCCTGGGCTGAGCCAACCTGGTGCGGGTGCCCGCTGTGGCGTGGGGTGGCTGAAAGAAAAAACTTACAAAGTGACGGGGGAGTTCCCTGGCCTTGGCATAGTTGAAAGGAAAGCCTTATAAAATGCTACAACAAAACAAAATTCTCATAAAATTTAATACAGCCCAGTGACTAAAGTTGAACAACACATACACTGGTTATGTAGCAATTAACGGTAGTAGGCCATATGCCGCGATGATCTGAAAGGAGACCGATCAAAAGGCGAAGATTTGAGGGATTGGAGAGTAGAGTTTACTGATTCCTTCTGTTTGGGGCGTTTGACCTCGGAGCGGAGCCACGACTCAACTACCGAAAGCAAGTTCTCTGCACTCTTCAGCTCATGTATGTCGGACATCTTTGCCGATCTTGTCAACTCACCGTCTTGGATGTAAGCCACGTGTGTGGCCCATGATTCCAATCCATCAAATATATGAGTGGCATAAACTATGGTAGCTTCTCTCTGTAATGATACCATGATGGTTAGGTAAGATTCAAAGAAGATGACAGGTTACGCAATAGTTGATGGATGAACTAAAACTCTACTTGTTCGCATTCTTCCTTGAAGAAATCGAGCAGATCCATTCTCGTGACAACATCTAGGTCGACTGTGACTTCGTCGAGCAGTAAAACCTGTTGTTTTCTTCAGAGGATTAGGATGTATCACTGTAGAAGCAATGATTTAAATATATATACACCCACAATATGCAAAGAGAGACGGCATGTTCCTACTTACAACTGAAAGCCTATTTTCCACATATCTTACAACTTCAGTAAGTCTTAGATTTCCATGCATTGCTACAATCTAAAGGATGCGTGTTCAGGTATGTTATGCCAATGTTAATCATTCTCATTCATGCAGTGTCAGTTGACTGTAAAGATGAATAACATAGAACTGTGTGTGTAATCAAGCATGGCGCCATGTCAATGCTCCTAAGTGTCAAAAAGCTCTAGTCCATATGGGAAAAACTAAAAAGTCAAGTTCTGCAGCTGTCAGTTTGCTTTTGCAACCATCTTAAGAAGTTCTATACTTCATTACATTTTGTTATGCTCCTTTGTTTCTTTCTAAGAGTTATACAAGATCCAGTTTTCCCAAAAAAAAACCAACTAAAATCGAAAAGCATCTTACCTTGTATGGATGAAGAAGGCCCATGCAAATTTGGACACGTCGGCGTTGTCCATCAGAAACTTTATGCATACGCCAGTCCAAATCGATGTCGAGAAGATCAATCAGCTTTTCTCGCCTAACAGGATCAACCCCTTCAACTGCTCAAAATCCAAAATACAAAAGAAGAAGAAGAATAGCTAAATCTCTATAGCAAACAGTGATTTATTTCAGACTTTCAGTTATAGCCAGGGAGAATCTACTACTGCTCTTGTCTACCAATTTAAACATCTATACTCTAAAATGAACTTGCGGATAGATTAGACCAGACAAAAAACTGAGATGTAAGATAAAAAATAATCAACTACAGCAGCAGTAACTGAGACTCCAAGCTAGGACCAATATAAACTTAAGCATCACATTTGAAAAGCATCTTCAATTTTTCTCTTTTAACTTCTAGCATTCTAACTAGTACCTATATAAAATATATAAATAGAATTGTGTTCCTTCATACATGCTTCAAAACAACTAGGGATGCAGTGAACAACTTCAGTACAACAATATACCTCCAAATATCATGTGCTCAGCAGAGAAGTCACCTTGCAAAGGAACATCACCCTGACAAATATGATGTTGTATAAGACAGTTTATAGTAACTGTGACTTTTATCTCAAAAAAAAAGTGGCCGTTGCTTAGATTCTAAGAAACAGTCTTGTTGTATGTAAAACACCCTTCAAAACATGCTGCTTCCGAGTCATAAAAAGTTGTTTGTTGGAATCTATTCCTTCCAGGAGTTCATCATAGAACTTTCATTACGGTGAGAAGCTATAACGTCATTTGGATAGATAAAAATTGTTATATTAACTAGAATGTGCTGAATACATTCAAGGGATTACCCTCCTCAAGCTCCAAAGTTATGAATATCAGGCTATTTTTCCATTGTTAATTTGCTAGAAAAAAATTGTTCTTTGACTATATTTAAAATATAAGTATCTAATAAAATATACTGAACCAAAACTATTGGGTTCTTTTCCTTGCCCCACAAATCTAGTGACAGCCTTTGAGTTTTAACTCATGACTTTCTTGAAAAAAGAAAGATTCCTCCACAAAGTGCAGAAAGCCTGCTATTACAAGTCCAGATGAATGACAAAATGTACTACAAACAGGATATAATAATAATTACCAACCTGAATGTCAAAGTTCTATTTATTTTTCTTGATCATAAAACAAAATAATGTGAAACTCACAGCTGAACCAATTGTTTTACTCCAGGAACCTCCGAGGTAGGCCAGGTCACCATTGCAGACGAGTTCTGTGTCATGAAAAGCAGAACTATTAAGTACTCGCACAACATCTCTTCCTCCGACCATGTGTTTCCCTGCCAGAATCTTCAACAAGGTGGTCTTGCCTACACAAGTACAAAATAAAATCAATGACAAATGATACCAATTACAACAAAATGTAAGAGATCAATATCTACCCGTAAGGTACAGACTGTACAGTTACAACCCTGGGGAACCATAGTACCATGAAAAATACAGCCTGCCCTCCCCCCAACCTTAAATATACCAACTATTAGCACCACCACCACAAAAAAAAAGGGGGGTTTAAAAAATGAAAAATGAAAACATAGAAAGTTCTTCCAACCATTATGCATTACAAGCTGCTATTTCTATTTTTTAGTGACAAAATCATTCCTGAAAGTTGCAAACCTTTCAGAAGTGCAAACTATACAGTTGCTTTTACTTGTTTCTAAAGGGCAAGCTGCTTTGTTTAGTATTTTTCATATAATTCTTAGCCTGACATTTTTAACATTGTATTTGGTTATTACAAATCACCTTAATCTCAAATTTGATTAACTTTATAGTCTGCTGTGGCCTGGTATAGTGTATAATTTATGCTTATTTTCTTCCATAGTGCCATTGACCTCTATCAATATCTTCGAAACATTAACCGAAATTCCTAGACAGACAAAATCATAATCTAGATGCCGGTTATGAAAACTTCATTTACCACGTAGACCGGATTCGGCTCAGCCACACAAGGATATCAACAGAGCAGAAACAAGCAAAAAAAAGGTTGCTCGAGAAAATAGTACAATTAAAGTATTCTGCACTAACCTAATCTCATTCAGAACCTTAATCAGCATTACATTCAGTGTAAAGAATGTTCTCTAAAAACTGTGCAATACATACACCAATCGACTGCATCTGATCTCTACCATCAGAAATTAGCAGTAAGAAATATACTTAGCTTTACGTTACAGAATTTGGTGCTGAATACTTGTACAATTAATAATTTACCCCCACCAAGCAAATGGAATTAGGAAATTTCAGCAGGAGCTAAAAGAGATCAAGCTTATCGCATCAGGATAAATCAGCAGAATAACTCGCTTCATCCCTAAAACCATTCAACTATAAATTCTCCTTCGAATCTAAATTTGCTCAAATCGAAGCGATACATTATGCCACCCCACAAAATTACTCGGTAAATTGCGAGAAAGGAAACTGGATCGATCGATCGTGAGATCTACCACAGTATTGTTGGAATAAGCTGGAATAAGCAACAGATTAGGGTTCCGAGAGAGGGGGAGGGGTGGATCGGATCGTACCGGATCCATTGGCGCCGATGAGGAGGCAACGCGAGCCCGGGGCGACGTCGAGATCGAAACTCGCGAAGAGCGGGGGTTGGCCATCGTAGGCGAATTGGAGCCCCCTCACCTCGATCCCGCTCCTTCTCCATCTCTCCTCGTCCACCATGGCTGCCTCTCTCTCTCTCTCTCTCTCTCTCTCTCTCTCCGCGGTAGAACAGAGACGCAGCTCATAAATGGAGAATGGTGGAGTTCGTTGGTTCAAATTTTGCCAAGTTTCATTCCCCATTTAAAAATTTGAATCACACAACATTTTTGATTTGTTTTTGGGCATGTTTGGGCCGTATGAGGCATGGGCCCATTTGCTTGCTAAGTTCGGCTTAAACTCGGCCTAATGTCAGAAGATCACATAATTATTCCATATTTATGGACTCCGCTCAGAATTAAGTTCTTAAATTGGATGAACTGAAAATCTGTCAAAATACACTAATAATTCAATATTTCAGCTTTGTCTCATTCAATTTTGAGGATTTTAAATCAGGTTAGTATTAGTATTGTATAATTGTGTGTTTTAATAAGATAATTATTATTATTATTATTTATAATATTGCAAAGAAGATTTATTTTTGTTGTTTATGAGAACAAATTTCTGGGTTGGTGGGAATTGATTGCGACATGGGATTGGCAGTACATGAACTGTTCCCAAAAATCTGGTACAAATTCATGATAGAGAGCAATTTTCCAACAATTTACTCAACATCACCGCGCAATAAGAAAAGTCACATGTACAAATGTCAACTTCTCCCTTCGCTTCATTGGTTGAACTTCAGAAAAAACTTCTCACCGTTTCAACCGTACGATACCACTATCAATTAATCTGCACCTAACAAAATAGAGATTCGCCGCTAATTACTTAATTTCGTGATTCCAAAGTACCAAAATTTAATGTATTAAATGTGATTGCAATTAAAAGAGCCCTTGAAATGGTGCTTTAGCATCTTAGTAGTATATATATATATATATATATATATATATATATATATATATATATATAGAGAGAGAGAGAGAGAGAGAAAAAAAATTTGGCTATTATGCTATTAATAGCATCAAACAATTGGTGTTACCAAATTTTTTACCTTAAATTTATTCTTTTGATCATTTCTACTTATTAGATCATACAATTTTTTCACCCACTACTAAATTCTAAAAGTCCATTATCATCATAACCACATATTTATTAATCTAAGAGCTAAAAACCTAATAACACCAAATATTTGATACTATCGATACTATAGTAGCCTAGTTATATATATATATAATTATATATATATATATATATATATATATATATATATATATATATATATATATATATATATGTGTGTGTGTGTGTGTGTGGTTAATTGCATATGAGTTTCTAAAAATATATCGAATAGTAAATATATTTCTATAAAATTTAACATTTCAAATTTATTTCTTCAAAAATTCTAAGTTATTCATATATATTTCTTTGATTTATTACCGTTTATTTTTTAACCGAATATAAATAAAATGTGTATTTTGTCCTTACAAATATATTCCTCTAAAAGTTATGGTTATAATATAAAAAGGATAAAAAAAGTAAATTTATTTTTTACCTAACCAAGGTTAAGTATTTAATCTATAGTTATCTAAATTTTTCTAATAAAGATAAACGGTAGGAAATATATATATGAATAACGTTGGATTTTTGAATGAATAAATATAAAAAGTTAAATTTTGTAGAAATATATTTACTTTTCGATATATTTTTAAGAACATGTATGCAATTAACCCATATATATATATATATATATATATATATATATATAGTCCAACTACTATACTTTTATGAGTATATATCTCTTTCTACTCATAAATTTTCGGTCCTTATATGAAGAAATATACGGTTAAAATTATAGTGGTACTTAGGATTTATACTATTTCTAAGAGGACCACTATCATCCTAATCGCACAGTCATTCATCCAAAAATAAAAAAATTATGAGTACAAAAAAAAAAAAGTTCGCTCTATATATATATATATATATATATATATATATTATGGTGGTATAACTAATGAAACCTTTCCTAAGCACATAATTCTTAAGACCAAAATGCTAAAATGTCACTCTACAGTTGCAAATTAACATACGGAGACATATGGTTAATATATTATGTACACACTTATCAAATAAAAAATATAAGAGAAATAGTATGTCAGTAACCAAAAAAACCCTATCTAAGAATGTTAAGAGTTTATTAACTTATTTAAAATTTTAATAAATTTTAAAAAGTAATAAAATGAATGAATAAAAGATAGTGATCGAGCTAAATCTGCTGTAGAATTATAATTTAAAGTGAGTTAATTGACCTAAAACTTCTCAAATTAAAATCTGCAATAAAGTATAAAGTACATATACACATTATTTGTTAGAACATATAAATTGTTTGTTATGTACGCTCAAAAGAAAATGCACCGTGACAGCGAAGATGGCGAGCTTTTGTGCATAAAAGATAAAAAGAATTTATTACTTTGAGAAGCGAAGTCACATGAATTGGGGACCATATTAAATATATAATGCATGTATAGCAGGGAAAAGGAGCCCTCACGTGATGAGAACGTAAAAATGAGGCGCATTAGTGGTTACACAAAAAGAGAAAAAGATAAAAAGAGACTAGCAAAGTTGGTCACACAACTACCTAGCTATAATTACGAGCCATGAGAGACCAAGCTCAGAGTGTTACGATATTTAGAATATATATATATATATATATATATATATATATATATATATATATATATATATATATATAATCTCACTTACAAAGTAAATATGGCATAAGAAATGTGTTATAAGTAGGGGTGATAATTCAACTCGCTGTTCGCGAGTCAGTCCGTGTTCGGCTCGAAATGAGCTCGAGATCGAATCGCTTGTTTAGTAAACGAGCCGAATTTTTCAGCTCGTTTAATAAACGAGCTGAACAAGAGCTGGGGTCAGCCCGCTCGTGTTCGGCTCGATAACAGCTCGAATATATATATATATATATATATATATATATATATATATATATATATATATATATATATTACTATTTAGATTTTAGGCCATCAATTTTTTATGAATTTTAATTATTAGATTAAAATTTTAATTTTTTAATTTTCTTTCAACTTTACACCTAATAGTATGAATGAAAATCAAACTTATTGTTCGCGAGCTAGCTCGTGTTCGGCTCGTTAATAAACGAGCCGAACACGAGCCGAATTTTTCAGCTCGATATTTAAACAAGCCAGCTCGTGTTCGGCTCGTTTATTAAATGAGCCGAACACGAGCCGACCCCAGCTCGCTCGTGTTCAGCTGGTTGACATCTCTAGTTATAAGATAATTAAAGTTATCTGAGAATAGCTATTCAAACAAAGCATGAATGTTTGGTTTTCAACATAATAAATTTTGAATTTGTCCAAATTCTCTGTTGTTTTTCTTAAATATAAAACACTCTCGTATAGCAAATATTAGCAAAGAAAAATAAATAAAAACTTAATTAATATGTTTTTGTTAGCTTTGAGAGCAACTATTATGCCACTTTAAAATTTGTAGAGGAGTGTAAGAAATAAGATAGATATTTCATAATTCGTACTATATATATATATATATATATATATATATATATATATATATATATATATATATATATATATATATATATATGAGTAATGCTACATGTACACCCCGAAGGGGTGTACATCCTACACCTTCACTTTTTTAATGGTGTCGATATTTTTTACGGGTCACATCAAGTGACCACTCATCACACCCCCACCCTTAGATGGGTGGGGGTGTGAGATGTACACCCCTTACGGGTGTACAAGTAGCATTTTCCTATAGAGTAATGCTATATGTACACCCCAAAGGGGTGTACATCATACATCTCCATCATTTTAATGGTGGCGATATTTTTTACGGGTCACATCAAATGACCCATCATCACACCCCCACCCTTAGATAGGTGGGGGTGTGAGATGTACACCCCTTACGGGTATACAAGTAGCATTTTCCTTTTCGAGTAATGCTATATGTACACCCCAAAGGAGTGTACATCATACATCTCCATCATTTTAATGGTGGCGATATTTTTTACGGGTCACATCAAATGGCGATATTTTTTCATATATATATATATATATATATATATATATATATATATATATATATATATATATATATATATATATATATATATATATATATATATATAAAGATGATTTAAATGTGTTTGATTAAATAGTGAATAAAAGTCACGGTAAGGAAAAAAAAATATAGTGACTAATTATTATTATATTTTTTTTGAGAGAAAAGTGACTAATCATTATAATGTCACAATTTAGATGCAAATAGATTTTGAAAATTATCTTTAATTTTATTTTGATGAGACATATTCTTCGTTGTATTGAACTTTTGATGTCACAAGTGAATGCCACAAAAGCTCAATTAAATTCATTCATTTGGCAATTTGCTAATTTTTTAAAGTAATTGGTAAGTTAAAATAGAGTGCAAATTGACAACTTAAATTATCTTTAAAAACAAATCCTCGAAGTAGATCTTGGTCCAGCTGAAGCCCCAATCAGAATAGATCTGGTGCGGCATAAAGGCCCGTTTGTGGTCCAGGTTCGAACGGAACAATGGCACAGTTGTAACTATACCAAGATATGAGGTCAATCTGTAAACGGGCTCTGGGCACCTTGTACTATTTAGAAAAATGTTTATTATATATTATATATTTTATTTATTTTTGAATCAAATAAAATTTATTAATTATTTTTAAATAATTAATAAATAAATTATTATTATAAAATAGGTAAAATATATATTATACATTTAAAATTAAAGATATGAATAGCATTGCTTGTAGTATTTGAGGATGGCAAGGTAAAAATCTACTGAAGTCCCTTAAACAAAAATTAATGCTACTTGTACGCCCCAAGTCCCTTAAACAAATAGTTATTGTGATTTTGCTTCTCCGGGTGGTACCTACATAGTTTCCAATTAGAAATTTTACTGTAACTCATCAAATTTCATAAAAATTTATAGGGGTTTGCTTAAAAATTCTCTAAAGTTGAGGGGGCGTCCAAACATTTTTAACCCAACTAAACTGGTTCGACGGGGAGGAGGGGAAGAGGGGGGTGAGAGAGACGAAGAGAGAGAGAAGGTCGCGTGGTCTTACTGTTCCCCATCTCCCTCCCTCCCTCTCCCTCTCTCTCTCTTCCCCATCCCATCTCTCTCTCTATCTCTGCGCTCGCCCATCTCCCATTTCCTTTTTTTTGTTTTTTTTTGTTTTCTTTCGATATTTCTCTCACTCCATCTTCGCATTGGAGCTGCGAGATCTAGAAGAAGATCGAGTTCGATCTCGAAGAAGATCGGCGTAGATCATGCTTCTGATTTCTCTTTCTAAGCTTCGATTCATCGGTTTCCCCCTAGATTCCGTCCGCGATCGTGGCGATCCGAGGTTCTCCGCACTCTTATAAACCCTAGGGTTCGATCTCTTCAGCAGTCGGGGTGTGCTGCTGGAGCCGAGCTTTTGGGTTCGTACGCGTGCTAGATGAGTAGAAGAAGGTAGGGGAGGGGGGGGCGCTTCGAGGATCGAGATCGAGATCGAGACATCTCTTTTGTAGCTATGGAGGACGCCTCCAAGTACGCCCACAGCCCCGCCCACCTCGCAGTGGCGCGGGGCGACCACGCGGGGCTCCGCCGAGTGGTGGCGGCGCTACCCCGGCTCCCGCGAGCCGGCGAGGTCACCACCGAGGAGGAGTCGATCCGCGGGGAACAAATCGCGGACGAGGTCTCCGCCGCCATCGACCGCCGCGACGTCCCCCGCCGCGAGACCCCGCTCCAGCTCGCGGTGCGGCTCCGTGACCCCGTCGCCGCCGAGATCCTGATGGCGGCGGGCGCCGACTGGTCCTTGCAGAACGAGAGCGGGTGGTCGGCTCTCCAGGAGGCGGTGTGCGCCCGCGAGGACGCGATCGCCATGATCATCGCGCGCCACTACCAGCCCCTCGCCTGGGCCAAGTGGTGCCGCCGCCTCCCCCGCATCGTCTCCTCCATCGCCCGCATCCGCGACTTCTACATGGAGATCTCCTTCCACTTCGACAGCTCCGTCATCCCCTTCATCAGCCGCATCGCCCCCTCCGATACCTACCGCATCTGGAAGCGCGGAGCCAACCTCCGCGCCGACATGACCCTCGCCGGATTCGATGGATTCCGGATCCAGCGATCCGACCAGACCTTCCTCTTCCTCGGCGACGGCATGTCGGCCGAGGAGGCCGGCCGGCCTGTCCCCCCCGGAACCCTCATTGTCCTCGCCCATAAGGAGAAGGAGATCACAAACGCGCTCGAAGGAGCCGGCGAGCCTCCGACGGAGGCCGAGGTGGCGCACGAGGTCGCTCTGATGTCGCGCACTAACATGTATCGCCCGGGAATTGACGTCACCCAGGCCGAGCTCGTGCCTCACTTGAATTGGCGGAGGCAGGTGATCGCCGAGACGGTCGGCAATTGGAAGGCTCAGGTGTACGACATGCTTCAAGTGATGGTGAGCGTGAAGTCGAGAAGGGTTCCCGGTGCAATGACCGACGAGGAGCTCTTCGCAGGGGAGACCGAGGAGAGGCCGGCCAATGACGGCGAACTCGACGGCGAGTTGGATGATATCTTGACTGCCGAGGAGAAGCACCAGCTGCAGTCGGCACTAAGTATGGGGAGCCCGGAGCGGTCAGATGAATGCGATGCTCCAGAAACTACTAATAACAGTAAAGAGAGGAAGGGCTGGTTCGTTTGGTCGAGTAAGAGGACGCCCAAGAATGGCACGGACGATACGAATCACAAGAGTGAGAATCGAAAGGATGATTTAGGGGATGCTAAAAAGGGGAAGGAGAAGGAGAAGGAGAAGGAGAAGGAGAAGGAGAAGGGGAGTAAGAAGAAGAAGAGCGGAGAATCCGATAAGCACGAGAGTGTATACAAGAAAGGTTTGAGGCCTGTGTTGTGGCTGACACCGGACTTTCCTTTAAAGACGGAGGAGCTTATTCCTTTGCTTGATGTGCTGGCGAACAAAGTGAAGGCTGTGAGGAGGCTTAGGGAGCTTTTAACGACCAAGCTACCTCTGGGAACATTCCCCGTCAAGGTAATCAATCTCCTTTACATTTCTTCTAGCAGCAATGTAGTTTGCTTCATCATTTTAAATTTTGTCCTACTTTCACAGTTAGTTGTGTCTTTCTGTTCATTTTTGGTAAAGAAAATTGAGTTATTTCTTATTTTGGCATGTGGCTACACTTTCAGTCAGCACTAACTATGTCGCAAGATATGTTGGCCCAAAATACTCTGTATGTAATTTTGCAAAATTTTTGTCATGCATGTTTAGCTGTCCTATAATTTTAGTCACCTCTTGTCCTATTGGCGCTGTAACTCATCATTTTTAATCTTCAATAAGTGATCAATGAGAATGTTGGTTTTCTTTATTTTGAGTGGTGGTAATTGCTAATTTCTATTTCTTTAGGCTACTGCATGTAGCATCTTAAATGCTGCTATTAAGACTAATTGGTTAATCATGGTTGAAGTTCAAAGTTTTGTTCATGCTATTCAAGGAAATATGTCAGAGCCTACTTGCTGAAAGGCCTAGGTGAAATACCTACTGCCTGGTTCAGTGCTGCCTCTAAATAAAGTAGTACTTCTTGTAGTAAATTTAGATGCACAGAATGGCGAAATTGTAGTTATAGAGATACTGTCAAAGTAGATCAAGATAGTGAACTATTGATCAGGCTATGGTGAGTTTAACTAAGGGGTGTTCATGTGTTTTCCACACCTAACTTTGTGAAATCAGGAAACACATTGCATGTCACATCCTGCTTCCTAGGGGTCACCCATTACTGAGCCCGCGGTTTGATTAATTGGGTATGGGTATTTTAGACCTTGTAACTTGTTGAGCCAAACCCATCGACCCAAAATGCTTAAGTCTTGGTATCAAGTTTAGCCTATCCATCCTTATATTAAACTCATGCACCTTGAGTTTCACATATGATGTGGGACTATTCTTAGCCCTGGGGTGTCCCATTGCAATCACACAATTCCTAGGAGTAATGGGATTAATCATGGTTGTTTAAGGTAATGCAATCAACTTAGCGAAATTTTTTTCCCCATCTTGCTCTTTTCACCTCTTTCGCAAGTCTTTAGGACTGCAAATGAACCATGCTGTTTATAAATGAAGATGGGCTCTGTCTGCTAAATGCTTCGCTCGAGCTTGTATTGATCATTCAAGCTTAACAACTACACTTAAGTTCATGCTGGGATTGTATTGATGTAAGGATAGTATTTATGAAGGGGATCTGGTGTAGTCAAGTCAAAAAAGATAATCCCTGTATGCATGATTTATCACTGGGTAATTTATTCGAACATCCTAACAGGTTCTAAGCTACTGCATAGAGATAGAATTAGGACCTTAGACCATTTCTATGACTTCCAAGTCCTATGATTAAGGTAGACATGTTTCAAAAAGAAGGTTGAAGTTCTATGCACGGCACCTATGAGTAAACAATTCAAATGAGTTTTTCTTTTTAAGTCAAATTACAACTGGGGAAACTGTGAAGTACTTTATTTCCTTGGTTCCTTGGGCTGTTGCCTTTTTAGCATGACTTGGAGATGTGCTACTTCTCTGAATGAAAGACTAACTATTGTTTTCCTTTATTACTTTCTTCATCTTTGCCATGTTCCTTTTATATGAGGGTTAATATGCAAACGGAAGTAATGTGTGAAAAACCTGGCTCTCTTAGCCATTTTAATGCCACTAATTGGGAAACTTTGCTCTTAGATAAATTATGGTGGTTATAACCTAATCACTGAATCATATCTTACTTATGGTGGTCCACCTCATTTTCCTATGAGAGCCTTCCTGTAATCTCTTACATTTCTACAATGATACTGTCCAAGATTTCTCTTTATAGTTCATATGTTATACATTCTGATTTTGTAAGATTTTATTTTCCCAACTCTGGTTAACAGAGCTAAAATTTTGTCATTATATTTTTTGTTACTGTGCTTGTCTTTTTTCTGATGTAGCCTCTCATGTCGGCATGTTTCTCTAACTACATGAGACAGCAAATCTGAAGATTTAAGTTCAGCATAAATAATAACCTCCATTTACTGACCTTTTTGCTGAATCATCATCAATTTTAATTTCAGATAGCCATCCCTATTGTCCCAACAATCAGGGTCCTCATTACCTTCACAAAATTTGAAGAGCTCCAACCAACTGATGAGTTTGCCACCCCGCCGTCAAGTCCGACCAATTTCGAGGAAAGCAAATCCAAGGAACCAGATTCGTCAGGCTCATGGTATTCATGGGTTAGAGGAAGCCGGGCCCCACAGTCTAATGGGGACAGCATCTGTGGCCGAAGCTACAAGGAAGATGTTGACCCCTTTTTTATACCTTCCGAGTATACTTGGGTTGACGCCAACGAGAAGAAGCGCCGAATGAAGGCCAAGAAGGCCAAGGGCAAGAAGAGCGGCACTAGTAAGAAGCACTCGTCCAAAAGCTCGTCGGGTCAGCAATTGGTGGATGGTTTTGAGGATTAAATGGTGATATGGTTTTGATTTCTGTCGACACAGTATTTAATATGTATGGAGTGATTCCTCTCCTTTTGAGTTTCATTGAATGATTACGTGCCGTTCAGTTTATCTGTAATTCTTTTTTTTTTTTCTTCTTTTTTTTTTTTTTTCTTTTTCTTTTTGATCTTTTGTCTTCGATGTTTGTTTGAAGATATCAGTGGATGCAGGTTCTCAGTTTGAGGGTTCTCTTTTCCGCTAATGTATTAATGCAATGCTTTGTCCGGAAGGAAGCCAAATGTGATATTCGCAGGAGAGGTTAGCCGCTACTTCTTGTAAACTATTTGTCTTGCTGTCGATGGGAACCGTTCTTTCTGCATACTTTTTGTTTGATTAAATGTTTCAAGTCTTGCTTTTTGGTGTTGCTTGGTACAGTTTTGTTGTGCTTGCCCAAATCGGCCTTTGAAATGACTCTCTTTGGGGTTTCACAGTAGTTCTCAATGCTTCCAATCCAAATGCGTAAGCTCTTCATTCACATGCAGTTTGTTTACTGTATGCTGATTAGAGCAGGGCTTCTAATGTAGAGAGCCACATTAATTTTGGGCAACGGTGTCTAATAATCTAAAATATGTTTTTTTTTTTTTTTTACATTTATGTTATACTTACAAATATATTACTATTTTTAATTTTTAATAGCAAGTTTAGATATCCAATATAGCATATCTATAACGTAAAAGTTAATTATTAAAAAAATTTTCAAGCCAAACCAAATGTGTATGTGTTCTGGCGAATATTCCACATTGTCGCATTTAAACTAAAAAAAATTCGAAATTCAAATCACAAAAATTTCCCGGCAAAACGATATTCCCCAGAAAACGACAAAACCCCGCTCTCTCTCTCTCTCCCTTTCCTCCGCACCGAATCTGCTATTCAAACCCTAACCCTCTTCCCCTTCCCCTTCCCCTTCCCCTCTCTCTCGCTCTTGTTCTTCGAACCCCCTCGAGCGATGATGTCGTCTCGGCTCAAGGATCGCGGCGGCGGCGGGGGCAAGATCATGGCGTCGAAGCCTCACAAACCCCTCCCCGAGTCCATGCCCAAGGAGAAAGGAAGCGTCGTCGTCGGCCATAGAACTCCCATCTCCTCCGGTAAGGAGAACCTCAGATCCCTCTCCAGCGGGCGATCCTCCGTCGTCCGCCCCAACCCCGTCCCCAAGCTCGCCGAGAAACCCGCCGCTGCCGGAGTCCGGTGGTCGACCTCGTCCATGCCGAGAGGTAAGGCCTCTAACTCGTCAGACTTGTCTAGGCTCATGTCCAATCTCCGCGCATCCAGGGTTTCGGGTGTAGATAGGATGGGGAGAACCTTCGGGAAGGATCTGGAAGCTGAAGCGAGCTTGAGGAGAAGTGTCGGTGGGATTAGGGTTTTGGAGAAGTGTCAGCAGGGGAAAGGCGTGGTGGATTCAAACTCCAAAGACAAGGAGAGGAGATCGGTTTCTGCGATTAGGGTTTCAGAGAATTCTAGGGTTGCTGGTTTTTCCAGCTTGCAATCGGTGAAGAATGATTCTAGAATTTCAAATTCAAGTTTAGGAAAATTTGGTGGCGGAGCAGCAAAAGTTTCAGGGGGTTTACGGGCGTGTAGCAAAAAAGAAAAATTTGATGGAACAGGAGCTAATAATGTGGAGCTCGCCAAAGATCATGCAACTGAAATGAATGGGGCTGTCGTTGGCAAAGATAAAGTCATTGCAGTTTCAAATATTGCATCTACCAATGGGAAAGTTGTGCCTAGTTCTAAGGTTTCAGATGATATGAAAGATGGAGGATGCTTGATTTCTACTTCGAATGTTCAAATTGATGTAACAAGAGATTTTGCAGTTGTTGCCTTGAATGAGATTAAGAAAGATTTGACTGTTCCTGGTTTAGAGTGTTCAGAGAAGGTGACAGGTAATGGTGTTGGAGTTGGGGACAGCCAGGGAAGTAGAAGACTAGCTGACTCGGATCGTAATATGCACTCCGAGGAGAAATTGTCAGATAAAATCAGGGTTTTTGAGAAGGCCAGTGGAGAGGGAAAAATTCATCCAATCGGGAGTAGTTACTCAAGTAAGCTGCATGAGAAGTTGGCAATGTTAGAAGGGAAAGTCCAAAAAATTGCTTCTGAAATCAAGCGGACTAAGGCAATCTTGGATGACAACAACCCTGATGAGTCGAAGCTTATTCTTTCAGACATCCAAAGCAAAATATCTGCTATTGAGAAAGCCGTGGGAAATGTGATTGATGGAACTAAAATTCAAGCTGGTTCATCTGATTCAAAGAAAGATAATGCTTTGCAAAATAAAAATGTTGAGATAGGTTGTGTCGGGAAAGGGGGTGACATGGCACATCCAGTAAAAGGTTTGAACAATGAAGAATTGGAAGCAAGGTTTTTCCCTCATCACAAGTTATTAAGGAATCGGAGATCCTCTTCTATTCCCAGTGAGAAATTATCACGTATATCAAACGAAGGTGCTAATCGGAAGCCAGAAGATGGTTCTTTAGGCTACATTGATGAAAATGCCATTGCAATGGAGTTTTTGGCTTCACTAGATGCTAATGAAGGTGGACATGACAATCATGGCAAAACTAATAGTTCAGAATGTGCAGCAAGTGGTGAGCCAGGGGGTGGTAGCACTTCCTCCGCACAATGTGGTCCTGAGAATGTGGCTGGTGGCAAGAGCAAGGAGGAGATTCAATTGCTTTCAACTGAAACATTTGAAGATCTCTTTGAAGAGAAGGATGATAAGCCTGAAAAGATGGAGGAGCAGGAGGCCGAGAAAACTGAGACTGATCAGTTATGGGAGATAGGACACAAGCCTTCAACTGGTGGATGGTTTGTTTCTGAAGGAGAAGCTGTTCTTCTTGCTCATAGTGATGGTACCTGCTCTTACTATGACATTGCAAATTGTGAGGTACTTAATTCTTCTTAACTTTGTCAACAGTGATGAGCCACTCCTTTTTATGGCTGTTTTTGATCTTCTGAACATTAGGAGTTATTTTCTCTTAAAAGTTGCACATTTTGTGATGGGCACCTGAACTTATATAATTCTGGTGGCAATTTGAAAACATGATATAGTTCATGTAGTCCCTCTTCATCTACATCTGTAGGCTATTTGCCTCCATCATTTTGATACATCCCATAGACACATTCTGAAACATAGGTTGGAACATTCTAGTTATTGACCAATCTCATCTTTTGTCATTTCAGATTAAGACTGAATATACGCCTCCAGGTGGAGTGTCACCCAACTTATGGGGTGATTGTTGGTTAATTCGTGCCCCTGGTGCAGATGGATGCTCTGGGAGATATGTGGTCACGGCTTCAGCTGGAAGCACTTTGAACTCTGGATTTTGTTCATGGGATTTTTATAAAAGAGACGTTACAGCATTCCACATTGATTTGGAAACACCTGATTCCTATCCACAGTCATTATCTTCTGTTTCTAGTATTGGTTTATCTAAAAGTGCTTCATCTGCCATGCCGGCTACAGAAAGACAGCAGTGGTGGTATAGACCCTCTGGGCCCCTTTTGCTCTCCACTGCTACCAGGCAAAAGTCAGTTAGTGCGTATGATATACGTGATGGGGATCTAGTTATGAAGTGGCAAGTGAACAATCCGGTTGTGGGAATGGAATTCTCAAGCCCTCTTCAATGGAGAAGCAGGGGTAAAGTGGTTATAGTTGGAACGGAAGTCATTTCACTTTGGGATGTGAATTCGCTTACTCCACTGCCTTTGATGTCTGTTTCTTCTGCTGGCAAAAGAGTCTACTCCCTACATATTAATAATACAGATGCTGAGTTTGGTGGGGGTGTTCGTCAAAGGTATTGTTTTGTTCCAAAATGTGAATATAAAGATTGTCTATGTCTCTACATTTTTTTTCCTCTGAATTGTAATGTGAGCTGTTGCTTTCTCCATTGCAGAGTAAATATACCTGAAGTGGAGGGTAATGATGGTGTTTTCTGTACACAAGAAAGCGTAAAAGTTTTTGACTTCCGTGTATCGGGTGGTATTGGCCTCAAAATTTCAAGACATGGTGCATCTGGACACTCAATCTTCTCACGTGGTGACTCAATATTTATCGGTAGTACCGAAGCTAGATTACCAAATAAAGGTGGTCCACGCTCGCAAGTGCAGCACTACTCGTTGCGGAAAGGAAAACTTGTCACTACATATGAATTGCCTGAATTCAATGCTCACTTTCACCACTCTTTAGTGACTCAGGTGTGGGGAAGTTCCTCTCTTGTGATGGCTGTATGTGGTACAGGGCTTTTTGTGTTTGATACCGTTAAAGATGAAGCATTGCACAGTTTTAGCATTGATCAAGGAAACACAGTAGAGGTAACAGTAAAACAAACTATTGGGACAGATGATTTGTATCGCCCTACGTTCGATTATTTGGGTTCGAGGGTTCTTCTTGTCTCGAGAGACCGCCCTGCTTTCTGGAGGTACTTGCTATAGCTCTCCTTATATATATGCACCACAAAACTGTTCCTGTTAAATATGTTATAGTCTCCTTTTAGTTATGCAACTTAACTGTTTGTGTAAAGCATATTGCTTTAATCTCAGTTGTAGAAACTTGGATTCAGGTGTGCCTTTTTTCTCTTTACTGAATTGTCTATTTTTAAGAATATAAGAAGCATTGTTGTAGTTATTTTGGTTACTCTGCTACTTTTTTTTACTGCACTTGGTATAGTTCATACGGAGTTTTCTGTTTTTTTTTCAGCAGTAGATTTTGTGAGTTTGAGAATATTATTATTAGGTCTTTGGAAGAACTGACTGTAAAAAGAAACAAATGCGTGATTTGGTCAGAGTTTGCTTTCTTTCATTAGTTGATCTTGTTGAAAAACCCACTTTGCCAGTTAAAATAGCAAAACTCCAGTTTCTCGAAGACACCGTCACCTAGGCACTATCACCTAATCACAATTTATTAATGATGACAATTATGATATTAAAATGTTGGAGTGAAACAAACACATTTTGGATTGTATTCATTGAAATTCTTAATGGATACTACTTCTGATCCAAATCTAGTTCCATTCATAGTTACAGTTTACAAAGATTGCAACTAATCTTCTCTTTTGCATCTTCCGTACAGCTTTTCCAGCTGTCCAATTTGCAAAAATAATCAGCAATCAATTTCAAATTCGGACCTAGTGTATATCTACTTTATCCATGATATCTTCTGATGCATTATCCTGGTCAAGTTAATTTCTTTATTCCGTTGGACCTGATTCTGGCTTTAGATCAGGAATAACCTTGTTTTCGATTGCATATAATCCTTGGATTCCCTTCAAACTGAAACCAGAAATCGGCAAAAGTCTCTACCTAGAATAATAGTTGATAGCCAAAGCAATCATCTCCTGGCTTTTGTTGTACCCTGCTTCCTTGGAAAGCCCTTAATTTATGTACAATTGGTGGGCACCTTTGTCTCATCCATCTGATTCCATTTCACGGAAAGGTAGCGGCACTTGCTTCACTGCCCTGAACTTGCCTGCGTTGTTCAGGTGCTCATTCTCCAACCTTCAATAGGACATACGAGAGAAAAAGTATAAATTAAATCAAACTAATCACTAAAATCAGTCTTATTGCAGCTTAAATCATTCAAGCAATTACCTGTAAAAGTTCCAATGGCCTCGGCGAGTAATTTCCAATGATGCCAGCAGGAAATCAACCAGCCGGTTCTCAACCGGACCCAGGTTGAACCGCATCACACTTTCAATCCATGCAAGCCTAAGCACCAAATTTAAAGCCTGCATAGACCAACCATGATATATTACCCTTTCACACATAATTTTCAGTGTTGGATAGAGAGACTAGCAATAGCTTTTACACTTACAATAGAAACATAGTAGATGCTCTTGTTCTTTAAGATGAGGTCATCCCTAAGCCATTTGTTTCTAGACCTTCGGTTAAAAAATCCCCAGTCCCTAACAAAGTCCCAGTACAGCTGGTAGCTGGTAGCTGCAAAAGAAGAGATCACAACAATGACCAGCCAAAACGTAGTGGGCTCCACTGCGTACTTCAATCTGGCAGCCGCTGCCAGCATCGCAGATACGTACTTTCCGCCGTTCGCAAGATGATGGAGCTCATAGCCTTCCTCAATATATCTCCTAGCACACTTGGAAAATATAACCGAAGTATCAGCATGCATAGTTGTAGGATTAGACTTTAGAGGAAAGGTTGGACCCATATAGATCTATTTTATCAAGTGATACTCGTGCCGTATACATCTTTTTGCAGCATCAAATGAAGCCCCTTTCATTGTATTATTTTGGTATGCCAAGGAATGATTATTAGTATGTAGTAGAAGATTGAAGCCAGGTTGACAGCCCAACATTAAAATGTTCCCTTTTGTTGCCTTGTTATCATCGAGTGTTTCGATAGATGATAATACATTGCTGTCAAAAGACTTAAATGAGGTTGCTGATGATGATGCATATTAGAGACTAATCAAATATTTATTTCCAAGGATATCCAAACGATGATATTATTATGTCTAATTATTTTGGTACTGGGTAAATTTAAGATCAGGGCATGCGGCATGTGGTCTACCTGCATGGCTCTCCAGTAGTACGGAAGAAACGAGATGACATAAGCCAAGAGCTTGTAATGCTGGCTTTGAGTGCAAGTCTCGATTGGGTGAGTTCGGAATCCTCCGGCCATGAAGTAGCACGCCGTGAACTCTATGTGCCTTAGGAGAGGGATCTGTGTAATACCAGGTAGAGTCAGATAGCATGGCAAAAGAATGTACTGACACTAAATGATAGTGTTGGATTGTTAGTATTGCAGCTTGATCAGTTGTGTTTAGGTCTAGCTAAGTTTGTATTATCTTATTGAGCCTCACCTGGCTGGTTAGTTGGTCAGCCATGAAGAAGTCGACCATCAAAACCTGAAGTGCAGTAGTATTTCTTGGTGAACATTTGGCAATCATGAATATACTATTTATGCTATATTTACTGGGAGATGTAAAGAAGATAAGAGTCAGTGTTTCATTACTCTGTAAAATGGTGAGAAAACAATATTACGGATGATTCGAAGGAAGCAGTAGCGCGTTGAGCGGTATAGGATATTAAATGGGCAAATCAGTAGTCCGACGAAAACCTGACACATAGAATAATGAAATAGCAGAAACTAGTTAGAGTGGACTAGTAAAGTATCTCATGAACAGAATCACTTATTGATAGATATTAGCATTTAATGATGACTATTTGAAAGATTATTTTTACCACTAAGAGGGCTCCCGGTATGGCATGGACGTGATCAGAGATGTGGGCAGATTTAAGAAAGAGATGGATCACGAGAGCCCCCACGACGGTGGTCATGAAGGAGGCACAGATAAGGAACGCGTCCCTGTGCTTTAGGGCCGTGTTCGAGTTGAACTCAAATATGAAGTTTTGGTTTATTCTTGTGCACTTCCACATGAAAATGTTGCACCCATACAGAAAGATATGCAGGCTGAGTAGCGCAAACATGCTGCACAATCAAGAAAAAATGTCATCAAAATTCAGTGATAATTTCCATGTTTTATCTCCCAATGTTCTCAGTTTGCTGGAGCTAAATATTATTCATTAATTATTTTAATCTTCTGCGAGTTTTTCGTCGTTTTACTCATGAATTTTTGTGAAAAGGTGGGAACTAAGTGATTGGGAACACTGAACTACTAGTATTGTTTTTAAAATACGAGTGTTGGATCTCTCAGGATCTTCTTCTTTGTGGTTAGTGGGAGCTTAGCACACTAGAAAAAAAGTTAGAATTTTTATCTACTTTTGTGGTCATTCTCCTAGTTAGTGGGCAACCTTTGAGACCATGTGAAGAGAGGGGGGTGGAAAAATGGTAATGGAAAACAAGGACAGGACTGCACTACTAATTAAGCCCATGGCAGTAAGTGGGTGCCATTACTAATGACACCGACAGCTAGTATATAAATGGCCCCCTAAATTTAGCATAATACGTATATAGTTATCATATACTTAGGTTGAGTATTTTGGATGAGGACCATGCATTAATAATGTTGATAAGCTTTTCCATAGCACCTAGTGTAACATCTTAGAAAAGAAGCAAAAGGAGGAGCTTTTGATTTTAACCTGAAAACTGGGTATACAATCTCCACATAGCCGCTTTCAGGGGAGGAAGTAAAGATGCCACAGATGTGAGCCAAGATGGCGTACACACTAAATAAAGTTACAAAGCTCCCTGTAAACAATCCTGCAATAACCACAAAAAAAAAAAAGGGAAAAAAAAAAGGAGGCTTTATTAGGGAAAAGAAAAAGTAGCCTTAGTGTTGCACCTTGTGAACAATCATTTTCTCTCTATCTCTCTCTTCTTCTTTTTTTTCCTTATTGTTTACCAGCAGCTTAAGCCTACCTTCTACTTTAATATCATACAGAAATAACTCTAAAATGCATATTCAACAACATAAGCAAATTAGTGCTCTTCTTACTGTTCTTTAACTCTAAAATGCATTGTAAACTCTTCTAGTTAATAAGTTATAGTGTTTTTTTTTTTTTTTTTTTTTTTTTTTTTTTTTTTTTTTTTTTTTCCATACCTACAAAGAAGGTGATCATATGAGAATCCTTGGGTTGCTGAGGCTTCAGAAACTTCATGGCTTTTTTCCGGTCATTGTCTGTAAATTTCTCTGTGAAAATGGCTTCCACCTCGTCCTCCAGCTTTACCACCTGTCCAAATTTTTTCCTTTTTCAGATTTTATCCTTATTACTATTATTATTACTATTATTATTATTATTATTATTATTATTACCTATTGATAATAGAAGACACCTAGGCCTCCACCTTGTTTGCTATTTTAATTAGTAATAATAAGCGCAAAAGGGTAAGAACTAGAGATTATTGCTACCTGATTTTAGCTAATTCCTTTTTCGGTTTATGTTAATAAAGCACCGAAAAATAGAAATAGAAGCCCATCTTATCACTTCTTAATTTGTTATTATTCTAATCAATATATACATGTCTAATAGTGAATATATAATCGGTCCAGTAAGTTTGGCTTAAGCGTTTCAAGGTATCTAATCAGTGGAACTCGAAAATTAAGTTGAAATATTTTCATTCCCTGCACTGCACGAATAAGTGTTGTAATTTAAATTATCTGGTCCACGGATGACGTGGTGGCTAGCTAGACTACTCTCCATACAAAAGAAAATGGTGGTGGGAACCCACTTTAACGTGCATGGAGAGCGTATTGATACGTTTATTCCGTTTCCTTTTAATTTCGTCTCCTCCACATTATACATGGCAAATAGGAACCAGAATAGGAATAAGAATAATCTTTTCTTTTCTTTTTATTATTTTTTTTCTTTTCTATATATAGTGTTACTTACGTGGAGTGATACTCATAGGTGGTGCACAGCTTGTTTATCTTATTATTATTATCTAGCTAGCATGATTCATCGATCCATGTACATACCACCAACTTATTATTGAATTAATATATATATATAAAAAATGCAAACATATATGCGTGAATATATACCTTGTCGGAGCTTATGAAGTGCGATCTCTTCACCTTCCTTGAGAAAGTATCCGAAGCTTGTCGCTGGTTCGATACCTTCACATCAAATTATGTATAATCCAATTTTAGTTCCAATTAATTAATAAATAAGTGTCATTGTCGATAAACAGAGAAAAAAAATAAAGAGAGGAAGATCACATTTGAAACAACCAATTAAAAGCAAGTGAAATAATAACTTTCTAGTACTCCAACTAGTGTGTACGTATCGTGAGGAGGAGGTTATCTGGAGGTCAAGGGTTCGATCTCTCTGCGTGTGCTTATTTTGAGAATTTAATTATCAGACCCGCTAGTGTGTGTGTGTGTGTAGGTGCGGAAGAAAACAAAAAAAAGTAAGAGAAGTAGTAGTAATATCTCTCATTCAACCCTCCTCCTTAAGCCTATCTCTCAACATCTCATGCCTCTCATGTGAAATACGGGCGTAGCTTTTCTGTTTCTGTTTCTATTTTTTATTTTTTATTTTTTTTTCTCTCATTTATTTTAAGCGGCTCAGCAGTCCCGAGAAGGACAGCGAACAGACTCGGCCAACCAATCACCACACCCCGTATTAAAATTGGGCCCCACATGGGAATGGGAACGAGTTTCAGCATGTGTTTAACCAAATACTCCCAACCGTCCGATCATCCAGAGTGGAATCTGGGGCTGCTGGTGCTGCTTCTTCAGAGTAATGGGGCAGGTTCTATTATATTATGTATGTCTCTCCTTCGTTACAAAAGGGCCCCCCTTCCTTTATTCCGTGCTTCTTTAACCGTTCGTTTGGATTCTTCTTCTTCTTCTTCTTCTTCTTTTAAATTTTTTGAAACCTTATCTATATATCTGGCTTATGATTAGATTCTGTTGCCCAACAACACTTCTAACATCCGGATGGTTTCTTTCTCTTAGTTGATCATCCTCCATAATAATTATTTGTGCATGTTCAATATATCTAGTCGCCAATTTAGCATGGCTAGCTAGCTTTGAGGAAAAGTTTTCATACTTTGAAAATCACAAGTCGCATATATGTATGTACGCTTCCTAAACTTTTCGTAGGCTCTGCTTTGTCAAAAAATTGAATAAAAATTTAAATCAAAACGGGTATTAAAATCCGGACGCTCTAATTTTAAGCTTTTATTTAGAAATACTTAATTTGGTTGGAAGCAGCTACTAGCTTGAATTTGTTTCAACTGAAATAACCGCTATTCTAACCCAAAAAGTTATTCCGCAGAAGCTTTAATTAATTAGCTGCGCGATCCCTAGGCTCTCTTGGGTTGTAATTAAAGTTTATCAAGTTATATAATTATAGGCATGTACTTGCCATCAATTACCTTCTCAAATTTCTTCACTATCTTCGTGAAGGCTTTCATGTTCAACGAGCTGCATCAGATGAGCAACAAATAAATCAATTATGAACGTTGCCAAAAAATAATTATATATACCAACTTTAATAAATAGTATATATATATATATGGGAAAATTAATGGTCAGCGTAAACCCACAGTCCCACACGCAAGTTCATAATATGTCACGACGTACGTGAAGCTTTGCATGGGACGGGAGGAGTCAAAATGACCATTTTACCCACGAGCTTTACTAAATCCATATATATATATATATATATATATATATATATTAGCAATTTTATGTGAGGCTACTACCAATTCACCTATAAGTCTTGAGCAATCCGAGAGCCCGGTAGAGCTCGACGAAGGCGGAGCGGATCATCTTCTCGGCGTGCTGGATCTTCTTGCGGGTGATGTAGTCCCCGCCGTTGGATCCGACGTCCTTGCGGGACCCGTTGATGATGTCCTCCCAGATCATGGTGATCTGGGAGGTGACCGCGGAGATCGTCCGGCCCGGGGTGGTCGCAGGGATGTCGATCCTCATCGACGCCATCTTGGGCTTCATCCCCTTCTTCGCCTTTCCCTGCGCCGACCCGATGATGCTTACTCCCTTCCGCTCCAGCGCCGCCATCACCTCCTCCGCCATCGGCGCCATGCACTGATCCCCCTGCGATTGCTGATCCGACTCCCCCACACTTTCTACAATATATATATACATGAACAAATATTAATTTTTACCATTTATGTATTCATGTTCGCAGAGAAGAGTATTTTAATATTTTATATTTTAGAATATTGATTTTTTAATATTATAAGAAATACAATGCAGTACTATAAATAAATTAAATAGAATTCTAACCAGAAAGAGAGGCGGGAGAGCTGAGGCTAGAGAGGAGGCTGCCGACAGAGCACGGCGTTGCAGGTGAGCCGAGAGAGGAGGCTGCCGACAGAGCCCGGCGTTGCTGGTGCTGGTGCTGGTGTTGGCGGCGGCGGAGGTGTTCATGGAAGATCCGCCTGATGTCGGCGAGAATCTGAAGCTGTTTGATTAGATCCTCGCCTCGCTTACAAAACTCGCTCTCCTGGGCCGTGTAGAACTCATTCACCTTCCCCAGCTCCTTATCCAATATCTCCATAAACTCCTTCACCTGTTTAATTAATTAATTAATTAATTAACTTAATTTTTTGTAAGCTCCAGTTTTACTATATATATATATATATATATATATATAGAGAGAGAGAGAGAGAGAGAGACATCGAGATCTAAGAATCATTACCTCCTCATCTCTTGATTGAACCAGCTCCAAATCGTACAAAGTTTCTTCATCACTCTACATAAATATAACAGATAATAAAAATACTGTTAAATAATTAAATGTGAAAAATATGTTCTTGTGTGGTACGATCAGATATGAACGGTCGGATGAGATGTGCAGTGTCCATAGCAATTAGTTAGAAAGAAAGGGCAAAATAATAAAGTGCAATTAATCACGATCGTTTCGTGATGTCACCAAATTGAAAGCTCTCTCTCTCTCTCTCTCTCTCTCTCTCTCTCTCTTTGTGAGTGTGTCCGAACCATACGCTTTGAACCATGAAGTCGGCGCTGTGTCCTTACGCCCGATGACGTTTCGATACGACTCGGCGCCGACTTCTTCAAATTACGCTTCTCCCGAGGAACGAGAGTATCCAAAACGGAAAGCGTAACGGAATTCGAACTAACCGCGACAAAAAGCGCTTTTACCCCCGCGGTCGAATCAAATCAAATCGAAACGATCGATCGAAGGATCGAGAAAAGGGTTTAAACAAAAAAAAAGAAAAAAAGAAAAAAAAAAAGAAAAATCGATGATCGCGATCGAGTAAGGCGATTTTGGGGGTGGTGGGGGGGTTGAGTACGATGATCGATACCTGGGAGGGGTGATCGCGGTGGCGAGAGGAGGAGGAGGAGAAGCGGCGGACGATGGCGCGGATGGGGTCGAAGATGGAGAAGCCGTAGTCGTAGTAGTGGCGGTGGTGGTGGAGGAGGTGATCGGCGATGGCGGCGGCGGAGGGCGGCGGCGGAAGCGGGGAGAGCTTGATCTTTTTGACGTGCTTTTTGAGCTGCTTGTAGTCGACGAACTTCTCCTTCCACTCCGGGATCAGCTGCGCCTCGAGCTCCTTCGAGAACTTCACCATTTTCGCTCCCCGATTCCCCTTCCCCCTCCCCCTCTCTCTCTCTAGGTCGATCGATCGAGCTACTAGTGTTGTTAGGGTTTCGTAGAGAGGGAGAAGGTGGAGAGGGGTGGCATGAGGAGGAGAGCTAGGGAAGGAGAGGGGTGGGGTTATATATAGAGATGGTGGAGTGGAATTGGGAGGGAAATGAGGAAAAAAAAGAAAAAAAAGAGGATGGAGTGTTGTAGTGGAGCTTGCTTTATTGGAGTTTAATTAATGCTTGTTTATCTCCAATTTTAACTTAAAAATACAAGTGCTTTTTTATTTGAATTTGTTGCTCTGAACTGATTGTGTTCTTAATTTATCCTTCACCACTTTTTTTTTTTTTTTTGCTCCAATTACGGAAAAAAATAAAAATACCCCACTAATGGATACTGCAACTAGAGTTATAGCAAGCATAAATGTAGCTAGGTTCTCCAACGAATATATTATATTAATTTTTGAATTCAATTTGAATTTAAATAAATACGATAGATAAATGCATGCATTTCCATTTCCAAAATTGTATTCAAAAAAAAAAAAAAAAAAAAAAAAAAAAAAAATCTGCACATTTTTATCCGAAAACCTGGGTGGGTTGATGTGTATCAAGGAAGGTTTTGGATTCTGGTGTGGGACAGTTGACACAGGGCTATAGGAATTTGAGTGGCTTTTGGTTGTTATGCACCTGAGCATAATGACGACTATGCCCCTACACAATATGGGTGGTGCAATTGTGCATGATCATTTTATTTATTATATAGAAATTAATAATAAGGTACCTACCAAACCTCTATATAATTTTTAGGAATAATTACCTGTGTATCTATAAAATCTGAAAAAATATTTGATTTATTCTTTTTATTTTTTTCTTTTCAATATACCCCTTATACGTTCCACCGTTATTAAAAATACCTCTACAGTTTCCCTTTGTTAAGTTAACTAGGGTTAAACTAGAGTTCAATAATAATCGGAGTTTATCATATATACCTATTTTGCCCGGATTTAGGGTTTAGGATTTTTTAGGGTTTTAGGGTTTAGGGTTTTAGGGTTTAGGATTTAGGGTTTAGGGTTTAAAGTTTAGGGTATATTTGAAAAGGCAAAATGGTAATTTCACACAGATAACGGCAGCTCCAAGAAATATTTTGGAAAGAAGTTGGAACCTAAGAAAAATAGTTTTAATATTAACCTTCTAAGAGGAGTAAATCTGAAAACAAAAATTTTTTTAGGAGTATATAAAAAATTGCCCCTAATTTTTAATATTCTATGTCCAGTGTGAAATTGTGTGAAACAATCCTCGTACTCTCAAAATTTAAACCGATTGTAAATAATAATTTATATATTTTATATTTAATATTTTTTTTTCACGTCTGAATTTAAAAGTTTTTAATAAATAATATTATGTAAAATTATACTTCAAATATTTAAATGGTTAGTGAATAATGTTTTATAGATTTTATATTTAACATCAAATAAACGATTATCCAAAAAAAAAAAGTGGTAAAAAAAATGGAGTAACGTATATAAGCCACTAGTTAAAAGAATGGTTCCTAATCCTAACCTTAGTTAATCAAAGATCGATCGCCACACAAATGATGGTTAATGTACTCAGCATCCACCAAACAGGTAGCGTTAATTAATATTTTGGCATACACCATGTTCGCTACTAGCTAGAGCTATTATAATCTAATGAGATTAATTAATATTCTTATCTTTGAGTAAATATATATATAGTACTGATTTAGAAATGGCTGATTCAGCATGTCACTACTTACCTCTCGCAATATTCACAACATGAGTTATCTACAACATGCATATATATATATATATATATATATATATATATATATATATATATATATATATATATATATATATATATATATATATATATATATATATATAATATGTATACATGATATTTTAAAAAATAAATAATAAAAATGGTTATAGCAGAGGTTATACATTTCGATCTTTAATTGGATCAAATTACGTCAAAAAGGCCCTTTGACAAACCGAAGCCCACGTACGTATATCATCCTACGTCGCCACCTTATATATATACCACTATACAAAATTTAATATTTAAAAATATATTTTAATACTTAATAAGCGTTTGTTAAAACGTTGACAAATAAAAATTCATCACGTATATATCGACAGTTTATGATAAGCAATTGATAAAATATGTTTCGTCAAAAAATTAAAAATAACAATAAAATTTATTATTTAATAAATTAGTTTAACAAAAAATTATATGATGATATTTTTTGAAACGTCGGTATTTTTTCATGTATCGTTTAAAAAGTATCTTTATATTAAAAAAAAAAAAAAAATTGTAGTGTACCCATTCGCTCTAGCCACTACTGTATTTCCAATATTATTATTATTATTAAGCCAATACAATACAGAGAGAAACTATTCATTAGTAACAATATACAGTGTGGGGCACCAAATTAAGAAGAAATAGTATTAGTCACAAGCAATGTTGGTTAGTGGGATCTGACGCTGTATTTGCTGATGTTATATGTGAGGCCCATATATATTAAGCCATTTTTTTTTTTTTTTCCAAGAGAGAAAAATTTTGATGGGACATGCAGATCTCGCGCGACAACTAGAATTTGCCGTCGGATAATTTCTATATATGCGAATCTTAAAGCAAAATTGATGGAAGTATCCAGCATAGAATAATATATATATATATATATATATATATATATATATATATATATATATATATATATATATATATATATATATATATATATATGTTGTCGCACGCGTTGCAGTCGTTTAATTTTCTTCGTTTTCCTTCAGAGTAAGGTTGGCACTCAAATCCTTTTTGTGCTCTTCCAACTATACAAGCCACTTAAAAAGATTTTTTATATATATATATATATCCTTTCCCTCTCAAAAAAAAAAAAAAAAAAAAAAAAAAAAAAAAAAAAAACCAATACATCAATACTTAATTTGTGTTGGGGATTTTTTTTTTTTTTTTTTTTTTTTAAATAGAAAGGTAGCAAGTTATTCGCTTCATTCATTACGAGCATAAATTAGACAACAAGAGTGAGACAGCAAGGTCTCTAGAGAGAAAAACAATACGAAAAAAAAAAAAAAACTTGTATAGGGGATCCGCCCACTGAATAAAAGCGTAGGAGATCCACCTACTGTGCTAGCACACTTCTAGCCCACGTAACAGCGTATAGGGGGTCGGACCTGAACGGCTGAAAAATAACCTTGTTTCTAATATTCCAAATCACCTACCAGTTTGCCGACATGTAGGTAAGAAGCTTTGTCATCTCCACCGAAAAACATCCACACGACCGCTCCTTCTTTTATATATATATATATATATATATATATATTACTATGCAATTAGTAGCACCAAATTATTTGTACTATTAAATTTTAGACTCTTAAATAAGAAAATGTATGTAATTAAGATGATATATAGTGATCTCCTAGAGTTTAGTAGGGATTAATAAAATAGTATGATCTATATAAGAATTAGAAATAATTAAAATAATATAAGCATGCATGATGTCATTGATAGTATAGTAGCTCGAATCTATATATAAATATACAACATTATTTTCAAATAAGAGTAGTGTATTCAATGTTATCTAGAGCCTTCTAGGTTTTAGGGCATTTAAGGCACAAATATTTTAAAATACAGAATTAATATAGAAAATTTTCCACTAAGGATGTCACAATGCCTTGAAACCATTGAGAGGAGAAAATTTAGGTAAATTAAAAATCCTTTTGTTGGATATTGCTCTCTCAGGAGTGTCCACTAAACTCTATGTAGTATGAGAGGGTATTTGTACACCTTTTAGATGAGTGGCTCATCATTTCCAATTAGGTCACCTCCTCATTGGCTAGTGCTTTACAGGAAAAAGTCAGAGCATTCTCCACTATAGCTTCCTTGCATGCAGCCCTTAATTTCATTGCAAGGGATATATCTTATATAATAATATTATGAAGTCCCCAGTTTTCTCATGTTTTCTTTTTGTTTTGTCCCTTATAATTTGCTATGTAATGTACGTAGTAGTACGTACGTACTACTATTGTGTACAATCAAATGGTGGTTTAATTGGTTGATTAGTGAGAGCCCATGCATGCATGTGGTCAATTGGTTTTCATTGCTTGCTGAGTACGTAATTAATTACAAGCTTGGTCATTAAATGCGAACCAAGTGTGCTTAATTATCTGAAGTGGGTAATTAGTTGACATTGCACTAATTACTTTGTGCTAATTAATTAGATGCATTTCCTTCATATATAGCAAAGCTTTTGTGAGTTAATTAGCCTGCTAGTCCGCAATTAAATATTGATAATTTGCTAATGCCTAATTAACTACATAAAGTTCCCACGCATGTAACAATATCGTGCTATTGGTTTACCTAGCTAGGCGATAATAATTATTATTGTTATTATTATTTTTTTCTTTTTGAGAACAAGATAGCATGCTACCGTTTCATTCATTTGAGCAAGACCCGCAGAAGAACTCCCAGGACCTCCTCTGCATTCTGATTTCATCCAACAAAAACCACGCCACCTGCTTCTTTGACTAGAAGATTCTTCTATTCCTTTCTATCCAAGTACCCCACCAAGTGGCAGCAATCGTCGCTAGGTTCCTCATCTCCAGTATTCCATTCTTGAGACTACCTACTTCCCACAATCTAGCCGGCGAATCACACGATAAGGCCATCCACTTGTCCGGTAAGAGAGCGGTCAGTAGATACTTCGTATAAAGGCATGCCAAGAAGAGATGATCCACCGTCTCGCTCCTGCCCGGACAGAGTGAACATTCCCCCACCCCGGTCCAACGTTGTCGTTCGTGTACAACTAAAATACGTTTCTTAAGCATCAGATAATCTCAATGATCAGGTAGCAGATATAAAAATCGATCTTTCAAACGATCGAGAGGAGTTAGTGCTTTTGGTTTCATCAATTCTTTTGACTTTCCAGCTGTTATCCATCAATTTATTTTCCGACAACTATATATATATCCTCCTCATCATGCATCTAAACACAAGGCTTGGTTGATTCTTATTGCATTTGATTAGTTTCCAGTTGGATGTTTTCGCGTCTGGGCAATAATAGTTAATGTTTCGTCCCGATCGATAGATTATACTTCTCGATCAACTCAGAAAACTTAGACAATGAAGCAAATTATTACGTATACATATCTACAACTTATGTGCCATCAATCAGGGAAAGCACTAAAATGAAACAATTTTAAACTAGAGATTATGACTTAATTTCTCCGTCATGTGGAGCTTAAACAAATCCTAATTATAAATGGCATGCCTATATTCTAATCTACACTTTAAGATCCTCCAATGAAACAGTCGAACCAGATTAGTGGTATATCCAACTTGACATGACATTACTCAATGGTGAAGACCCATTTTGAGGATGTTAGAGATGAGATATATATTAGCTGTTATTAGTTAGTGGAAAATCTTTGCTACCATGTTCATATTATCTTCAATCCCTTATTTAAAGCATTATTGGTGATTACTTAATTAATTTGAGTATTTTTGGTGCCCTTTATCTCTTTTATTTGTAGAACTGTAGTAGGTGGTGCCATGCGTGAATAAGTACAGCTTTTGCTTTTCCTGAATGGGAGAGGATCTGATCACTTCTGTGTAGGCATGACAATAAGTTGATGTCACTCATAGATACATAATAGGATAAGCCATTTGGATCCCATTGAATAAATTTGGTACACAATCTTTATAATAATTCGATTCGCTAGTAATAATAACAACTCGTTGAGTTTATACTACTTGCTCAAAATACCTAAGTTTAATTATTATTATTAAAATTTATAATTTTTTATATATTTAATTATAATTTTATTCTCATCTGGCATTCAATTATTGGGATCTTGATGTAGTGGATTTCTCTTCACATTATGTTCATTTTATTTTTAGGAACGAGAACATATATACTTACACTACAAAAAAAAAAAAAAATTAATATAAGAGTATTTTTTAGACGACGTTTAATTAGAATAAGCGTCTTCAAGTATCCTGCAATACAGAAAATGCCGACGTTTTAAAAAATGTCGTCGTATGAATCTTTTATTATATTAAATTAATTTATTAAATGATGAATTTTATTATTATTTTTAATTTTCGACGCTCTAAAACGTTAGAATTTTAAAAAATTCTAACGCTTTAAAATGTCAGAACATATTTTATCGATACTTGGCATAAGCGTCGGTATATACGTGACGATTTTTTATTTACCGACGACTTCACTGACACTTTCAAATACGACGCTAGACTATATTAAGACGCTTTTAAATATCATTAAGTATACAAATAAATATTTTTAAATATTAACTTTCTTGTAGTATTAGGAGCTATCAAAAGTAGCAGAGGGAAGATTACGGTATCATTGAAGTTCAATTAATGCTTGATTAGTTAATTTGAGTTGGCGATCCATATCAATTGGATATACTTTTAGTTTTGGGGTTAGGATAGGGGATAAAGGGGATATCCCTTTATCCTCCAAACACACCAGAAATAATAAGAATATTTTATTCTGTTATTTCTGGTAAAACAAGAATTACTGTTCCAATATCAATTATTCACTACATTTTACTTTTCTATTATATCCTTAGCACACTATCCGAGTCGCATCATATTATCCATTATTGGTTACCCACACACATTATTTCCTACAAATATAATAAATATTTTTATTTTTTAAAAAAATTAGAGCAAATAAAATATAAAATTAAATATTATTTTAATAAAATATAATTTGATTTTGATTTTGATTTTATCTTATTTTTTATAAAGTTTTAATCTATTAATTAAAATAAAGAAATTATAATTTAACAAATACAAAATTAGAGCAAATAAAATATAAAATTAAATATTATTTTCATAAAATATAATTTGATTTTAATTTTACTTTTAATTTTAATTTTATCTTTTTTTTGTCAAGATTTAATCTATTAATTAAAATAAAGAAATTAAAATTTAACAACTTTTATCACATAATAAAGTTCGAGGGCAAAAAAGTTATTTAACCCAACTAAACCTTTTTATTCCTCTTATTCCTTATTTTCATACCAAACACAAAATCTCTTATCCCTAGAACTATTCCAAATGTTTTTTTATACTAATTTTGTATTTTATACTTATTTCTGGTATAACTAGAGTACTTGAACTTTTAATTTGTTTTACCTGTCATCAAGTGAAGGCAATAGTACATGATCTGAGAACGATTTGAGAAGTAATATTTGACAAACACAACTCTAATTATAATTCTTCTACTACGGAAAAAGGCTGAAAATGAGTTTCTGAACCTCGAACAGACTCGAAGGATTCTTCTACATTATCCTTTTTAGACCTTGAACCTTTAACAAACACGGAGGAGGATGCTTCTATACACTACATGAAAATTAATATTTAAGCATATTTTTTTTTTATTTAAAAATATTTAAAAGTGTTTCAATATATTCTAATGTTATATTTAAAAGTTTCGATTAAACTTTTCGCTAATAAAGAGTCGTCACATAAATATATATACCAACGTTTATAAAATATATTCTGACGCCTTTAAAACGTCATGATTTTTTAAAATTTGGATACTTTAAAATATAAAAATTTAAAAATAATAATAAAATTTATTATTTAATAATTTTTAAAAATAATAAAAAAATTATACGATGACATGTTTCAGTATTCTTATATTGATTTTTTTTATAACATTATCCTTTTTAGATTTTTTTTTTTTTTTTTTTTCAGCGCATTCGACTCTTCTTTTTAAATTTTTCTCTAATATCAAATCAGTTGAATTTATACACACACAAGCCTTATTGGAACACATGTCAAGTGCTAATTTGCCTATTTTGCAATGAGCAAGGCTAGTTATCTTTTTTACCTTTTTCAAAAATTATTATTTTATTACTTATCATATTAATTTTTTATATTTTTATTAAAAATTATTTAAAATTTTCTGAATTTTAAAATGAAAAATGCCAGATAAGAGGGGATACATAAGTAGCAATTTTCTTATGCAATTACACAACTCTCATGGATTAACACATATTTTCAGTTATGGCAAAAAAAAAAACAAAAAAAAAGAAATTTCCAGATAAAAGACATGCAATATGCTGAAGATGGTGTGATGCAGACTTGAATCTATATTGATCGGATTAAATCGATTTAATTAATAATGTTTTAAATTAGATTAAATTAACTAAATAACTGAACATATCTTTTAGTTAGTTACGTAGAGGTTTTTTTAATTAGCTATCTTCTAACTTAATTTTATTTGTATTTAATTATTTTTAGTTTTTTATTGTTTAGTTAATATCTAAATAAGTGTATTTTAATTAATTATTTAGGATAAGATTAAATTCTAAGTTAGTTATATATAGTTAAGGTAAAGAATAGTATAAACTAGTTACTACCCCGCGCTACGCCGCGGCTGAGTTAGTAAAATATAGGAAAAATAAATAGAATATCCAAAGTATAACAAAAATTATTACAAAAATCTGTAAATTATTAAAAAGTGTACTAAATTACAATAAACCATTACGTAACAAAGCAAAGTTAAACAGTTGAAATATAGTTCTTGATTGAAAGTACAAATTTCTTATAATTATTTATTTGCATAATGTAAATCTAAATAAGTTATGTTGGAATATGATTCTGCATTATTTGTCTTCACTTGCTTCTTCACTTGGTTCAGCATTATCACTTGCTTGAGCATCATCACTTGATTGAGCATCATGAGGAAATCTATAGATGAAAGAAGAAAATTACTAAAAAGAAGAAAATAAAAAGGAAGATAATTTTGAATATAAATAAAAAAATTATTTGTTATTACCTAATACACTGCCTTTTTGCCAATGGAACTTCATCTAAATTTTTCAGATGAACTACAGGACTGTCATTTTTTAAAAATTTAAATATTAAAATGGCAAAAGTATATTATATCAAATAAATAAAATAAATATAAAATAAGGATACCTTGAAGATTTTTTTGGAGTTGGAGATGCTTCTTGAAATAATTCTTCTTGAATTTGTTTTCCTTTTGGAGATGACAGAAGGTGTTCTTCACACTTAATAAGTAGATTCTTTCCAAGTTGACTTTGGCTTGAGTGAAGTTGTTCTTCACATTTAATATGTAGGTCCTTTCCAAGTTGACCTTTGCCTTTTACATCATAATTTGAAGTATAAAGTTTATTAACTTTGAAACAGGGGTTTGTTGCACTAAATCTTTGTGAGTCTGGAGAAATTTGGAAAATGTGTTTTTGACCGATAATATTTTTAATGGCTGGAGGCAAGACGAATCTGTCTGAACCAACTGTTGCAGCAAGATTTTGTGCTGGGATGCGAATTAAATCTTGTGCTACTCTTCCAAATATCGTAAAAGTTCCAACATCAGTATCATCTGCGACGGTGGCATTTAGCTTGTACCTTATAATAATCACAATTGTTAGGAAAAAATAAGTTAAATTAATGTATTTAGATGATAAACCTTTATGTTAGAGTATTTACCAAGGCATAGGAGGCTTGTCGTTGTTTCCACAATGAGGGCAATAAAAAATATCGTCGTATGCCTTCACCGCTGATTTACAATAATGGCAAGCCTTATACCACCAACCATACGACGTATCTATGTCCAACAGTGTCACTTCACAGGTAAACTTCATACTCTATCGAGAAAAAGAAAATAAACAAAAAATGATTTGTTGCTTTGTAGGTAAACATCACATTCTATAGAAGGGGAAAAAAAAATAGAGGAAAAGAATTTTAATAGAAAAAAAAGAAGGAAAAGTAAATTGTCATAAAAATACATCACTTACTTGAATATTAGGTGAGTCCATAGCTAAGATTTCAGAAATAGTTTTTCTATTCATTCGCATCTCTTCGTCAGGACTGATAATATCTTCTTGTGTACAGGTGATTTGCTTTATTGGGTTAGCTGTTGGTCTTACTCTGTACATCAAAATTCACATGTAAATAACAACATGAATCAAAGGAATTAAATTGTAAGCAAATTTGCATGTTTATGTAGACAAACCTATTCAGAAATTCGACAACTTCTGGAATTTCTAAGTTAAGGTAAATTTTCGAAGCCGAACATGTCGATAAATATATCCGGTCTAAAAGAAGTATAACACAAAACACAAAATAATGTCATTTTATATAGTAGTTTTACAGGTAAGTAAAAAAAGGGAAAATTGTAATTGACAAATATACCTCTAAAGGAACGAACCGTCATTCCAGCCAGAACTACAACTACTGGGCCACCAACATCCTCCTCAAAAATTTTACTTTCATCGAAATCTATAGCGAATTTATCCCATAATGTCACTGGCAAAATATTATTTCTGTAGTAAAAGTAACGTGCATATTTAATATAGTGAATGCTGCAAGTAAGAGGAAAACATAGGGAAAAAAATTGGGAAGTGTAAATTTGTACTCTAAATCTTGTATTTCCAAATTTCGGATTGGAGTGAGGATTTGACCGACATATTTGTGAGTGAGGTCTGTGACAGAACATATCTTACCAAAGACATCTACAAAGTAGAAGAAGAGAAAAGAATATTAAGAGAAGTACGTAAGTCATCAAAGGTGGTTTCTCTTAATACAAAATGAATAGTTCAATGTATTTGTAAGAAATATTACCAGTCAGAATACTATCATTATATCTCCTATTTTCAACTTCAGAAAATGTGCAGAAATTGAAGCTATACAGTGGCATTGAATCTATGCCATCCTCAAGTTGAGTTACCGTTGTCCATTTTCCAATTTGAATCATAAACTTCCTGTCAACAGCAGCAAACTTTTTCTTACTTGGAATAACAACAATTTTTTCTATAAGATACACAACGCCTTCTATGAGTTGAGTTTTAAATTCTCCGACATCCTGTTTTCGTATTGTTCCTTGCATAGAATATCCCTATTTAAGACAATAATATATGTAAATCAGCATACAAAATTGATAGAAGGTAAAAAACATATGTACATAAATATATAAGACAGTGCAAACCTTCTCATCAACCATAAGGCAATCCATGCTGAATATATCCCCTTTTAAAAATGGAGCAGTTGATTCCCATATACGGCAAATTCTTACTTTGATCTTACAGTTTTGGTGGTGTAAGGATAATTGCGATAATAGGATGTAGTCCATTGCTGCTCCAATAATATGTTCAATATAAAAATAGAAACAAAGATATGCATAAAAGGATGATTAACATGTTAGGAGAACAACAATTTGTTTGTCCAAAAAAATTTGATATTTCACTGATGAAATAATGAAACAACAGTAAAAAAAACTGCACATAACATGAAAACAATCATAGTATCATATATTATTATAGATCATCGAATATTTCATGATAGACGATGTTTTTTGTATATCCTTCTGGTGCTTGATCATTATTATCTATAAGAATTCGTAGCCCTTGTCGAGAGGTTACTCTAGAAATCGCTACATAAAGTTGACCATGAGAGAATACAGGCCGCGGCAAAAAAAGGCCAATTTTCTGCAATGTCTGCCCCTGACTTTTATTAATTGTCATTGCATAGCTCAAACGTATCGGGAATTGTCTCCTTTTCAATATAAATGGCCACTTCGATTCGGTTACATTCATAACTATGCGAGGAATATAAACCTTCTCGCCGATATGATTTCCTGTAAAGATTTGTGCCTCAATAACTCTGGGAGCTAATTGGGTTATTATCAATCGAGTACCATTGCAGAGACCAGAATTTTGGCTAATGTTGCGCAGCAACATTACAGGAGCTCCTACTTTTAACTTTAGTTCATGATGGGAGACTCCGTTGAACTTCAAAGAGTTCAAAAATTCAACCGGGTAAAGTATGTCACTTTCTTCTGCATTCCGTGATGTGTTACATATTGAATCTGAGCTCATATACAATCGTTCTTCTGTTGGCAACAGAGTAAGAACATAATTATTTATCTCATCAACCATTTCATTCACAGGTGTGATGATAGCTCTATCTCTCAAGTAGCTGGAATCATTGTAGTTTTCTTCGATGTCATCGTATACTTCTGAAACAATTGTTTCAATTCCATTGTTATTAGGTTTATAAGCATATCATCCGGAATTTTAATCCACGTTGGTTCATCATCTCCTTCTAATCCAATAGCAGCTATTTTCCCATCACCAACATCGAGCATCCATTTACTGAATTCCGCTAAAGATCTATCTGCTGACTCATCTCCTGAATTTCGTATTAATCTCATATTTGTAGTGAGACGAAAAATTTTACAATTTTTCCATATATACGATTTAGTAAGCGAAGCATTAAGTATATCTTGCTTCGTCCCGCCGACAACAACCGGAAGTATTTGTCTGAAATCGCCGCCTAAAAGAAGAGTTTTTCCCCCAAAAAGCTTATCACCCGCATCGGGTTCATTAGACTCCAATATATCTTTCAATGACTTGTCTAAAGCCTCAAAACAATTTCTATGATTCATCGGAGCTTCATCCCAAATTATTAAACTGGTACGTGAAATTAATTTTGCAAGTTGGGTCCCTTTCTTAATTTCACAAATTGAACAATCATCCACTTTAATAGGAATTTTAAACCTTGAATGAGCTGTCCGACCTCCAGGCAGTAGGAGGGATGCTATTCCTGATGACGCGACCGCTAATACAATCTTTCCTTCAGACCTCAATTTTGAAATTATTGTCTTCCAAAGATAAGTTTTGCCTGTTCCACCATAGCCATAGACAAATATAACATCTCCAGTGTTTTGATATATAGATGCTAAAACAGTATTATATATACTTTTCTGTTCATCATTCAAATCACTGTATAATTGAGCATGCTCGCATTGTAATTCATGTATATTGTAATCCAATTCTTCTCTTATTAATCTGTTGTCGATTTCATCATTCAGTAATCTATTAGGAACCGGAAGCTTATACTGCGAGAGTGAGCTACAGTTTTTGTTAAAAAGGACTTCGAGCTCAAATAAAACATGATTTTGCAACTCCATCTGAGATATTTGCAGATTTTGAATCCCGAGAACCTTTTTCAATCTGTGCAAAATATCATCAGCTAATAATTCCCAATATCCATCCCACAACTTGACAGGGTCAGCGAGTTCACAATACATAACTAAGGTGACAAACAATTGGCGCAGTTGAGCTCCAGAAGACCACTGTGATGCTTCTTCTATTGCTTCTCTCCATTCCTTATCATCACCAAGTAAGCCGAGAGCATTGCACGCTGCACGAAAAGTTTCGTAAACAATACCGTGTACCGTTCTAATCTCTGTATAATTTCTTGGACCCTTTACTACATTTAAAAGCATCCTTAAGAAATAAAGTTCTCCAGCGCTTGGATGGATGTAAACAATTCTACCAATGCGATTCCTTTGTTTTCGCATTGACCAAAATTTATCTTTAGGGTGCCACACCCATTTAGTAGGAAACTCAGCATATGTAAGTTGTCGAGCATCCTCATAAGTTAAATTGGTTTGCATCCATTCGGTGAACATTGTTTTGTCAATATTAGGACGATTTAAAACATCGGATAAATTTTGGTTATCATAATATGTAACATTATTCATCATAGGTAGATGCACCGCTAATCGTTCAACTGATGGCTCTCTAAAGTGGATGTCAAACTCAAATATCCGCCAAATTGCTTCATATGCTGATAAATATCGACAGTCCAAGTATTGTTTGATCTCGTCGACTTGCTTATATTGTCGTTGAAGGGATGCGCTATCATGCTGGACATTATTTTCGACAACAACTTTAGATCGATCAGGGCCTTTATTGATATATTTGAACAGATATTTGATAAGCCTTGATTTGTTACACCATTCAACATTAATATGAGCTTGATATTTGATAACCAATCGCAAATTATGCGGGACAACAAACCTATTATCAAGCTCAACATGATTTTTCATAATATGTCTCTGATTTTCCCTTCGTCTATAGATAGGATATCCGTCATCGGTTATAATCGTTTCTTTCCTGTACTCCTTCGGAAAAAATTTTGAGCATCGACCCTTTATCATACATGGTGCTCCTGGTTTTGCAACCCCGCATGGACCATGCATCATAAATTTAGCAATAGCGGCATAACCAATTGGATCAACAGTAATATCAGGTATTTCTGCGGAGATTATGGAATCAATCTCTGTAGTTGTTAAATATTTATGATCTAAGTGCAACCACACTAAGATATGAACATGTGGAAGGCCTCTCTTCTGAAACTCAACAGTATACAACTCTGCCATAATTCAAAAAAGGAATGGAAAAAAAAGTTAGATCCAATGAGTTTGCGTATATTTTAGACACTAAAGCTGTTATTTGGCCACGTACCAGCAGTAGATATTCCAAAAAATTGACCTTTCTTAATATCAGTCATGAAAGCTTCTAATTTTAACTTGAATACCCTACTAACAATGTCTGGCCTATCTTCAGATCTTTGGCCAGGTATAAACTGCACAGCCTCTTGAATTTCTTGCCATTGTGCATTACATGTAAATGTAATAAATAAATCAGGAGGACCACATTGTCTGCATATAGCAATAGCATCCTGATAATTTTGAATCATATAGCGAGGACCAGCAGTAAAGCTTGAAGGTAGCACAACACGTTTACCGATAGCGTTACCATCTACATCTCCTTCAAATACGGCATCCTTAATACCTTTGAAAAGCTCAGATCGTAAAGTAGTTTGGTTCTTTCTAATGTAGTGGAGCCTTTCTTCTTCAACACATGAGAAAGCATCAACAATATATTGCTGAAAAAGCTTTCCTCCTCGAGTTAGTGTTTTTCCTTCCCTCAATCGATTTTGAATTCTATAAGCATAGAATTCACGCATTGTAATATATTGTCGTGAATTTGTTTTTTTTGCGTGAACTTTCTCTGCATTCTATTCCAAGTCTGAAACCATCTTCACCGTAGGGAAACAAAATAGGATATTGCATAGCCATGAAAGAGGGATGTAAATCAGAAATGCGCTTTAAACCATTTGCTTTATGTTCAACAATAATATCTCGTTGTCGATCTGCACATCCCAGATCCCCAATTATCAAGCCAGCAATTTCTGCACACGAAGGAGGATTATATTGCCGCATATTATCTCCACGTGCACCAATCAATCTCAATCTAATAGGTAAGAAATCAGTTTCGCTAAAACGATCCCTTGCCATTCTAAATGCTTTAACTATCTCATTTTGACTATCAAAGATATGCATCAGTTCTCGGACAATATTTCTATCGATATTTTGGAGATCACCACTGCCAGAAATTGCATTCATTCTGTTCTCAACTTCATTCGCAGTATCATAGATGTATAGTTGAGCAAATTTGGGTCGGTGCCCATCTACCGGAAGAAGAGAACCCATAAGATGATAATTCTGCCCATTGATTCTAAAAACATAGGGACCTGTTCTCATATTAATTTCTGTATCTATTTTTGCACCAATTGAGGTAAACGCAAACATAGAATTGTACACTCGTATATTATCCCGAACTTTCTAGCTTCTCCGGAACCTTGGTAATCTAATAAAGTATCTAAAATAGGTGGGGTATGGCGTAACAGCGGCAAATAAATTCGCCCTTCTTGACAACATAAAGAAAACCTCGGAACACTTTCGTTTCGAGATTTATAAATTCGTTCATTGTACCATAAGAAAGCTCCACATGATTGGCATTCATATTTTGGTAATCCGAGATATGATTGTTCAACAGATGGAACTGGAATCTGAGAATTCTCTGTACTATCTACAGTCACCACTATCTTAGAAATCGTAAAATCAACACTTTCTGTATTTGCACCACTACGACAGACATCATAAACCATGTAATACTTCATTAATATCACTTGTATGTTCTGAAACTTTTAGTGCCTCTTTATTTCTTCGCTGATTAAGAACAACCTTTTGCCTTTTTCTATTGTCAGAAATACCAGTGTGCATATACTCAGAAGCTTCGATGCGCTCTCTATTCCTCCGTTGATTAAGAATAATCTTTCGTTTTTTCCTATTTTCTCTGCACACTGCTGGTATGTCCATTTAAGCCTGACGTAAAAAAATCATACCGAAAAAGGTATGTTTATACTTCAAACTACATTGCTCACAATGCGTAAAATGTTAAAACTAAAGAATTCAAACTGGCATACATGTGATAAAGTTATTTGTTGGCCTCAAACATTTCATTACATAATGAAGATAATTATATTATGTATAATTTTTATAATGATAAATTCATTAAAATTAAATAAACTGGAAAATTGGATAATAACAAATATGGATAAGAGGACGAAACAATTATGCGCATACCAGATGTAAGAGAAAGTAATTAAAAGAAGAACAACTTTCATCTATTTAAGCACCTCCTTTCCACTTTACATTTAGGAAAAGACTCCTCGGGCACATATCTCAAAAAATACCAAGATCCAAGAGAAGGTAATAAAGAAGAACAACTTTCATGTATCTTCATGCTCTCTGTTAGGGTATGCACATTTTAAAGAAGACCACATAGAGTTTGAATCGAACATAGAAGCATCAATTAATTTGTAAGGAAATGAACTAAATATATGAAGCATCAATTATTTAAAAAAATACCAAGATGTAAGAGAAAGTAATTAAAAGAAGAACAACTTTCATCTATTTAAGCACCTCCTTTCCACCTCACATTTAGGAAAGACTCCTCGGGCACATATTTCAAAAAATACCAAGATCAAAGGGAAGGTAATTAAAGAAGAACAACTTTCAAAAAATACCAAGATCCAAGAGAAGGTAATTAAAAGAAGAACAACTTTCATGTATCTTCACCAAGATGTAAGAGAAAGTAATTAAAAGAAGAACAACTTTCATCTATTTAAGCACCTCCTTCCACTTCACACTTAGGAAAAGACTCCTCGGGCACATATTTCAAAAATACCAAGATCAAAGGGAAGGTAATTAAAAGAAGAACAACTTTCAAAAAATACCAAGATCCAAGAGAAGGTAATTAAAAGAAGAACAACTTTCATGTATCTTCACGCTCTCTGTTAGGGTATGCACATTTTAAAGAAGACCACATAGAGTTTGAATCAAGCATAGAAGCATCAATTAATTTGTAAAGAAATCAACTAAATATATGAAGCATCAATTAATTTGTAAATGAACATCTCTATTCCACTTCACATGTAGGAAAACACTCCCCCGGGCACATATAAAAAGACCTCTTCACAAATGTTAAATGGAATTCTCTACATCACTTCTTAGTGTAGCCAGATGAAAGATGAAAAAACTTCTTTGTGCAGGCAGGCGAAAGTTGGAACTAAAAGTAAAGCATATGTATTCTGGTAATCTAAATCGAAGATAAAAGCAAAGGTAAATCAGGAACGACAACTATTCTATCAATAAAGAAGAAAACATACATAATTTGCTCAGATTTTCCCTCTAGTCAAAAGGCACCATTTGAATTCCCCCCCTATGGAAAAGCCACTGTTGTTTCGCATCACCGGTCAAATTGAGCGCAAAAGCAAAGGGCGAAAGTATACATAGTACGGAAAAGTTGGGCAACTGGTTGCCTGCAAGTAGGCCATTCCCAAGTATACCACTATCCACTAAGAGCAAAAATTTCCCGTATAAGCAGGCCAAAGTATCCCACACCAACGAAGAAAGAAACTCCTCACATTTCTATCAAGAATCGCATAACTGACAATCCGACTCGCAACATAATCAGTAAGCATTAGAAGACTGTATCAAAGAGGGAAATCATCATAGCAAGTAACTATTCATAAGAAAGGACGCAAAAACAATGCAAGTAGAAGTGTGAGAAACCCAAATCCAAGCACTATCCAAATATCTTAAGCATCAATTAATTTGTATCTAGGAATTAAATCCAAACCAGGTTTTCTTAGTGTAAGCAAGCGAAAGTTCGAAGTAAAAGCAAAGTATAGTATTCTGGTAATCTAACCAAGATAAAAGCAAAGACAATCAGAAACGATAACTATCCTATCGATAAAGAAGAAACATACATAATTTGCTCAGATTTCCCTCTAGTCAAAAGGCACCATTTGAATTTACCCCTATGCAAAAGCCGCTGTTGTTTCGCATCATCAGCCAAATTGAGCGCAAAGCAAAAACCGAAGTATACAGCGTAGGGAAAAGCTGGCAACTGGTTGCCCGCAAAGTAGGCCGTCCAAAGTATACCCACTATCCACTAAAGAGTAAAAATTTCCCGTATAAGCGTCCAAAGTATTGGCCACACCCAACGAAGAAAGAAACTCCCCACATTTCTATCAAGAATCGCATAACCGACAATCCGACTTCCAACATAATCAGTAAGCATTAGAAAACTGTATCAAAGAGGGAAATCATCATAGCAAGTAACTATCATAAGAAAGTACGTAAAAACTATGCAAGTAGAAGCTTGAGAAACCCAATTCAAGCACAATCCAAAATATCGTAAGCATCAATAA
>CM055071.1:43319246-43354870 GCA_029204045.2 Tillandsia leiboldiana | reverse complement strand
CGAACTTTTCTCCGGAATCTCAGGGACCAGAAGCTGTTTGCTAAATCTAAGAATGTGAGTTCTGACTTCGCGAAGTGGACTTTTTTGGGTCACATTGTGCCAGCAACGGGAATCACAGAGAAGGTGAGCGGAACTGCTCGACATACGATCCGGAACTGGCAACAGTCGTTTTCGTTTTAAAGCTTTGGAGACACCACCTTTTGGAGTTCATCGTGATGTGTTTTCGGACCGCCAGAGTCTTAAGTTTTGTTCACATAGAAGGATTTGAATTTTGCGGCAGAACATTGGGTTGGAGTTACTGAAGGACTCGGCTTGTCCCATTCAGTACCACCCCGGGAAAAGCAAGTGTAGTAGCGGATGTTTTAAGCAGGAAGGGTCAAATCGGGGGGGGGGGGGAACCGATGAGCGCGAGTACTCAGCAGGACCGGTGCTGTCGCGCGACTTTTGTCCTTGAGGGTCAAGCCAACCCTTTTAGAGAAACCCTAGAAGGTCAGAAGATGGGCGCACGGATACAGTTTTTTCGAGACAAGGCCCCCCCGGACCACGCAAGCGACTTTTCGGCGGTTTGCGAACAACGCAATACGTTTTCGAGGGTGGACTTGCGTGCCCCGAACTGCTAGTATTGAAGAAGGAATACCGTCAGAGGCGCACGGCGCTTCCTCTGCGCGCGCATCCAGGTGATACGAAGATGTACGAGGCCTCAAGCAGAAATTTTGGTGGACTAGAGACACTCGGCTGGTGTCGAACCTTTGGCAAGTCTGCAACGAGCTCTAGAGACTAAATCACACTTCAGCACGGCGTTTCACCCCCAGACCGGCGGACAGCCGGAGGCGAATGAGCCGGACTCTCGAAGATGTGCTCTGAACCTGCTTACTTGATTTTTGGGTGACGGATGGTCCTGCCTTGAGCTTAGAGAGGACCTGAGCTTCGACGGAACACCGGTGCGGACCTTAGCACGAGAGGACAAAAAGGATTGTGCAACCGGGCGACCCCCTATGGGAAGGTGCTGTGGAGCAACCAAGAAGAACGTGAAGCGACTTAGGAACAGGAGTTAAAGATGGAGGAGTGCTACTCAGTTTTATGCGTTGCGGACCAGGATTAAGTTTCGAGGACGAAACTTTTTTTTTGTGGTGAGTGATGTAGAGGTCCTGGCGTTCCCTTACCCTGTATACCCCCTTTTATTTTGACAGGACTGGTAGGAAAACTTTTCACCGCTTTCGGCAATGGACTGACCGGGGCCGCTAGTATTTTTCTGCGTTTGAGCTCGAAGAACGGAGGGCGGCAAAGCGAACGGATTCGGATTCCGACTTACGGATCTCCCGGAATGGGGGTCAAAGCGTTTGCTTTGAGTGGTGCATCGGAATCCGTGCTAGGTGGCTGGTACACATTTCGAGGCGATCGGACTTTTCATTTTTTTATGTTCAGTGGGTTATTTTATCTTTTGGGTGGTACCTCGACCTTTCGGTTTTTCGGTTTAGGGTCCTAATTTAATATTTTTTTAGTTGACTAAGGTGGGGCAGAAATTCGAGAATTTTTGGGCTGATCATCGGGACTTGCGGATAATTTTTGGTGCTAGAGCTCGCAAAACGGTGAACGAAGACGCGATCGGATTCGAATTCCGACTCCCGGATCTCCCAGAATAAATTTTTGAAGTTTGGGCCCCTTTCTGTGTGCTCCGGGATCCGTGCGAGCGTTTGACACGCTTTTCCGAGACAATCTTAGCCGTCGGTTTTTATTTTGGCAATTTTAGGGTTCTTTACAATCGGGGGGTCGTAGGGTTTTTCCCTCCTTGGTTTCTCTCTTGACGGCTAGGGTTTAAGGCGGCCCCCTTAAGAAAGGGAAGGGGAAAAACCCCGATTCATATTTCCTCTCTTTTCAACCGAGGGCGTAAGGAACCGAGACGGAGACGAGGAGAAGGAAGGACGATCGCACGCCCTGCGGAACCCGACGAAAGAGAGCGGGACGATCCTCTTCCTTTCTCCCTCACCGGCGAAAACAAGGTAAACGGTTCGGGCCTTCCCGGTTATCTTTTTCGATTTAGGGTTTTCCTTCTTGTTGTGTTGCGTGCGAGGCGTGGTGTCGAACGGAGGGCCGCCGCCGCCGTTGTTAGACGGGAGGCCGCCGCCGCCGTTACAATGTTCGCGGGGTCGTCGCCGGTATCGCACGGGAGCGAAAACGGAGAGAAAACGCGAAAACGGGAAACTTACTGTTCATCCCGTACGGCTCCCTCAGCCGCGGTCCACCGGCCGATCGTGCACCCGGCGCACGGATCGGCCACCTGCGGGCGTGAACCCGGCGCACAGCTGCGTGCGCCAGACCGGGCCGCAAGTGCGCAGTCCACACGCTGGGCGTGCACCCGGCGCACGCCCCGCGGCCTGGGGGCGCAGACCCGGTGCACGGTTGCGTGCGCCGGCCCAGCCCGCAAGCGCGGTTCACCGCACAGTGTGCGCCCGGTGCTGCGCCGCGACCGGGAAGTGATGAACCCGGCGCGCGCCTTTTTGCCCGTGCGCAGGCCCGGCCCAGGATGGGGCGGTTCACCGCACAGTGTGCGCCCGGTCTGTGAGGGCCGCCACCCTTGGCCGCAGACCCGGTCCACGCCTGGACCGTGCACCAGCCTTCTGCCAAAGAGCCCAGAAGCTCCGTTTTTGGCCCGTTCCGCCCCGTTTTTGAGTGTTTTGACCCCGACGATGTTATTAACGATACTTCTTACTGTAGTTCTTTTCGGGCTCAAGGTGGGAGCATCTTAACTGAAGTTCCCACACACTTTCTTCACGTTTCAGGTGGGTTGTTATTTTCTTTGTCCTAGCATCTAACTCTATCATGTTGGACGGGGTCAACTCTAAGTGTACTGGGGTTTAATATTGATGGGTGATAGCTTATGCATGTTAGTGGGTTCTTTTGCCTTGGTGTCTAGCGTCGGTCTTTGGCAGTCATTTTACTTTCGTTATTACATGTTAGCGGGGTACTTTTGAGCACATGTGTTACCGTTCTTCTTTGGATTATACATGATAGCGGTTATAGTTTACTCTTGTTTATACATGATAGCGGTTACAGTTTACTCTTGTTTATACATGATAGCGGTTATAGTTTACTCTTGTTTATACATGATAGCGGTTACAGTTTACTCTTGTTTATACATTATGATGCTGACATGATAACGGTTATGGTTACTTTGCTCGAGGCTGCAGCACGCGCACCCGCGGTTTGGCCACCGCAAAGGGTGCGCTTTTCCGAAAAAGTGGTCTATGACCCGTGTATACCCACGAGGTGACGTAGTGGGGCCCCTTATTAGTTGTGGGGTTTGAGGCGCCGAGGTGCGAGCATACCCACGAGGTGACGTAGTGGGGCCCCTTATTAGTTGTGGGGTTTGAGGCGCCGAGGTGCGAGCATACCCACGAGGTGACGTAGTGGGGCCCCTTATTAGTTGTGGGGTTTGAGGCGCCGAGGTGCGTGCGATGCGACCCGTCGGTTTAGTTGTCCGACGTGGTCGGGTTTCTGCAGGTACGGTACGGGCCGTCGGTTTAGTTGTCCGACGTGTCCGGGTATTACAGGATACAGGTGTACAGGTTGCCTTTCCTCTTTGAGAGGGTGGTTGCTCCAGTTGTCTTCACGGTTTGTTTTACTATATTCTCATGCTTTACTTTTTCTGCGTCACTGACATCCCACTTCGTGACAGGGTCCAGACGGGGAGAGAGGTAGGCGGTGGTGAGGACGGGACAGGAGCAGCTGGGTCGCTGGGGACCCTGGACTGTGTTTATTCTTTTATTCTCGCTTTTCATTACTTTGTAGTTATGTGAGTGGTTCGCGATACCCTCGTGGGGTCGGCATGGATGTCGGTACGGGTTACATTTAGTGCCCCTGGTGGAATATTTTTCCCTTTTATTCCTATCGGCCATTTAAAAATCAAAAAGGCAGAAGCCAAAGAAAAGATTGCGAAAACCGTTTTTAAAATCTAAGTGTCGTGTGGGCACTGGTTTCAAAACCCTGTGGATTTATGGATTGCGAAAGGGATTTCAAAACTTGGTGTCGGGTGGGCACCGCTTTCGAACCTTGTGGATTTATGCTAATTTCGAAACTAGCTTTCAAAACGTAAGCGCCGGGTAGGCGCTCTTTCAAAACTGTGGATTTATCCTTCCCAAATTGACCGGCCATAGGTTCTTCTGTTATTAGTTTAGAATGCTGGTTAATTGTTGTGATTGATTGGCTGTGTATGTTGGAACATGTACTGAACGCTACGCCGTGCACATACAGGGGAGACTCCGTCCGTTTGCAGAGTGATCCTGCATGTGTGGCGGGTCTGGGCACGTGCCGGGGAAGAGAGGTTCTCTTTTAAACAAAAAAAAATTACACATCAAATATTCGACTTTTATGAATCGTTTCCGCTAAAACAAACCCCCGGGGCGTGACAGTGGCATTGTAATGCTGAAATTTCCCGAGCCTACTTCGAGAAGGCGGCGAGAACCATGAAGAAGTGGGCCGACAAGGACAGGCGGCCTCGAGACTATTGCATTGGCGACGAGGTGCTGAACAAGCTCCAACCAGCATCCTTGAAGGTGTTCCGGAAGGTTCACAAAGGGCTCGTCCGAAAATACGAAGGTCCCTTCCTCATCACGGGCAAGGTGGGAAAGGTCTCCTACCGTGTGCAGCTCCCGGCGTGGCTTAAAATCCACCCGGTCTTCCATACGAGCTGTTTCAAGCCCTATCATGCCGACCGCGAGGACACCTCAAGAAACATCTCCACTCGCCTCCCCCCCACAATCTCCTCTGTCGAGAGGCGAGTCGAAGAAATTTTGGCGGACCGAGTGCGGAAGCTTCCCAATGGAGCAGCGGAGAAGGAGTTCCTCGTCAAGTGGAAGAAACTACCAAGCGCTGAAGCCAGCTGGGAACCAGAAAGCGCCCTTCGGCATGAAGACAACAAGATCCAGGAGTGCCGGCAGAAGACCCAGGTGGAAACGTCGGGATGATCCAACCGCGCAGGAGGTACAACTGAAGACCTGGACGAGGGTGTCGAGGAATCAATGGGCCTGACTTCGTCAATAATGCATCGAGTCTGTAAAATATTGTCGGACACGTCATCGACATAGGATTTTCCCTTTTTGGGTTGGGCATTTGCTTGTAAATTGGCATCCGATTGGCACACGTGGGTTCGCTTGTGCTACGCATCCAAAGGGGCATAGGCCTTCCGCTAACAATGGCCACTTATGCGCCGGGTTGAGCCGGATGCGTGTCGGGCATGGGCCGGAGGCCTATTTTCCGATGGATGTGCGTCGCTCAAAAACGTACCCCTCGCTGAGCACCTTTGTACCCCCGGGGTGCCAAAGGGGTGGATATCAATATAGGGTAGTACGGGAAGGTTTGATTGATGTGTATTAAGTGAGCCGGCTCCACCTGAAAAAGGGGTGTCTTTGCTGTTCATTTTGCCTCAACGGCCTGTGCCCGACCAAGTCGAGTCATGTTGTAATACTCGAGAAATTCGAGTTTGTAAAAAAAGTGAAATTCCAGGGTGAATGTGTGCGAGGAAACAAAGGTTAACCTTAGTGGTCTGTGTACCGGTGTGCAAAGGGCACGATTCCCAAAGCATAAAGTCCGCCTCACCGATCCGAGTTTGATCTCGGAAATCTGAGGTCTCCAGTGCGACCGTCTCATCGAATCGAGTGAAAATGGTATAGACCGATTTCGGATCCGACGGTCGGATCGTCCTGAACTTAGTAAGAAAACTAGTGGGACCCGCGACTTAAGTGAATAGTGAAGTGAATAGTAACTCCCTGAGTTATATCCCTCGCTAGCCAACATCGGCCGATCGACTGTCTGGAGTCCGAATCTGACGATCCAGGTAGTCGATCTGAATGGCGTCACCTTTCTGAGCGCAGTGGCACTGACCAAATTTCCGTTTGACGAGCCGGAAACATCGTAAAGCGTGCCAAACTGTATATACTACAGTACTTTGTGGTTTTTAAAATTTTAGGGGATCAAATGAGACAAACCAAAATCACTATCTTATAGATTTCGTCGAGCCGGACGTCGTGGTGGTGTCCCCTTTTCAGTTTGACAACCCGGTTGTCTCGAAAAGTGTGAAATATGGGAAAAATCACAGTATTTTGCATAAAAGCCCTATATTTTATGCTCTGGAATTCGTGAAAATTCTTGGAGAGGGACTTGATTACGAAACTCAAACTCTGTGAGGGACTCAGCCCTAAATAATAAGAGTTGAAGGGGTTTATGGCAATTTGTGCATTGTGTATATAAATTTGCATTTGAGGGTTTGGGTTTTGGAAACCCTAGCCGAGCCTCTCTGCCTCCCCCCCCCCCCCCCCCCCCTCTAGAACCGACGCCCCCATCTTTTCCTCCAACCGACGCCGGCGCCGCTGCAGTCCCCGTCGCCGGAGAAGAAGTTCTTGTAGTATTTTGGTTGGCCCAAGCTTCGACTGAGAACTCCTCTATGAAGCCGCAACCGAGCCAAAGGGTCCCCGGCACCTTGCTCCGCCGTGCACCGCCGTGGGAAGATCTTCTTCTTCCTCGAATTTTCCGGCGAGGTGAGTTTATGGAAAGGATTTCTTTTAAATGGACTTTGGACCTTTGTATGGTGTTGCTGACATCGAGTGGATCCTTCTTGTGAAGCCCGAGTCGTCGCCGTGCTCCCTGTCGCCGGCGGGAACACCCTGTCGCCGGAATTTCCATAAGTGGTCGATCTTGATCTCGAGATTTTTCCAACCGTTGGAATCCAAATCAGGGCTGTTGGATCTCTTCTCCTTGTCGGCTGCAACATCCTCCTGAATTTTGGTGGTGATCAGGCAAGGATCAGGGGTCTACGGACTTGCCCTAGTTTCAGGCTTTTCTTCTCTTCGGTCGAGCTTCGCCGTCCGGCGCCGCCGCGCACCCGCGCCGCCGGCCACCACCTCAGCAAGCACCGCAGCATCGAAAGGGACACTTTTGTCCAAGTTGGAGGGCCTCTTGTGCCGCCGGCCAGAATCCGCCATTAGAGGACCTTGTTTTGGCCGAGCTTGAGCTCCGGCGATCGCCGACTCTCCGCGCCGCCGGCTAGTGACCCAGGTGAGTTCCTTGGACACTAATGAAGCTTCCTACCATGTTGCATGGGAGTTTGAAAGTGGGATTTCTCCTCTCTGTAGTTGCACCATTAGAGCAACCCGAGGTTGAGCTCCGGCCGCCTCCGACACCTCCGGGCTCCGGCCATCTACCTAGGTAAACCTTAGATGCCTATTTCAGTATTCCTGTCCTGTTAGTTTAGCCCGAGAGCCCTGTAAAAACAAGTTGCTCCAACTTGCTCTTTAAAAGCTTAATATGGTTTTTCCCGGCCGCCGCCGCCTCCGGCCGCCGGCGGTGGGTCAGACCTGAACCAAACAGTTTCTGCAAGGGTTCTTGATCTCGTGGTCAACTCTGTTACAGGTTTGAACCTGGTTTGGTGCAAGTTGTCCCAAACCGAGCCTTACCTTGAGTGTGGTGTTGCTCCGGCCAACTTTTCGGCCACCCTCCGGCGCGCTGCAGGTGAGCACCTCACTTCTCTAGCCTTAGTGTACACCATGCTCACAGTATACCTCAGTTTGATCAAGTGTATTGTTAGTTGTAGAATAGTTGCTTATTTGGCCTTAAGTATTTATGGGCCAACTTTGTAAATGGGCCTTGTGCTGGCCCAAGCCTGTGGGCACGAGCTTCATCTCGTCGAAACGGACGCGCTGAAACTTACAGCGTTGTCTTTGGTTTCCCGAACTTCGAGAACGGATCGAAACAATTATTCGAACTAGTGTTTTTATGGAATTTTAAAGTGTATTAAGGACCTAGATACAGTTGGGACACGCTGGCTGTCTTTAGACAGCATTTTCACACCTACTGGGCATTTTGTTAGAGTTCCGTGGGCTCCCGTTGGGCGGGAATTGGATCTTGTTCCGTAAATCGGCTAAGTTACCCCGTGTTAGCATTGTATTGCTGTAGTGTTGTCGGGATGGGTATGTGTGAGTCTATTACTGACTACAGTTTCTATTCAGGGCCCAGCTGTTCAGCACCAGCCTCCTAGTAGTCTAGCGAGAGCTCGGGATCGGCCTACATTCAGGTGGTTCGTTCGACTGACTTCAAGGTGGGTTTTCGTTCTGAGGCTTAGTGTGGGGCTTTTCGAAAACTGTGAACATTTTTAATTACTCATCTAACTGTGCTAATATCTGGTAATCTCTATGGTTGTTACTATCGGGTTTTATCTCGTGTACTTGGTTACTATGCTCGAGGCTGCAGCACGCGCACCCGCGGTTTGGCCACCGCAAAGGGTGTGCTTTTTCGGAAAAGTGGTCTATGACCCGTGTAAACCCACGAGGTGACGTAGTGGGGGCCCCCGTAGGGGTGGGGTTTTGAGGCGCCAAGGTGTGAGCGGTGCGACCCGTCGGGGTAGGTGCTCGACGTGGTCAGGTTTTGCAGGTGTTCGTATTTTATTTCCCTCTTGGGAGGGTGGTTGCTCCGGATAGTCTTACGGTTGGATTTACTACTTTTTTCTACTTTCCTTATTATTATCATGTCGCTGACTTCCCACTCCGTGACAGGTTTCTTCAGGGGTGAGAGCTAGGCGACGGTGAGGCCGAGACAGGAGCTTTTGGGTCCATGGAGGCCCTAGACTGTATTTACTCCTTTACTTCGCATTTCATTTGCTATTAGTAGGCTATTGTGTGGTTCTCGATGCCCTCGTGGGGTCGGTGTGGATGTCGGCATATTACTCTCTAGTTATGAGGATGTTGGATTTTATTTCCTTTCGTTGTTTGGCGGTTTTCAAAAAGAAAAAAGAAAGAGAAAAAGAATTGCGAAAATCGTTTTTCAAATCTCTGGGTGTCGTGTGGGCACCGTTTTCAAAACCTTGTGGATTTATGAATTTCGAAAACGGATTTAAAAATCTGGGTGTCGTGTGGGCACTGTTTTAAAAACTCTGTGGATTTATGGTTTCCGAAACTGTTTTAGAAATCCGGGTGCCGGGTGGGCACCGCTTTCAAAACTGTGGATTTATCCTTTCAAATTGATCGGCCTCGAGAACTATTTAGCCCTGTATGCATTGTGCTTGGAAACTGTTGTGATTGAATATAAACTGTTGTGTTTGGATGTTGTATTCGCCGCGACGTCGTGCATATACATAGGAGACTCTGTCCGTTTGCAGGGTGAATCTGTGTATGCGGCGGGTCTGGGCACGCACCGGGGAAGAAGGACTTTCAAAAAAAAAAAATATGCACACAATTTCATACCTTCCGTTGATTGTTTCCGCTTAATGAAACCCCCGGGGCGTGATAGATTAAGATGGTATCAGAGACTTGCTTTAATCACAACAGTTTGTGCCCGGCATCCACAAAGATACCTCACTTAGCTACTAATGAATGAAATGAATAAGGCATAGAAGCGTAGAACGCGAGTGATCGGGGGGGGGGGGGGGGGGGGGGGGGGGGGGGGGAAGTATAGGTCCCTTTTCTCGATAGTTGGTTGAGTGCTATACTAGCGGAGTCTAGAACTGACTTGTTTTGTTTGTGTGTACGGGTTAAGTTTCGTTTCCCGGTTTAGCTCGGTTGTCGTGCTTGTGTAGTCGTGTTGTTTTGGCTCGTGTAGTAGTGTTGTTTTGGAGACTGGGGTCGAGGCCGGCTGCCACCGGGGTATTGATGGTTGCTAGGAATCAATGGATTAAGCAACCAGCACGGGACACGGTGGGCCTGCTGACGGTGTTCATGCACTTGGTGTGGCTGTTATCACAGTAGATCGTTGCGCCGGCTTTTGTTTTTTCGAACCCCTTCCTCTGCCGACGTTCTGGTCATCGTTAGTAACGGCGACTGGTGGTAGAGTAATCCGCCGGTGTTTGTTAGTGAGTCGGCCGTTTTGTCGGTCGTGAGTTGTAGCACTCGAGAAATTCAAGTGTGTTTGCGGGCGAGGAAGCAGATCTAAACCTTAGTGATTTGCATACCGGTGCGCGAATTGCACAGTTTCCGAAGCACAAATTTCCGCCTTTCTGATCCGAGTTTGATCTCGGAAATCTGAGGCCTCCAGTAAGACCGTCACACCGAATCAAGTGGAAATGGTATAGACCGTTTGTTGATCCGACGGCCGGATCAACCGGAAATTGCAAGAAAACTAGTGGGGCCCGCGACTTAAGTGAATAGTGTTTTGAATAGTAACACCTTGATTTTTGTTTCTCGCGTTGGCCAACGTCGCCGATCGACTGTCTGGAGTCCGAATCTGACGATCCAGGTAGTCGATTTAAATGGCGTTGTCGATCCGAGCGCAATGGCGCAGACGAATCTACGTTTGACGACCCTAGAGCCTCGAAAAGCATGCTGAACTGCAGATATCGCAGTATTTTGTGGATTTGCGATTTATCAGGATTTTTAGTCGACGAACAAAAATCGCTACCTGATAGGTTTCGTCGAGCCGGATGTCGTGGTGAAGTCCATTTTTCCGGTTGGCGACTCGAATGCCTCGAAAAGCACGAAATACGATGGAAAATGCGGTATTTTGCGCAATAACGCTATATTTTATGCTCCGTTTTGCGTGCTGCTCTTTGGAGAGGGACCTAAGTGCAAAACAAGTCTGCTGTCAGGGACTGGACTCAAAATAGTAGGCTTTAAGGGGTTAAAATGCATTTTGTTGCAACATGCATTATTTAAATGTATATCGGGTTAGGGTTCTCTTAGACCCCAACCCCGGAGCCTCTGCCCCAGCCGCCAGCTCCAACTGCATCCACTCCCTCTGCCGCACCCCTCGGTGGTAGCGCACCGGCCGCCGCCGCCTCGTCGCCGTTGAAGGAGAAGAACCAAGGAACTCCTTAGATCTCGGATGGGAAGGTGAGGGATTGCTCCCAGAGGACTTGGGTGGTTCCAAGCACCAACTGGGAGTGTCTCTGCGAAGTTGACACCGAGCCAAGGGTTCCCCGACGTCGGGCGCCGCCGTGAGCCGCCGCGGAGGTCACCTTCTTCTCCAAGTTTTCCGGCGAGGTGAGTTTTTGGGAAAAACTTCATGTAAATGACTTATGAGTGTGTATATGAGGTACTTGACATCGTGAGGAGCTTACCAGTGAAGTCCGAGCTGCCGCCGTGCCCCCGGTCGCCGGCGGGAGCGACTCCTTGCCGGAAGTGAATAATCGGCCGATCTACGGCGAGGGCTTTTTCCGGCCGTTGAAACTCAGATCAAGACCGTCAATCTTCTTCTCCTCATCGACTGCAACCTATTCCCGAAGTTTGGTGGTGATCAGTCAAGGATCGGGGGTGTACGGACTAGCCCTAGAGTCGGGTTTTGTGTCACCTCGGCCGAACTTCGCCGTCCGGCGCTGCCGCGCACCCGAGCCGCAGGCCACCACCTCAGCAAGCTCCGTGGAGTTGAGGGGGACAGTTTGGTCCAAGTTGCGCCGGCCCAGGAGCCGCCGGCCGGAATCCGCCATTAGAGGACCCCGTTTTCACCGAGTTGGGTTGGGTTTCGTCTCCGGCGATCGCCGCCGCTCCCTGCCGCCGCGTTGTGGCTCAGGTTAGTCGATTGGGTTGTTTAGGGAATTTTCAGGCACTTGCATGAAGATTTTAATGTCGGGTTTTTGTTCTCTGTAGTTGCACCATCTTTGTAACCGAGCTCGGGCTCCGGCCGCCGCCGACGCCTCTGGACTCCGGCCAGTCACACAGGTGAGTTGCATGGACCCTGTGCAAGGTTTCCTCTCCGTGAGGGGTCCCCATCATCGCTAGTCGTGGGGTACACGGGTAAACCTTACCACCTTTTCGGAAAAATACATCCTGTGCGGTGGCAAAACCGCCGTTGTGCGTGTAAACAATATGAGCGTATAAACAGCATTGCGACCTCAGCCGCCTCAGTTAGAAAATAAAACAGTATTGCGACCTCAGCTGTGAGGACCCGAATCCCCACTTAAGAGATTACTGATGGATTAGTGGCCATTGGTGGTGTTTGTGCGCAATTTGGACACAAGTGGTGGACTTCGGGCTTAAAAAGGGATCACGTGGGTAATTGGAGTACCCATCGAGTGTTTAGAAGTAGTTTCGCGCGAAACGGAGATTAAAATTGGACTCAGTGCGAAGTTTGGACAAAAGATCACCTTTCCGGTTGCCTTCGGAAAAATTGAGGTTTAGAATTTGGCAAAACGGACTTCGGAATTGGATTCAGCGCGTGAAAACGATGAAAATGGACTACTTACTTGATTTTTTCGGAGCCCGGATGATGCGCACGTTTTTCGAGACAGGTGGTACTATTCCGGCTGCCGGCGGGCAGCGGAGGCAGCGGCGGGTGTGACGCCCCACTTCCCAGGGGGTCACCCATCCTAGAACTACTCTAGCTCTAGCACGCTTAACTCTCATGTTCCTCTTGGATCTTGCTACCATCCAAAATGCTATAGCCGGGTTAGAGATTTAGTCCTATTATATCATTTATATAGAGGACTAATCCAAATTCCGGGGGTGTTACATTCTTCCCCCCTTTAAGCCCTGACGTCCACGTCAGGCTCAAGCACACTCACAAGCACCAGGCGATGTGAGACTCGTCTCGCTAGCCTTAGCCGACCTTGTGAGGATCTACACTCCACTCACAACGGTCATTAGCCGGGGAGCCTCGCTCTACCCGCTATATAACCCTGGCTCAGCCGAGACTCATCTCACATTTCCGGCTGGTGAATGGCTCTGATACCAACTGTGACGCCCCACTTCCCAGGGGGTCACCCATCCTAGAACTACTCTAGCTCTAGCACGCTTAACTCTCATGTTCCTCTTGGATCTTGCTACCATCCAAAATGCTATAGCCGGGTTAGAGATTTAGTCCTATTATATCATTTATATAGAGGACTAATCCAAATTCCGGGGGTGTTACAGCGGGCGCGGGCAGGCGCGTGGGCGCGCGGGTGGGTGCGCGGTCCACGGTGCCGGCGTGCACCGGAGGGTGGACACGTGGTGGCCTGCGGTTGGTGCGGTGTTGCGCGCTCGGTGCACCGAGCTGGTGCGGCTCGCCTCGGGGCACGTGCCTGACACAGTGCGCAGGCGGCGCTGGCAGCGCGCACGTGCGCGCGCCAGGCGCGCGTTTACCGGGAGCCTGCCACGTGTCGTCGTCCGGGGCGGGCCACGTGGCGCGAGCTGGGTGGTTCGGCGCCGCTGTGCGCTGTTTGGCGGGCGACGTGGAGGCCCAGGGAGGATTCGGGCCCGAACAATGTTGGGCCGGGCCCAACACTGTAGCCGCCCGAATCGCGCGGGCGCCCGAAACCGGGACTTATCTGCCATTTTTGGATTTGTTTTCTGGAGCCTATTTAAGCGATCCGAGCTGCCTTGTTCACCCCTTTTGCCGTATTTCCGAGCTTCCCCTCACCCCGAGCCCTTAAGCAAAGTTGCTCCCCTTCGTGTTCTGTATCTTCTGGAGGATTCCTAGGATTTTTGGTGGCACCCACTTCGAGGTTCCCATTTTCTTCGGCGCGTCGCGACGTTCCTTCACCGGTGTTTCTTCCGTCGCGTTTCGGTGCGCGGGCTTCCTCGGCTTACTCTGACCACCTTTTCGAGCGATTTCTTCGCCGCTGGATCTGCGACGGACAGAGCTACAATCTAGGTATTTTCAGCATCCCCTAGTTTCGTGCTTTTCGAGGAGTTCTTCCATGCTTACTGCGACCTTTATTGCTGTGAGGATTTCGGGGACAGTTGGATGGTTGCGTGGAGTTCTCCGCGCTCGAGCGTCGGATCGAGATGAGCCTATAAACTTTTTGCATCTACTCGACGCGAGGATTATCATAGTATTTTTCTTGGATTTTTCTGAGACCTTCCAGTAGGTATAGTTTTCTCCCTTAACTGTGCATGGATTTACAGTCGTGTTGTTGTGAGGTTGTGCGCACCCCGTATTGTGGAATTTGTAACTCGGCCTACAGGACTCGGAATTGGACGTGGAGGTACCAGTTTCGAAGGTCTCGACGCGATGATCGTGACAGTATTTTTATCTGATTTTTCGGAGACTTTCTGCAGGTGAATAATTAGCATCTTTGGGACTAATCTGCATGTTGTGTATATTTGGTTAAATTTTGGGAATAAAGTGTAACTGTAAGCCTTGTGTTGTACCCAGGAGAGTTTGCGGGTATTGCCGGACCCGTTGGATCTGGATATATTCATTTTGGGGTATTATCAACTGTGGGACTTTGGACAGATAGCACCTTCAGGTGGGTGGCCTCGTCTTCAAGACCTTTGGACTGTTCAGTAATTCTATTGATGTAGGATCATACATGGTAGTTCTATGTAGCATGCTAGGATGTGAGAGTTGATACTCCTAGTGTTATTTGTTTAGCATGTAATCTTTGCTTCCTACCATCTGTTAAATTATAGTTATGTCACGCCCCGGGGTTTGTTTTAGCGGAAACGATTCATAAAAGTCGAATGTTTGACGTGTAAAATTTTTTTTGTTTAAAAGAGAACCCCCCTTCCCCGGCACGTGCCCAGACCCGCCACACATACAGGATCACTCTGCAAACGGACGGAGTCTCCCCTGTATGTGCACGGCGTAGCGTTCAGTACATGTTCCAACATACACAGCCAATCAATCACAACAATTAACCAGCATTCTAAACTAATAACAGAAGAACCTATGGCCGGTCAATTTGGAAAGGATAAATCCACAGTTTTGAAAGAGCGCCTACCCGGCGCTTACGTTTTGAAAGCTAGTTTCGAAATTAGCATAAATCCACAAGGTTCGAAAGTGGTGCCCACCCGACACCAAGTTTTGAAATCCCTTTCGCAATCCATAAATCCACAGGGTTTTGAAACCAGTGCCCACACGACACTTAGATTTTAAAAAACGGTTTTCGCAATCTTTTCTCTGGCTTCTGCCTTTTTGATTTTTAATGGCCGATAGAAATAAAGGGAAGAATATTCCACCAGGGGCACTAAATGTAGCCCGTACCGACATCCATGCCGACCCCACGAGGGTATCGCGAACCACTCACATAACTACAAAGTAATGAAAAGCGAGGATAAAAGAATAAACACAGTCCAGGGTCCCCAGCGACCCAGCTGCTCCTGTCCCGTCCTCACCACCGCCTACCTCTCTCCCCGTCTGGACCCTGTCACGAAGTGGGATGTCAGTGACGCAGAAATAGTAAAGCATGAGAATATAGTAAACAAACCGTGAAGACAACTGGAGCAACCACCCTCCCAAGGAGGAAAAGTAAACACGAACACCTGCAATGAAACCTGACCACGTCGAGCATCAACGTCGACGGGTCGCACCGCTCATACCTTGGCGCCTCAAACCCCACCACAACGGGGGCCCCACTACGACACCTCGTGGGTATACACGGGTCAACGACCACTTTTCCGGAAAAGCGCACCCTCTGCGGTGGCCAAACCGCGGGTGCGCGTGTGGCAACCTCGAGCCAAGTAACCGTAACCACCATCATGTCAGCATCATAATATAAATAACAAGAGTAATGAGGTAAATGAAGTAAAGTGCATAATCGAAAACAAGGTAATGTTGCGCGCACTCGAAGGTGGCCCGCTGACATATAAGGGTTAAAAGAGAAACCGTCGGTAACTGAGGTTAATCACTATCGCGATTCCACTAACATGCATAAGCTATCGCCCATCATTATTCAACCCCAGTACACTTAGGATAGTCCCCGTCCGACATGATAGAATTTAGAGGCTAGGAATAAAGTAAACACAACCCACCTGAATGTAGGCCGATCCCGAACTCCCGCTAGACTGCCGGGAGGCTGGTGCTGAACAACTGGGCCCTGAACAAGGGGCTAAAATCAGTAATGGACTCACACAAACCCATCCCGATGACACTACAGTAATGCGATGCTAATAAGGAGCAATGTCGTCGATTTATTGAATACAAATCCGGTTTCCGATTAGCGGGAGTCCACGGGACTCTAACAAAGTGTCTAGTGGTGTAAAAACACTGTCTAAAGTCAGCCTGTGTGTCTAATTTGCAATTAGGTCCGTAGTATATTTCAATTCGCATTATTATCCTATTTTATTATCCGTTTTGACTCGTTCAAGAAATCCGGGGGTCCAAAATTGACGCCGTAAGTTTCAGCGTGTTCATTACGGCGAGACCCAGGCCGTGCTCACAAGTTTGGGCTAGCACAGGACCCGAGGGCAAAGTTGGCCCAATAGACGTTTAGTTCAAAAACAATTATGTAAGCACTTGCTATTTATTTGACCAAATACACAGCTAGCTGGAGCATCATGTACAGAGGGATGAACATAGTTGGGGGCTCACCTCAGGTGCGCCGGATGGTGGCCGGAACAGTCGCCGGAGCAACCTCACAAATGGCTTAAAGGCTCGGTTTGGGTTCTTCTTGGAGCAACTTGGGTTCTGCTCTGCACCAGAGGTAAGCACAGGTTAGAGGAGGTCCCCAGGAGTGTCTTGGTCCAATCTGGGTCGAGCCCCGGCGGCCGGAGGCGGCGGCGGCCGGAGATGAGCCCGAAAAGGGTGGCTCGGGAGCAATCAAAGACCTGTTCTGTAGGGATTATTTCGGCCAAAATAAAATCGTGGAGCTCTTACTAGAGGTATCTGGATCTTACCTGTGCAGTTGGCCGGAGGCCGGAGCGCCGGGGATGGCCGGAGCTCGAGCTTGAACCGAGCTCGGGTGCGACCTAAGGAATCATCATCCCGACGTTAGGGGGGCCATGCAACATGATGGGGAGACTCTTACACACCACAGGGGCTTACCTGATGGGTCCCCGGTGGCTGAGGATCGCCGGCGAGGCGGCGCCGGAGAAGCTCGGGAAAGCTTCAACAGCCGTTAATGGCGGAATCCGGCGGCGGAGCCCCGGGCTGGTGCAACTTGGATGGGAAGGTTCCACTCGGCGCCAGGAAGCTTCTGGTGGCAGTGGCCGCCGGTGGGATGCAGCGGCGGCGCCGGACGGCGACGGTCGGCCCAGATGCCAAAAATCGGGTTTCTAGGGCAGCTCTGATCGGTGCGGATCTTGATCCGATCGAGGCGAGGTCTTGTGGGGAGGTTGCAGTCGATGAGAGGAAGTTATCCAACGGTGCTGATCTTCGGTTGAACGGCCGGATCACGGCGGCGCTGAAGATCGACCGAGAAAGTGATAATTTGATGGGATGGCTCCCGCCGGCGATCGGGTCGGCGGCGCCGGCTCAGCCTACATCCGATCGATGCTCTCGGTGTCAGGAGCACCATGGTTAAGCCTAGAACCCCAGACTAAACGAAAAGTTCCAAGATGTTACCTCGTCGGAAAACCGTGGAAGAAGGGGTTGGCCGCGGCGGCGCGCGGCGGCGGTTCGGGCCGGGACCACTCGGGCTCGGATGCGGCTTCACGAGGGACTCCATAGACTAGGTCTAGATCATTCCCAGACCTTTCCGAGCACCCTCCCTCCGAGTTACCCGAGACCAAAGGTGTTCTTGGTCTTCCTTCTCCGGCGACGGGGGACCACGGCGGCCGGTGCGGGGTTGTCCGAGGAGAGCGGCTGAGGAGAGGAGGTGGTTGCAGGGTGCGGCTGGGGCTGAGGGCTTTAGGGTTTCTTTGAAAACCCTAGCCCGTACGCAATATATCTATATATAGGGTTTGATACAATTGCAATGTAGTCCTTCTATACTTGGTATTCACAGCTGAGTCCTTCCCAGTAGTTTAGTCTCACACTCAGGTCCCTCCTCATGCAGTGGCACGCTTTACGAGGCAAACCGATCGCCGAAACGGAAAATGGGCTGCGCCATGACGTCCGGCTCGACGAGACCTATCAGGTAGCGATCTCTGATTTTCGCGAAACCGCCCGGATAAAATCTCGGTCCATAATAACTGTGTCAAAATACAGTTTTCGCGCTTTTCGAGATTCTAGAGTCGTCAAACAGAATTTTCGACTACGCCATTGCGTTCAGAACGTCGAAACCGTTCGAAATGACTACCTGGATCACTATATTCGGATTCCGAACAGTGAATTGGTCAGCGTTGCAACCGCCGTAGTCCCGAAATTGAGGTTTACTGTTCATCTACAGTGGCCACTTAAGTGACACTGTGCACGGGCATTGTTACAATGATTGCGTTTATTCACTTGCTTCTTCATCGGTTTCTGGAAGATCCGACCGTCAGATCGAAAAGTGCTGAATATGAATCTCGCTCGGTTCGACGAGACGATCGCAACGGTCAACTCGGATTTCCAAGATCATGTCCGGATTGGAAAGTAGCCTTTTTTGTCTCGTAAAACGTGCAACTCGCACACTGGCAATTGACTCAATAAAACAACATAGGTCTCTGAAATCAAAACCAGGTCAGAATTTTCACCTTCTTGACTATTTATTAAAAATAAAATATTTCGAGTTCTTACAAGTTATCTTGGAACTTGACCTAGCACCCCCGTCATATGTTGCATGTGTAACCAGATTAGTAGAAAACCCTTACTTGGGCTAGGGTTGTTTATGTTCTAGACATCCACACTGTTCTTATATTCTTGGACATAGTATCTTCCTCGCCCGGGTAGTGGGCCGAGTGGTCGGGACTTCCTTTTAGTGTGGGATGCATTTGCACTCGTGCTTGGGAGCAGAGTGGAGTCTAGTAGATGTAGTTGGTCGCTTATCTGTGCCGGGAGTCGTTTGGGTAAACGGTAGTCCCGGGAGGTCTTGTTTCCCTGTTTATGCTGTCGCCACTGTGATAGTGGCAGTTGTGTACCAGTGTCAGCAGGACCTTGAACCGAGAACCTTTTTTTGGACACACCTAATTTTTAGTCAACCAATGTTTTCTTCCAAGCATCGTAGGGTCGCCTGAGTCTGTTCTTGTTTGATTGGACGAAGGCATTAGCTCTTCGAGGTTTGGATATAAAACTTGTTTTAAAACAATTTTCCTAAAAAGAACTAAAAATCATTAAAAATGGATATCTCAAATGGCTTTCAGAAATAAATGTCACCTTTTCCTATAAACTTACCCACTCAAGATGGTTCGAGTGGTCTGGGTTCTAAGGGCTGCATTTTCTCTGGGCCGAGAACAACGAGGGCCTATGCCTAGAGCCTGTTCTTGTTTGATTTGGGTTGTAGGTTCTAGTCTTTCGGGGTTCTTGGACCCTTCATTGTTGCTGGTTGTGGAGTATACCCGGCTAGTGAGTTGCATGTCAAGTTGTTATTCTTCTAAGGGCCTTTTCTGTTTCTGTTCGGGACGAAAGCTACGGGGACCGTGCCTGGAACCTGTTCTTGTTTGATAGGGTTGTAGGTGTTGGTCCTTTGGAACTTTCGGGCCCTGGTTAGTTCCCTCCGCATGTTTTGCCGAGGGAGTTGTGTTCCCGAACTATAAGGGGGTCGAAAACTTCGATAGGCGGAGCCTGGATTCTGTTCTTGTTTGATTGGGGTTCTAGGCACCAACCTATCAGGATTTTCGAACCCTTATGGTGTTGGTCCTTCCTGTGTTACCTGTGAGTTTGGTGATATGTTTTGGGGAGCCGTTGGGTTGACGGCAGTCCTAGCTGTTGGATATTTCCAGCTAGTGGGTTAGAGACGTGATGTTGGTTTTGTTGATCGTGGTTTTGGACTATAGCCTACATGAGCCATATTGAGCTCGATAGAGATGCGCGGATACTTTCCTCGGTGGGGTCGCGCCCCTCGAGTGTCACTCCGGAGTTGGGCCTGTTACTTAGCTATCGTGACTTGTCGACGCAGTCCCTCTGGCTCGGCCAGTTTTGGCAGTCACGGACACCCTACGGTTGACCCGTCCTTTTGTGGATGTGCGGCAGTAGGTGGGCGCAGGTTTTGACTGGACCCTATGTGGCAGTCAGTGTAGATTGGGTGAGTATACTGAGTTTGAGTCGATGCATCATTTTCATCTGTATCACTCTTTGAGCATAGTAGATAGAGGCAGGGTAGCTGTACAGTTAGTTTCAGCTTTCCTTTCTTCAGTTTTCTGTTATCTTATGCCTCTAGTAGACTTAGTGGGCAGACCGTCGGGCTTGTTGGCTGCACCCACTGAGAACTACTGTGGGATGTAGTTCTCACACCCGTCGTGGCGTCTTCTTCCCCAGGGACATCTGCTCCTATTCCTGTTGCTCCAGTTGTTGTTTCTTCTGACCGATGCGAGGGAGTCGCGAACTAGTTCCCTATCCGTCGTTGGAGTGTAGCGGTACCCCTTCGGAGGAGAGTTTCAGTAGATTAGTTGTTTTTCCTCTTTTGAGAGACTGTTGTAGTGAGGATGTTTTATGTACTGAGAGCCTGTACACTGATTTATTTATTGGAGATATCTCCCTGTTGAGTTTTGAGTTTTGTATTAGAGGACTTTGTATATGATCGTATTTGGGAGATGGACATTGTATCTTTATTTCCAGTTGTACAGTAGTTGATTTTACTTTTACAGCAGATTATTTTACTTTCAGCTCCGATATCTGTATAGTATAGTTGATCTTTTGCAGGTTAGTCGCTTTGTCTATACGGGGCTTCCCGTATGGGCGGCGGATCTGTTGGCGAGCCCGGGTCGCAGTTTCGACGTCGGGGCGTGACAGATTAGAGTGGTATCAGAGCCTAGGTTGTAGGTCATGGTGGACTTAGAAACCCTAGGCTTGTGGTTGGACATTAGGATGACTACGTGAGAGTCGTGACTTTTAACGAGAGTCCTGATTGAGTTTTATACCTCTCCCAAGAGATGAGATGAGTGATTGGCATGTTTATTCTCCTAAGCGATTATGTTGGCTGCAGACAACATAATGCTATGGAATGGATGGCATGTCTTAGACTTTCGCTGGATTGGGTCGTTTGGTTTTGTGTCCTGATGTTTGTTATTGTGCAGTGGACTACGATGCCCCTGAGACGTCGTGTAGTGAAGATGGCACATCCCGCATCTGATGAGTAACCCGAGCAGCGGGAGGCAGAGCTATCAGAGCAGAGTGTCACGCCCCGGGGTCGAAACTGCGACCCGGGCTCGCCAACAGATCCGCCGTCTGTGCGGAAACTGCCGCATAGACGAAGCGTCTATCCTGCAAAAGATCTATAGCTAACATGTATCAGAGCTGAAAAAGAACTAATAGCTATAGAAATCAACTGAACATCTGGATAAAAGAAAATCCTCAATACAAAGTCTGATAAGCTATGAAAAAGGAATACAATCCTCACAAGTCTCACAGAATGTCCAGTACAAAAGTGGAGTCATAAAATAAAAACGGGTACATCTACTTCTGACTCTCAATGCTGGTAAGGAACTAATCGGCCACGTCCTCACCTCGATCTGCTGTCTCCGCGCGAACCAAGCCGGAACAGCTACCTCAACCTGTCACCGCAGCGGGTGTGAGATCTACTGCAGAAGGCAGATCTCAGTGGGTACCGTCCCAATATCCACGGTATGCCCACTAAGTCTACTGGAGGCAAAACAGATAGATATGCAGATAGATAGATAGATAGATAGATAAGCTGAAGAAAAACTACAGCTAATATGTCTCAAAAGGAAAGTCTATCATAAACATGCTATCCATACTCTCGCTACTGCTACAATGCCTCAGTATCAATGCTCTCAGGAAAAACCATCTAAGAACATAATATGTAACTACCCGCTCATAACACCCAATCTCAAAGACTGCCCAAAACTGGCTCAGTCCAGCCTGCGCCTGTCGTCTAGGAACGCACCTGCCCACTACCACGCATCCACAAGAGGACGGGATTTACGTGGGGCGTCCTAAACCGACTATCTCAATCTCACACAAAGTGACCCCATGGTAGCTCGGCCAGGGGTATCAAGCGACCACTAGTAAATCAACTAGGCGCATAACCACATCGTAGCCTCGTCAGGCTCGGTATCATCATCGCACCCGGGGCGTAGCTCGAGGGGTGCGACCCCACCGAACTCAAGTATCACATCTGTCTCACTGTCTCAAATATGCGGCACATGCAGGCTATAATCCACGATCAAACAGATCGGTATCTCAAAGCTCGAAAACACAACTCAGTCGGAAAAGAACCTCGACTCAAACATGAATAGCCCAAACACTCTCACAGCTATGTCGGAGAACCCTCAACGACTCAATCTGATAATGCATGACCATGGCTGAGCCGGGAAACCCCCGCGACTCGATCTGCCAGAACCCCAAATATCCTCAAAACTAAGTGGGAGAACTACCTCCACCACTAAATCATAAACACAACCCATGATCTAGAATAAACCCATCATCCCAACCAGGAAGAAGAACCCTCATGACACTAGAACTCGACAGACGATGCTCTAAAAATACACTCGGCCCTCTGGCACGAGTACACAATCAACTCGAACAATATGGACCATTCATAATGTTCTCAACAATTAAAAACCCTTTTAAAATGGAGTTTTACTTAAAACGGGGTACTACAAATATATGAAGGTCCAGATGCAGCCTGAATCTCAAATGAACATGCAGTCTATGTTACGGAATTTGAGTTGGCGTAGTTTCGTGAAAGTCTCAAGTCTTGAAGATTGAAGGTGAAGAAAGTTGGATCATTTAACTCAATCTCAAGAAAGAAGAATTCAAAAGGATCAGGTATGTTTTACTAAAGATTTTGTGTGATCCGAATACTTCTTGTAGTGTAGAAACACTTGGAAGAATCTTTCATTGCATAAAAATCAAAAACTGGACTTGGGACATGTTCAGGATCCGGATCAGGTTGTTCGATCCGGATCCCGAAGGTGGTTCGTTCATACACCAGTTCAATCCGGATCGTAGCCTCTCTTGATCCGGATCCCGAACACTGAGTTTACCATCTTCCTTGAACGATCCGGATCAGGCTTCGCAATCCGGATCCCGAACGTTGATGTTTGGTGAACTGTATGAACGATCCGGATCAAGCACTTCGATCCGGATCCCGAACCTTCGTTTTTCTGGAATTACCTGACTCGTTACGACGATCCGGATCACAGCTAATCCGATCCGGATCGCCGTCCGTAAAATCTCCAGAAATGTTAGGTTTTTGATTCTTATCTCCTTCCTAGGGTTTCTAACCTATAAATAGACCCTATGACTCTTTTTCTAGGGTTAAGCCGAAAATCCAGATAGCCGTCATTTTCCTGTATCATCTTATACGGCTCTAGATCCACATATAGAGAAGAAAAGAAATCATTAGAGAATACTCTATGTTTCTTCATCTATATTGATTAGTTTGATTCTAGGTTTTCATACTCACATCTTGAGTTGAATCAAACTAATGAATACTTAGATGGTATTTCTGATCTATCTTTGATCTAAGTATTCGGCGGATCATCACCACCCAAAAACAATGATTTACCCCAAAAATCGGCGCGTGGATTCGCGTGTCCTTGTGGATTCAAGGTTCAACCGCTCTCGTGGATTCGGAGCGAGGCACGTTCGTGGATTCGAAGGGTACTATTGGGTGAAGACCGTGGATTCGGTCGGACGTCGTGGATTCGACGTTGGACGCCGTGGATTCGGCGTTGGGCGCAGATCGTGGATTCGAGAAGCGTCGCGGAGCGAGCGGAGAAGATCCTCTAGGAGCGTATGGAAAAGGTTGAGTCGTAATTGTGTACGGTAAATCACCTTGTACGTGTTTTAATTCTAGTGGATTTCTGCCGTGTTATCGGTCCCGTGGTTTTTTACTCCGGTGATGGAGTTTTTCACGTAAAAATCTTGCGTATTATTTTTTATTTCCGCATTGGGTTTTTATCGCAACGATTTTTGAGTGTTTATACGTTTACACCTATTCACCCCCCTCTAGGTGTTTTTTCCCCTATTTAGATCCTTATTACATATAACCCAACAAGTGGTATCAGAGCGGGAATAGGGTTGTAAACAATGGTTGAAGGTGGAAACATCAACCAAATGGATCTTCAAGAACAAGAAAAATGAGGATGGTACTATCATCAGGAACAAGGCACGATTAGTTGCTCAAGGCTATTCTCAAGTAGAAGGTATAGACTTTGATGAAACATTCGCCCCTGTAGCTAGACTCGAGTCCATTCGTATACTATTTGCTATTGCTTGTCATTTTAAAATCAAATTATTTCAAATGGACGTTAAGAGCGCATTTCTAAATGGGTTTTTAAATGAGGAAGTTTATGTGGCTCAACCGAAAGGTTTTGTAGATCATAAACAACCTAACCATGTTTTTCGTTTGAAAAAGGCTCTTTATGGTCTGAAACAAGCACCGCGAGCATGGTACGAAAGGTTAACAAAGCACCTTTTGGAGAAGGGCTATACTCGAGGGGGAGCTGATAGGACTCTTTGTGAAGCATTATCAAAGCAATTTCATTGTAGCACAAATCTATGTCGATGACATTGTATTTGGCGCAACAAGAGATAATGATGCTTCTAAATTCGCGGAGACCATGGAAAGCGAATTTGAGATGTCCATGATGGGCGAATTGACTTATTTCCTTGGATTGCAAATTAAACAAAATGATGAAGGTATTCACTTGAGTCAATCCAAGTATGCAATGGAGTTGGTCAAAAAGTTTGATCTTGAAAATTGTAAAGATTTTCCGACTCCAATGGGAACTAGCCACAAGGGACTTGGAAGTGAATCACATAGTGAGAATGTAGACGAGAAACTGTATCGAAGTATGATTGGAAGTCTACTTTACCTCACGGCTAGTCGCCCGGATATATCTTTTGGTGTTGGGATTTGCGCGAGATATCAATCAGCACCAAAGGAGGTTCACCTGAAAGCGGTGAAAAGGATCATCCGGTATATCAAAGGATCAATTAATTTCGGAATTTGGTATCCTATGGGAACAAGTTTGGATATTGTTGGATACTCAGATGCCGATTGGGCAGGATCAGTGGATGATCGGAAAAGCACGAGTGGTGCATGCTTCTATCTTGGCCATTGCCTTGTTGCATGGCACAGTAAAAAGCAGAACTGCATAGCACTCTCGACTGCCGAAGCGGAATACATTTCAGCTGGAAGTTGCTCAACTCAACTCATTTGGATGAAAAGCGTATTGAGCGATTTCCGCATTTCAGCATCTTCGGTAACAATTCTTTGTGACAACACAAGTGCAATTAACATTTCTAAAAACCCTGTGTTGCACTCTAGAACAAAACATATTGAGCTTAGATATCATTTTCTTAGAGAGCTAGTTGAATCAAATACTCTTCAACTTTCATATATTTCAACTGAGGATCAATTAGCTGACATTCTAACAAAACCTTTGGATCAAAAACGTTTTATTCATTTACGAAAAGCAATTGGAATGCTTTCCTTGAAATAAACTTCTTTTTGAAACCTTTGCTTAGGATAGGTTTTGTATTTGTTTTTGTTTTGTTCATTATCTATGTTTGTACATAGGACATTAATTGAGCATAGATCATAATTGACTTTAATTGCATCTTTTCGCACATTTAGAAATTTATTATGCTTTTGCCATCATAATATTTCACTGTTGCAATGATCATTTATGTTAATTAAATCATCTTCTAAGTGATCAAAGTCAATTTCTCTCTCTCTATGATCTCTTGGTATAGTCATTATCTTATTTGACTGCTTAGTCGAGTATGAAATCGAGATCAATATTTGGTTGAATACTTTATATCTTAAATAATTGATAGCCAATTGAGGGGGAGTCATAGAAAAAGTAAAATGCTCAAAAGATGTGGAAAGAGTTACATCCCAATGAGGAGTGTGAAAACTACCACCACATGGAGGAAAGAGCTACCACCTCGGTCGTCCGAGTATTGTGTGCAGCTACCACATGTATACCAAGCATGGTTGTTCAAATTTTTGGTTAAGTAAAATGCATGTTGAAATACTTGACTCCGTCAAATTTCAAGGTTGGTATAAGGTGGGTTTTTAAAGAAAGATGCTCAAAGAGCCACTCTCTTCATGTCACGCCCCGAGTGTAAACCAGAACTCGGGCTCGTCTACAGATCCGCCGTGCACACGGAATTTTCCGCATACACGAAGCGCCGGTAACCTGCTCAAATAATAAAGATACAAAATAGAGCAATACAACAGAGCTGAACTGAAAAATACTACATCTCAGACTGAACTGGAAGTAAAAATACAAAAAAAAACTGTAGAATAAAGTACAAGTTTCTCTCCCAGCTCACCACAAAATACAACCAGCTGGCTAAAGCCAGACCCCAAAAGTAAAAGTACAACCGTCTGAGATAGGATACATAAGAGGTACAGTCTAGCTACTCACTGTCGGGCCCGCTGTCTAGCTACTCAGCCGTCCTCTCTCCTCGACCCGCCGCTGTAAAACCAGCAGCACCCGCAGAAGGCTCTGCAAAACAAAGGAGAAGAAAAGAAAAAGAAGAATGGGGGTGAGAACTACTAGTAAACCAGTAGCCTCCCCTAGTGGGTAAAACCTCAAACTCTAACACACCCACTAGGTCTACCAGAGGCAAAAAGGAAAGAAGAGAAACCGCTGCAAAAGGGGAAATCTACCACTACTATGCCTCTAAAATACAGTCCTAGTCTGGTACAACCGTATGCAACAGTAACCAACCGTCCCAGATAAACCCAATCTGTGCCGCCCTCATCATCGGGCAAATAAGCCGCGCCGATGTGATAGCAAAATTCCTGCTGCCGCCCTCATCATCGGGCCAATAAGCCGCACCGATGTGAGAGCAAACCCTGTCCATAACTGTCCAGCCCCGGCCTCCGAAGGGGATCTCGAGGGGAGCTACCCACACGAGTAAAACACCACCGGGCAATAACCGCGCCGGTAAGATAAAAGCATCACCAGGCAATAACCGCGCCGGTGATAAAAGCAGAATTGGATCACAACTATAAAGCCCCCAGTGGAACACAACCCTCCACTAAAAGAAAACTGATTCCCCAATCAGATGCAAAAGTAACCATCCGGTCAATCGCCCAATATCCGCGATTGCCGCAATACCCCACAAACCACGAACATGTCCCACATCCGACATCTGGTCAACCGCCTACTATCCGCGGTTGCCACAAAACCCTCTAGTCCATAATCATGCCCTATCACCGATGTCCTATAACCGACATCCGGTCAACCGCCCAATGTCCGCGGTCGCCGCCAAAACCCCTGATCCATAATCCAGACCCCGGCTACACTATTCCAAACCTCTGCTCAAACCCGAGCAAACCCACCTGACTAACGAAAAGGAGAAAGAAGCAAACAAGGTTTCTCCTAAGTCAAGTTCCAGCATGAAAGTGTAGCGATAAAAGATGGCCTATCTAGATGTCCAAACAAGCATGCAAATGTTCTCAAGGAAATAAAGGAAAAAGGTGACCAATAGTGGTTCCACATGTGTAACAATTAATAGATCCGCATAGATATAACCATCCTGCTAAAACATTATCCAACCACACATGTCTATAATCCACGTTCCATAATAAAGTATCACTATCCACCTATGCATGTCATAAAATCCTCAATAGCACCAACCACTAACAGGATAATCATAAAGCCCAAAATAAATAACCCAATCCACATGCAAGGTTAACCGCTAACATTCCATCCATACTAACATGTATAAGTCCCAACCACTATCAAAGTTCCACAATAATAATTTCCATATGATAGGCTCACAATCATTTACTTTAAGCATGCATGTCCATAATTAATCATTCAATAAACCAATTGGAGGATCTCTCCAATATTCCTAGGGGCATGTCAGAAAATTGAGGAGTATAACAACCACCCACCTCGATCGCTAATTTCCTGTCCAAAAAGTGCTCTCGCCCAAACAAGCCAAACCGCCGCGATCACTGTACAAAATATCCCCAATACACACACAAATAAGCACACAAGTACCCATACATGCTGTCCAGAATTCAGTCCCAAAGATGCCCTGTTTTTACCTGTGAGAAGTGCCCCGAAAATTCCAAGAAAAATACTCTCACGATCCTCGCGACGAACCCGTCGAAACGAGTACCTGCACGCTCAAATCCGAGTTTCCTACACTGAGAAATAAATCCGGCAAGGGAACCACCCCGAAATAAACTGCTCTCAAAAACTGTAGCAAACACTTCTGTACACAGAGATTTCTCACCTTCGAAAAATATTCAGAAAATTCCAAGAAAATTTGGGGATATTCCTCGTGATGTGTAGATGCAAAACGCCTTTTGAATCGCCCCAATCCGATGCCTGTGCGCGAAGATATCATCAAAATACCGCACCGCTGTCCCAAAACTCCGCCCCAGAAAATGAGGTCAAAAGATGATCCGAAAAACCCATGAAAAGCTCGGAATGGGAAAAACCAGTAAACATGGGAAACGTAGCCCTACCTGTCGTGAAGCCAACGGCGCAAGAATCACAGAAAAAGGTGCTCGGGGTAAGCCGGGGGAGTCCTCGCACCAAAACGCGACGAAGAAGACCACAAACGAACGAGCGTCGCGCCGCGCCGTAAAAAAGGTAACCTCGGGATGCGTGCTGCAGAAAAATCCGGAGCTCTGCAGATGGATCCGGCTCTGGGAGATGAAGAAATCTCGTGAAGGTGGCACTGTGAAAGGAGGAACAGGGAAAGAGTTCTTCACTGCAGAACTCGGCCTATTTATAGGCCAGGAAAAACAATTGGGGAAATGACCAATGGGTCCCCACTTTCGGGCGCTCCCGATTTTCGGGCGGCTACAGTGTTGGGCCCGGCCCAACACTGTGCGCGCCCGAAATCGCCACGGGCCTCCACGTCGCCCCCCGAACAAGCAACAACCTTCCCCGCCTCCCGCGCAGTGCCGCGTGGCCCGCCTGGTCAACGCGGGTGGGTGGCGCCCGCGAATCACAGGGCGCCACCTGGCCCGCACTATCCTCTCCGACCAACCCTGGCGCGCCGCCTGTCGCCCCCCGCCGCGCACTGTTCCGAGGCACTCCACGCTCCGTGGTCCCCGCCTGCGTGAGCCCGCCAACCAGAGACCGCCACGTGTCCACCCCGGTCCACCGTGCGCCCCGCACTCTCCGTAGACCCCCGCCCCGCGGACCGGCCCACTCCCGTGCCGCCACGCGTCCCGCCCCCGGTGCACGCCTGCCGCGTGGACCGGGCGGCCCGCGCCTCTGCCCGCCGCGCTGCCCGCGGCCGCTCCGCCGCTGCCCGCCGCCGCCGCCGCTGCCCGCCGGCGGCCGGAGACACTGTTCCGGCATGAACAGTACCCGATGCTCAAAAATAACAAGTGGGTAGTCCGTTTTGACCGTTTTCGCACGCTGAATCCGAATTTGATGTCCATTTTGCCAAATTCCAACCCCAAAATTTGCCGATGGCATCCGGAAAGGTATCCCTTGGTCCAAACTTCGCGCTGAGTCCATTTTTAATATCCGTATCGCGCAAAACCACTTCTAACGATCCGACGGAGTCCATTGATCACCCACGTGATCCAGTAAGCCCGAAGTCCGCCACAACTGTCCAATTGGTGCACAAACACCTCCAACACACAGTACAAGCTCCCCAGATGTCACCAATGACTCTACCACAGCTCTGCAGAGATCCAAGTCATCACATCCTCCCCCACTAAAAGAAAGTTTCGTCCTCGAAACTAAAATCAATCCTCAACCCGAAACCTCAACCAAATAGAGGGAGTAAAAATCCAATCATCCACCACTCAAGCTCCCAAAGCTGTCAAGTACCTCCTCCAGAGACGTGACGCAAACCTCGGGTCTCTTACAAGAACCGAAAAGAGGCGGGCACCCCAGAAAACCGCACCACCTCGATCAAGTACAACTGGGCTAACCGCTCGAGCTACCAAGTCCAAGAGCAACAAGCTCAACGTGAGTACCTCCGCACTCCCGGGGTATCCCACAACCACGCTAGCCAGAAAGGCTGCGCCCCCTCGGCGGGACACCCGCCCCGCTCACAAAGTCGAAACCATAGAGGCAAAGATAGCCCCCGAGCAACCCCAACACACCATCTACCCCTGGCCTAGCCCCTCCCTAGAGGACCGTCCTCGCGGCACAAATCAACCGCCGCGAAAAGAAGAAAACCGAGCCAGCCAAACCGTCCTAAGTACCAAATCCAAAACCCAAAACTAGCATAAGACCATCAGGTCTACCGGTACTATCAAGGACTCAACTACACCGGGCAGGACCAACAACACTCCCCTACAAGCCGAGGATCGAGAATATAAACCTCCCGAACACAAGATAACCGTCCTACCCCTAACCAATGACTAGGATGCTCCAATGCTAGACAATGCAAAACCAATGCCGGTAAATAAAATAAAATAACAGAAATAATACCTGTCACCACAAGGTCGGCTGCCGTAAAATCCTCCACCTGAGCGGCATAGACCCGACCGCTCTGAGCCGGTGGCCGGTGATCCGCCGGGTAAAAAGAAGGTGACCCGCTCGCTGGAGCATAAGGCCGCTGAGCTGACAGCTGCTGCTGAGGCGGAAAAGGAGCCGATGCTGATGAAGGTGCCGCTGGAGTCGAAAAGGGGCACAAAGCCCGAATGTGGCCTGGCTGTCCACACCTGTAACAACGACCCCACCTCTGATCACAGGTGTGTGACAAATGAGATCCCCCGCAGAATATACATCTGTCTCTGTCGCGAAGCCGTGGCTGTCCCGGCTGATGCTGTCCCTGTGTCTGATGCTGAAACTCCGGCTGCTGCTGCGATGGCCTCTGAGATCCACTAGGCTCTCGCTGATCCGCACGCCCACGGCTAGGTAACTGAGACCGCGGCGGTCTCCACACGCTAGCCGATCCCTCGTCCTCGGGTACTGGTCGTTTCCTAACGGAACTCTGTGCGACCATCCCGCCTCGCCTCGCCACCACTGCGTCACCTCTTTCCACCCACTCGGCATGCTCGACGGCCTCCTTAAGAGTCTGGAGTCGCTGTGCATGCACTAGGGTATAAATCTCGCTGCGGAGGCCTGCCTCGAATAACTCGACCTGGTGTGGTCCATCACGGGCGACAAAGGGCACGCAGTTAAGCAACTGTATGAACTCCTGATAGTAATCCTGAACCGGCCGATCGCCCTGCTGAAGGTTCTTCAAATCATCCTCCAGTTTTCTCTTCACGCTCGTCGGAAAATAGGTATCCAATACCATACGCCGGAACTCAGACCAGGGTAACTGTCGAGAAATCTGGAAATCCCGTGGCTCCACTCGACGCCACCAAACGTCTGCATCTCCATCCAGGCAGTGTACCGCCAGATGAACTCTGTACCTCGGGTCGATGAAGAAATCCCTGAAAATCTTCTCCATCGCTGATAGCCATGTCCCAACCTCCCACGGCTGCATGTCCCGCCCCGAGAATCTAGGCGGTTCGCGCTTACAAAACTTAACAAGTTTGTCAGCAATATCCTGCTCCTCGGCCGGGGTCAAAGTCTGGGCCACTCCCCGAGCCCCGCTACTCGATGATGGTGCCGTCGGCACCAGTGGCACCACAGGTGGTGCCGGGGCCTCAAGAACTGCCGGAGGCGGCGCCTCTCTCTGCGCCAGTAACTGCTCAATCCGCTGCTCCTGCCGGCGGTTGGTCTCAGCCAGTTGGGCCACCAAGGCCCTCAACTCAGCAATCTCGGAAGGTCCAGCCTGTCCTGGCTCAACAGGGGGTGTAGGGGCACCCCTGGTAGGAATCCGACGTCGGGGAGGCATCTGCCACAAGAAACCACAAGTCAGCCACACAACCCCACACGACCCAATCTAGCGAAAGTCAAGGACATCCCCCTATTTCTGTAACTTTATGTTGTCTGCAGCCAACATAACGGTCCCACAGAAAATAGGGTATGTCGATCCCTCTTCGCTCTCTGGAAGAGTCAAAAACTAAATCACCGACTTTCGCAATTTGTCACGTCCCTCACGCCCTATCATCCTAGGGCTAACCAAAAGCCTAGGGTTTCCTAAGTCCCAACCGACCTATCCCTAAGCTCTGATACCACCTAATCTGTCACGCCCCGAGTGTAAACCAGAACTCGGGCTCGTCTACAGATCCGCCGTGCACACAGAATTTTCCGCATACACGAAGCGCCGGTAACATGCTCAAATAATAAAGATACAAAATAGAGCAATACAACAGAGCTGAACTGAAAAATACTACATCTCAGACTGAACTGGAAGTAAAAATACAAAAAAAAAACTGTAGAATAAAGTACAAGTTTCTCTCCCAGCTCACCACAAAATACAACCAGCTGGCTAAAGCCAGACCCCAAAAGTAAAAGTACAACCGTCTGAGATAGGATACATAAGAGGTACAGTCTAGCTACTCACTGTCGGGCCCGCTGTCTAGCTACTCAGCCGTCCTCTCTCCTCGACCCGCCGCTGTAAAACCAGCAGCACCCGCAGAAGGCTCTGCAAAACAAAGGAGAAGAAAAGAAAAAGAAGAATGGGGGTGAGAACTACTAGTAAACCAGTAGCCTCCCCTAGTGGGTAAAACCTCAAACTCTAACACACCCACTAGGTCTACCAGAGGCAAAAAGGAGAGAAGAGAAACCGCTGCAAAAGGGGAAATCTACCACTACTATGCCTCTAAAATACAGTCCTAGTCTGGTACAACTGTATGCAACAGTAACCAACCATCCCAGATAAACCCAATCTGTGCCGCCCTCATCATCGGGCAAATAAGCCGCGCCGATTTGATAGCAAAATTCCTGCCGCCGCCCTCATCATCGGGCCAATAAGCCGCACCGATGTGAGAGCAAACCCTGTCCATAACTGTCCAGCCCCGGCCTCCGAAGGGGATCTCGAGGGGAGCTACCCACACGAGTAAAACACCACCGGGCAATAACCGCGCCGGTAAGATAAAAGCATCACCAGGCAATAACCGCGCCGGTGATAAAAGCAGGATTGGATCACAACTATAAAGCCCCCAGTGGAACACAACCCTCCACTAAAAGAAAACTGATTCCCCAATCAGATGCAAAAGTAACCATCCGGTCAATCGCCCAATATCCGCGATTGCCGCAATACCCCACAAACCACGAACATGTCCCACATCCGACATCTGGTCAACCGCCTACTATCCGCGGTTGCCACAAAACCCTCTAGTCCATAATCATGCCCTATCACCGATGTCCTATAACCGACATCCGGTCAACCGCCCAATGTCCGCGGTCGCCGCCAAAACCCCTGATCCATAATCCAGACCCCGGCTACACTATCCCAAACCTCTGCTCAAACCCGAGCAAACCCACCTGACTAACGAAAAGGAGAAAGAAGCAAACAAGGTTTCTCCTAAGTCAAGTTCCAGCATGAAAGTGTAGCGATAAAAGATGGCCTATCTAGATGTCCAAACAAGCATGCAAATGTTCTCAAGGAAATAAAGGAAAAAGGTGACCAATAGTGGTTCCACATGTGTAACAATTAATAGATCCGCATAGATATAACCATCCTGCTAAAACATTATCCAACCACACATGTCTATAATCCACGTTCCATAATAAAGTATCACTATCCACCTATGCATGTCATAAAATCCTCAATAGCACCAACCACTAACAGGATAATCATAAAGCCCAAAATAAATAACCCAATCCACATGCAAGGTTAACCGCTAACATTCCATCCATACTAACATGTATGAGTCCCAACCACTATCAAAGTTCCACAATAATAATTTCCATATGATAGGCTCACAATCATTTACTTTAAGCATGCATGTCCATAATTAATCATTCAATAAACCAATTGGAGGATCTCTCCAATATTCCTAGGGGCATGTCAGAAAATTGAGGAGTATAACAACCACCCACCTCGATCGCTAATTTCCTGTCCAAAAAGTGCTCTCGCCCAAACAAGCCAAACCGCCGCGATCACTGTACAAAATATCCCCAATACACACACAAATAAGCACACAAGTACCCATACATGCTGTCCAGAATTCAGTCCCAAAGATGCCCTGTTTTTACCTGCGAGAATTGCCCAGAAAATTCCAAGAAAAATACTCTCACGATCCTCGCGACGAACCCGTCGAAACGAGTACCTGCACGCTCAAATCCGAGTTTCCTACACTGAGAAATAAATCCGGCAAGGGAACCACCCCGAAATAAACTGCTCTCAAAAACTGTAGCAAACACTTCTGTACACAGAGATTTCTCACCTTCGAAAAATATTCAGAAAATTCCAAGAAAATTTGGGGATATTCCTCGTGATGTGTAGATGCAAAACGCCTTTTGAATCGCCCCAATCCGATGCCTGTGCGCGAAGATATCGTCAAAATACCGCACCGCTGTCCCAAAACTCCGCCCCAGAAAATGAGGTCACAAGATGATCCGAAAGACCCATGAAAAGCTCGGAATGGGAAAAACCAGTAAACATGGGAAACGTAGCCCTACCTGTCGTGAAGCCAACGGCGCAAGAATCACAGAAAAAGGTGCTCGGGGTAAGCCGGGGGAGTCCTCGCACCAAAACGCGACGAAGAAGACAACAAACGAACGAGCGTCGCGCCGCGCCGTAAAAAAGGTAACCTCGGGATGCGTGCTGCAGAAAAATCCGGAGCTCTGCAGATGGATCCGGCTCTGGGAGATGAAGAAATCTCGTGAAGGTGGCACTGTGAAAGGAGGAACAGGGAAAGAGTTCTTCACTGCAGAACTCGGCCTATTTATAGGCCAGGAAAAACAATTGGGGAAATGACCAATGGGTCCCCACTTTCGGGCGCTCCCGATTTTCGGGCGGCTACAGTGTTGGGCCCGGCCCAACACTGTGCGCGCCCGAAATCGCCACGGGCCTCCACGTCGCCCCCCGAACAGGCAACAGCCTTCCCCGCCTCCCGCGCAGTGCCGCGTGGCCCGCCTGGTCAACGCGGGTGGGTGGCGCCCGCGAATCACAGGGCGCCACCTGGCCCGCACTATCCTCTCCGACCAACCCTGGCGCGCCGCCTGTCGCCCCCCGCCGCGCACTGTTCCGAGGCACTCCACGCTCCGTGGTCCCCGCCTGCGTGAGCCCGCCAACCAGAGACCGCCACGTGTCCACCCCGGTCCACCGTGCGCCCCGCACTCTCCGTAGACCCCGCCCCGCGGACCGGCCCACTCCCGTGCCGCCACGCGTCCCGCCCCCGGTGCACGCCTGCCGCGTGGACCGGGCGGCCCGCGCCTCTGCCCGCCGCGCTGCCCGCGGCCGCTCCGCCGCTGCCCGCCGCCGCCGCCGCTGCCCGCCGGCGGCCGGAGACACTGTTCCGGCATGAACAGTACCCGATGCTCAAAAATAACAAGTGGGTAGTCCGTTTTGACCGTTTTCGCGCGCTGAATCCGAATTTGATGTCCATTTTGCCAAATTCCAACCCCAAAATTTGCCGATGGCATCCGGAAAGGTATCCCTTGGTCCAAACTTCGCGCTGAGTCCATTTTTAATATCCGTATCGCGCAAAACCACTTCTAACGATCCGACGGAGTCCATTGATCACCCACGTGATCCAGTAAGCCCGAAGTCCGCCACAACTGTCCAATTGGTGCACAAACACCTCCAACACACAGTACAAGCTCCCCAGATGTCACCAATGACTCTACCACAGCTCTGCAGAGATCCAAGTCATCACACTTCAACAGATTGTCTAGATACATTATCTATTATATTTGGGATTTCAAACATCTATTGATCTTTGTATTTCATTTTCTTTACTGAATTGATGATTTGATAAAGGCATTACTCATAAGATCAAGTTAGATGTAATTGAAGGTGTTCAACTTTAAGGGATTTAATTTTTGTAAATTTTCGTTTCATTTTTGGATATTATTGATAGATTTGGCATAATCTAATTCTTGTTGTATGAAACGATGATTTTTGTTTAAAGTTGATACACATTTGTGCTTACAATCTTTTTCTGGTTTTTCTTGAATTTCTCTGAAATTTTCTAAAGAAAAAGTTGGAGCCGATCCGGATCGGGC